>OY986970.1:4957839-5101155 GCA_963920575.1 Narthecium ossifragum
GGGTCTTTGGATATGGTATTGATTGGGGATTATCAGATGCCTTCTGCTTGCTTTGTTAGGACTAAACCGATCCTTGAGATTGAGACTGCCAAATGAGAAGCTATGTTTGAAGAATTTTCATGTTTGTATATTTTTTTTTTCAAATCAAACCCAGCTTGTAAACTAGCAACATGATCTTACTCTGATTAAGTCGTAATTTTTCCTTCCACCTCACTTGGTTAGGTGATGACTTACTTAGTTCTTTGGTCATTGTTAGTTTGTTCATGCACTGCTCCTTTATGGTGCTGATAACAAGGCTGTATTTCTGTATCTCATGTTTCTGAGACGTTCCTTTTTAAAAAATCACACATCTTCCTGACAGAAAAGTTTTCGGACAATGAAGAGATTGCCTGTGGGATATTTTAGCTTTTACAGAAAACCATACATTGTATGTTAGTATCAGTATGAAAGCATTATGATGTCCAACAGCCTTTTCAAACTAAAAGGCCACATTAATCTTCTGGTCCAGTGCAGAGGGAAAGTTGTCATTTGTCTCAAAAGTGATGATACATTGTAATAAGAGAACGAGAAACTGACAACCAAGAGATTTTCAATCAAAAAAGAAATCTGCAACTTGAACTGAATATTTTGGAATGTCGGTGACAATAATGAACTTAGCCTTCCCCAAAATATCACAGACCAAGGAAAATCCATTGGCTACAAAATACAGGATACTAGAGTTGAAACATAGGCATGAGACGCGAGGCCAATGCAGTTCTGAGTTACATCAGAGGGGAAAATTGGTCAGCTTCAAGACTTTAAATCTCCAATATAAAACTCGTCAACCATATCAAATACCCTTGTAGCATGTTGTGGCCTGCAGATGTAGAAAAGAAACAGGGTAATCAAAACAAAGTCTAGGTGTTCAGCAGTATTATTTGACTCTACATGAAAAAGGGCTCAGGGATGGCATGCAAATATCATGCACGCTAGTTGAAATGTATAATTATAGAGATGGTATGCTGTATAATCTTGTACTTGAATTCTTCTTGATGGCTACTTTGAAGACTTAAATGTTGATCATCATGAAAGGAATATTGCCCTCACTCAGTAAACAAATGCATCCCTCGAGTTTCATAAAGAAATGTGAAATGCCAAAGTACTGAACTCCAACAGTTCATTAAAAGCAAATAGTCCCAATTTCTGTATGTAAGTTTATACTGGAAAAAACTTCTGGCTGTTGAGAGGTATTAGATTATTGAAAAGAATTCAATACAGAAAACTATGCAGTAGTTGCAAAATTTGATCAAGGAATTGGATATCATAATGTGTGCAGAGGAAGACAAGTCCTTTACTTGAGTAACACAAGGCATGAAAATTATAAAGCTCAATGCAGCTTGCATTTAGGATTCAGGGGATTATAATCATTTGTATCAGCTCTTGATGCATGCATCAGCAATCTATAATTTTTTATCTGTGAGTGAAAGTCTTCAAGACATATTGCAGTTTCATACGAAAACCTTCCTCTGTTAAGACATATGACCAGGCAAAAAGGGAAAGCGAAATTCATAAGACCAAATGATAAAGCTACTCAACAAACAAGTAGGTTGCCGCATAATAAATGCATACCCATAAAAGCCCTCCGTCGAATCGGCTCCAGCGTGCTTTAGTATGGCATCACCTCCTGGATGTTCCTCCACATACGGGGTGACATCGTAAACCTAAAGCAGAGAACATCCGCTTCCTGTTAGCAATTTAAATCCATGTCTGTTTTCCATAAAACCTCAGAGAATATGCAAATGCAAAATCCTCAACCTTGTCTTTGACGATGATCCAACAATCTTTTTTATTATTATGTAGAGAGACCTCGTCCTTTGTGTAAGTCTTCGATGTCTGATAAAAAAAAGCACCCAGTAAGAAATAGTTCATTGACGATATCTAGCCCTAATTCTAACCAGCGAGAGAGAGTAGAAAATCCTAAAAAACAGATAGTGTAATGGAAGTTGTTGGTAACCGCCAAAAATTAGAGAGTAATAGACTGAAGAGCTGAAAGTCTTCCAGTTTCTAAGCAGATATGCTCCATAGATGGCAAGAAGCAACTAATCGCATAAAAAAAAAAAAGATCATACACAGATACCATAGACTGATAGTCCCTCATATGATCCTGAAAAGAATCTTACACCGAGTTATTTCCTATGCATCAACAGCAGCCTTAAACTCATCATGAATTTACAACACATTTCAACTCACAAATGTATTAGAGTTTGTATCAAGAACCCTTTCAAAGATATGGACATGAGTTCCTCTTATCCATATTCTTTGCTTCTTGGGAATATATTCTTCTCTCCTTGAGAAAAAAAAGTGCAACCACTCCACACATATCGTGGTTGTTAAACATGTAACTGTGCTGTGGAAATGTCACGGTTTGAATCTCCTCCAGGGCAATTTCTGATTATGTTGAAACCTTAGGGCCCGAAGGCAAGATAAAAAGCTAAATCCAAAAAGAAAAAAGGAATTGTATCTAGCTTAGCAAGTATCTAGCATAGGGACATGAGGTTACACAAACACATATCAAGCAAACTGAGAGCTGTAAGTTAAACCAATGTACCTTCCTAAATGCATATGCATTACTTTTCTTCACATGACCTGCATGGTAAATAAAGAATATAAGAAATGCAACAACAGTCGATTCAACAAACAATAAACAGAAGGACTTTCGAAGATGTTACCTCTCTTGAGAGATCTTGGGATGAGGAAAAGAGTTCCCAAAACAATAACTGCTACTAATGTCATCATAGCCATCTCCATTTTCAAGCGATCTCCAACTGTCAAATAACCAAAAAATTGTCTCAAATCACTACAAGCTGCTCTGAATTCACAAAAAAATGCCACATAGCCAAAACTTAGTGATTGGTGACAGCATTTTACTGTTCCATCTCTATCTACACTGCTGATTTTATTGTTGCTCGCATTCTAAAAACAAAATAGTTCATCATCTGTTAAAACATCAGATGAAAAACAAGCAAAAGAAAATAAAAGACAGCCTTTTCCCCTCTTAATCCGCGGTCAATCAATCAAAATCAGATCTTTAAGCACAAAGCATCGAACACCAGCTGTGTATCAAAAGTCTCACAAACAACTAACAAAACCCACCACCCAAAGTGCCCCAAATCTCGAAAACCCCTCTTCTTGCTTGGCAAAGAGAATAGAAGCAATACAATGGAAATGGAGATGATAGAAGGAGGCGGCCTAAGTTTGAAAGCATACCAGAGACCAAAAAGAGCCAATACCGGAGAGGAGATTGGGACTAGGGTTTGTATCTAGAGTTCCTTTAAGTGTGGTGATCCAGTTTCGCTCTGCTCGCGAGTGAACAGTAACAATTAAATATATGGGAGATTTGTCTAATGTCTCTTATTAAAGAACAATTTATCATTTGATTCCCTGTATCTAGAGTTCCTTTTTAAGTGTTTTAGTACCACTATCAGGGTATAGAAGACTATAACATAATTATATTCTATTTTTATATATATCAGCCCCCAACCCCCGGCATCCCCGTCCCACCGTCCCCCCCCCCCTGTCACGAGCCCGAGGTAGTCCCTGTCATGATCCCGAGGTCGTCGCCGATCCGGCTCCCCCGTCGCGGATCCGGGCTCCCCCATCGCCGATCCGAGATCCCCCGTCGCCAATTCGCCTCCCCCATCACCGATCCGAGATCCCCGTCCAGCAGAATGTACCAGGAGTTCAACGCCGTCTTGTTGCTATCGGCAGAGAGGAGAGCTTTTCAATTTTGTGGTGCATTTTCTATTTTGTTATAGTAACTTTTCTATTTTTTATGGTAACTTTTCTATTTTTTGTGGTACCTTTTTATTCTTTTTATGGTAATTTTTCAATTTCATTGTAGTAACTACAAAAAAAAATAGAAGTAACTTCCAAAAAAACTGAAAATAAACCACCAATCAAATGAGATTTAAGTATCAAATAAATTGTGGTAGTCATCAGACTAAAAAAATAAATGGAAAGTAACTTTAAAAAAAAAACTGAAAAGTAACTTCCAAACAAATTGGAAAGTTACTTCCAAAAAAAATTGAAAAATTACTTTTAAAAAAAATGAAAAGTTACTAAAAAAAATTGGCATTTAGGGTTTTGAGAAGGAAATATTTGCCCAAAACACAATATACCTTTTCTTTAAGGCATTTAGGGTAAATATTTTTTTTTAATACTAAAATGCCATTCCAGTGACTGTTCATATTCTTAGTGACTGTTCGTATTCCCAGTGGAAAGTAACTACCTAATGGAAAGTAAGTTACTTTCCAGATTAAACCAATGAAAAGTAAGTTACTTTCCAATTTAAACCAATGGAAAGTAAGTTACTTTCCAGTTTAAACCAATGGAATGTAAGTTACTTTCCAGTTTAAACCAATGGAAATAAACTAGTAGAAAGTAACTTGCACAAGTTACTTTTCATATACAAGTTACTTTCCACTATTTTTACAATTATACAAGTTACTTTTCATATTAACTTGAAAATTTCTACTATGTACAAGTTACTTTCCATATGTACAAGTTACTTTCCATTTTTTTGTAAATGTATAAGTTACTAACTCTCTCTCATCATTTAATGGAAAGTAAGTTACTTTTCAGTTTAAACCAATGGAAATAAACAAGTGGAAAATAACTTGTACAAGTTACTTTCCACTATTTTTATAATTGTACAAGTTATTTTTCATATTAACTTGAAAATTTCCACTATATACAAATTATTTTCCATATGTACAAGTTACTTTCCATTTTTTTTGTAAATGTACAAGTTACTAACTTGTACATGTTACTTTCCATTTTTTTGCAATTGTAGATTTGTGGAAAGTAACTTGAGTCAAAAATTACTCTAACAAATTAAAAAATATTTGTTAAAAATTTGATTATCAATTACAATAATTACAAAAAAAAATCACATGACTTTTCAAAAATTAAATAAAAAAGTAAAAAAGCAACAGAAGATGCCGGATCGGGGGCGGGGACGCCGGATCCGAGGAGGGGGACGCCGGATCCGGGGCGGGGACGCCGGATCCAGGGCGGGGGACGGCGGATTCCGATGCGGGGGCTGCCGGATCTAGGGCGGGGGCGGTGGATCTCGAGCGGGGCGGGCGGAAGGGGGGCGGTGCGGTTGGATCCGGGGCGACGGACGTCGGATCTGGAGCGGGGGAAGGAGGTGGTGGTGGAAGGGGGCGATCCGAGGCGGGGGCTGCCGGGCATGAAGGGTGTGCAAAATCAACGGATCAAGTTCAACCCGCATCTATTTACCAGTGACCTGATCCATTGGACACCTTGCCCTCGTTTGGTTGAGGGATAAGGGGGATAACCCCATTTTATCCCCCTCTTATTCTCACTTTTTACCCAAACACCGAAGTAATAATTATGGGTTACCATTATTTCATATATCATATTTCTCTTTATTTTTTCTTTACCTCATTCCTTAACTTTTTTTTCTATCCTCATCTAACACTGTCCCCTCTTAACCCTAAAAATCTTATCCCCGTAGGTTTGGGGGCTAGTTGTCAACAACCCCCAAACTGAAAACGTTTTGAATATTGATAATGCCAGGGGTTTATATGTTAAGGCAGTTTATGAAGAGGTGGGTTTGGATGTTGGGAAAATTAGAGGGTCTAAATAAAACCGTGTCCTATAAAATCAAAGAAACATAAAATTAAATCCAAGGAAACCAAGATGCTCCCTGTTGCGCTATCCAAACCCATCTTAACCCCGGCGACGCTCTTCTCCGCCGCCCTTCCATCTCGCCAGCACCGCTTCTCCCTCACCCAAGCGGTAGCACTCTCGCGGCAGCGGCGGCGGAGGGAGAGGGGCGTCGCCGCCGGCTCCGCTGGCTTCGTGGCGGAGCTATCGGCGACGGAGGAGGGCTGGCTGAAGAAGCTGCCGGAGAAGAAGAAGCCGCTCTACTCGCACAGCCTCCCGTGCATCGAGGCGTGGCTGGAGAGCCTGGAGTTCCGCCAGAGCCGCGAGGACCGCGCCCTATGGCAGGTCGAGAAGCCCGAGTGGCACGCCCAACTCTCCCTCGACGTTACCGATCTCTACATTAGGTCAGTCCTTCCTTCCACCCACAAGGAGACCCCTTTTCTCTGGTTTATAAGGATATCATCTTTATTCATGATTCTGGAGAATTGATAACGGTTGATAGGTTTTGTTGAGAAAGATTGTTGCTTTGAATTCTTAGTGAATCGATGAGTTTTTGGTGGAAAAAGGCGTATTTTTTTGGCTTTCTTTATATTGAATGTAGGTGTTTGTATTGCAACATATTGAAAGCTTCCTGGTGATAGAGTTTTAAGAATTGGAATTCACCTGTCTAGTGTGGCTCTGGTTTTTGTAGAAGCTTATTCAGAAACAAGGATTCAAGTTATGCCTAGATTCGACTTCAAAATCTTCCTATGATTCACTTAGATCTATGAAGAGCTAAACTGACTATTGAAACCATGGATTTCCATACCGGCCGGTACAGTGCGTACCGGCCGGTTTTTACCGGACCGGTGGCTAACCGGTCCGGTTCCCCCCCGGATCGGATTAGGGGGAGATCGGATGTGTACGGCCGGTACAAATTGGCCTGTACCGGTTTGAGGAAGAGAGATGGAGAGGGAGAAGCAGAGAAAAAATAAGGAAGGAGACAAAATAGGTTACATGAGTATTTATATTCATAACCTAATCCGGGTCGGGTCTAAAGACAAAATAGGCCGGATTCACTAAAACAAATCCTAAGATCCGTTTTTGTTTCGGGGGCGCTGCCCCGGAAACCCCCGCCGGGGCGCTGCCCCTGGACCCCGCGACCTGACCGGGCAGGTCGATCCCCGCCGGGGCGCTGCCCCAGACCCTGTTCACTCTACGTAGTGTGTCATAGTCGAATCGGCGACAGAATCCAAGACATCCAATGCACAACAGTATTGTATTATACTACTTTGACTACTTGTCACTCTACTTTTATATAAGAAATGATATTTGGCCAATTGGAGATGTTGAATACAAGTGAATATCAACTTTAATTGTTAATTACATTAGTTAGCTTCAATGTATTTCAAATCAAATAAGAAACGAACGAAAACACCCTAGTGCATGCCAAACAAGCCTTTCATGACCGGTTTGCCGGCATACCGGTCCGGTACGCACCGTACCGGCGGTACGTACCGTACCGGCCGGTGACCGGAACGGCGCGTACCACCGGTATGAAAATCCATGATTGAAACAAGAAAAAAACAACCTATTAAGAGGGGAAATAGGAAGAGAAGGGTTTAGTATTGACTTGAGATATTAAAACGCGGAGTAATTGATCTGCCTATTTAATTGTAATACAAATGCATACTAGGCCCAAGTGAAAATTGCCTGGAATGGAATCCCTGGAATGACAATTGTACTCTGAATGCATAGTGATGATTGAAGGGTTTATGCAATTGATATGAATTGGGATGGAAGAATTGGACATTTGTGTTTTTTAGGATTATCGGGAGTTTCAATCTTGCCTGCGATATATGCTGATCTAAAGTTGAATGTCAACTTCATAACTTACGGGATGGATGCGATCCTACAGCAAGAATGCAGGATCTTTGCATAATTTGTGATATAAAGTGATCAGGTCTCTACAGATGCTCCAAAGGAGAAACAGCTGTCGGGCTTGGAAGATTTGCTGGCTGGTTGAGATAGAGCTTGCAAATATTGTTTTTTTGGAGTTCTTCAAAAGCATTGTCATCTATCAGGCAAAATGTTGCCTAGTACTCTAATTTCATAGCGAAAAATGCCAATACGTGTGTATTGGCTCACAAATGCTCTTTCAAAGTAGTTATGTCTCTATGGTTATTCGGACATCTCTGACATGAAGATTTTCCACCTAGACCAAAGTTTTTTCCATGATTACTTTTCCATTGGTATCTTGCCTCATTGCACTTTTATTTTCTTATTTAACTGAATAAGCCATATTATATGTGCTGCTCTGCGATTCCTATGATCATATTAACAAATAACAATTTAAACTGTTTCTTGACATGGAGTATGCGTGGCTATTGCAAACTAGGTACCTGAAGGGTGGACCTGGTAATCTTGATAAGGATGTGGAGAGGAGATTCAGTTATGCATTGAGCAGGGAGGACATTGAAAATGCTATACTTGGAGGGCCATGAGACCTCAGAAGTAAATGTAGCTTTATATCGTTATAATGGTATGTCATCTCCACTTGCGATTTTCTTGCTTCCTCCGTGAAGAATGACAATATGACATTAGGGGCCCTGTGTTATGATGCTACTTGATGGTTCATAAGAGATGGTTGTCTATCAGCAGAGTTTGCCACTTCGCAATGACATTATGTCAGGCATTGGTGATATCAACAATCAGGCATCTTCGAATGTAAAGTTAGAACCCATCTTGTTATGAATCGTTGATGTTTTGGAGGTCTTTGACTCTATCTTGTGTGCTGAGATATATCTATTTTCAATCAATCAAAATGAGAGAGTGAAGTTGAAATGTATTTTCTTCTAACTTCGGCTGGATATTAAATGTGTCCCAGTAAATCTAGTAGCTTTTTCAATATTCTGAGAAATTCATATTAGTATGCTACCTTTTGCTGTATGTGATCAGTCACTGGTAAAAACTAGGGTTCTGAAAACCAGATGCTTCCAAACCACGTCCGTTAACTTCATATCAGCCAATTTTTATATGCTAAATCAGGCTAATGTTAGAAGAAATTATGTCATGTGAAATATGCATTGTTCATACAGCGATGCTATCCTGTCTGATGATATACAGAATTAAAATGGATTCACCAGCATCGTGTGTTTTTGTTATGTTGTTCACATTTCTAACCATGAGAGGGTTTAGATGCAAGGAAACTAGCCATCTTAGTATCAGACACCGAGTTAAATCCTGAACTAGGAAACTATATCCAGTAAGGAAAAAGGAAGAAAGCACTGCATCAGTACAATTAGGATAGAGACCAGAACTGATTCAGCGGCATGGTTCATACTTGATACAGCATGGAGCACCTTCACCTCATCTTTTGAATGCATGCTGAAGACCTTATTAACCGAAAGGATTCAGTACCTCTTGTGAACCAGCAGACTGCATGTCTGCATTTGCAGTATGAGATCAATACATACTCTGTCGAGCTCTCCAAATAGAGATCCCTCAGTCCCATCAGTTTCATCGGTTCGTCATACTCCACTGATCTCCCTGAAAGAACAATGGCAGCCACTCACATGTCATGCACGTTTCTAAAGACTACAGCTTGAAAGAAATATGAGTTGTTGAGCTCACCGTCACTGATAGCAAGCACTCTCATGCAGTCCATCACTGTGCTATGAGCAACTGTAATGACTGTGCAACCTGCAAACTCTGTTCTTATGGTCTTCTGAAGGATCGGGCCTGTGGCATTGTCGATTGGATGCAATGGCTTCATAAACCTAATGTACAACCCTGACAAGATACTGATGATGGCCCCGCTCTCTCGTGGGCACAGGTAATTTGCCGAACCACATAAATCTCGTCTTATGTGAGTTCTTGTTTATTGTTATTGCTGCTAGGTACTTTCCGCTAACACAATGTAGCAAAAGCAGACCAAAAACATAAAAGATTATGGTCAAAATCAAGCATGTATGTTGATTCATTTAGATCAAAGCTGAATTAATTTCAGTCAAAGCACGAATACAATTGCGCGTGAAAAACCCTGTATATGTTTAATCGTAATGTTTCAAATGCTGGAATTCTTTTGCATCATTACACTTCATGATTGGCTCATGAGTTGCCTTCTCTGTATTTGCCTCATCCCATCAAATATGCAGTGTGGAGATGACTTGAAGGACGACGATTTCCGCAGCAATGAGAGATTTGTTTTGTGACCAAAACCAACAAAAACTGCAATTGCAAGCAACATCATATCATTTTGATTCATCAGTCAGAGACAGGTTTTTGTTACATGTTGATCAAACAGCAACGGTCTTGACATTGCCATGGCCGACATGGACATCCTCGTCCTTGATGAACTTCCCCCGGAACCAATGGCGCCTCCACACCAGCACCATCTCCTCAATGGGCACATTCTTTGTCTCTGGAAGGAACAGAGCTATGAACACAGTCATCACCAGCACCCATCCCCTGAAGAAGTAGAACAATCTGAACTTCATGTGGCTGAGCATGGCCAGGAAGACCTGTGCAATGATGAAGGCGAAGAACATGTTGACGGAAACGTTGATGCTCTTTCCAGCCGACCTGATCTCCAACTGGAAGATCTCACTAGGGACCAACCATCCCAATGGCCCCCATGACCATGCAAAGCCGGCCACATAGATGCAGATGAAGAGCACCCCAAAGCCTGCATAGCTCTTGGAGATGGTAGCCTCTCCGGTTGTTCCAAATTTGAAGGCAATGAGTGTTCCACGACAATCTATGGCATAATGTCGAAGAATTTAGCTTGGTTAATGTTGGCATAATGGAACAATATAATGCGGGTGTCGTTATGGAAATGGCCGTGGCAATTGGAATTAGTACTTGCAGATGAGCATTTGAGTTCCTCCTTGCAAGAACAGCATGTGCTGGCCTACCTTGTCAACGGAGAAGATGGAAACGAAGGTCGCAAACAAGTTGACGAGGGCAGTGATCACAGCAGCCATGAGCGATGCCTCGTCCCTGAACCCAATTGTCTTGAAGAGGACCGGAGCATAGAGCATGACGACATTGAGGCCCGTGAGCTGTTGGAAGAAAGGGATCATGATGGCCATGGTGAGCTGAGGTCAGCAGGGTGTTCGACCACGGGTTCTGAACTCGGCGCGGATGTCGTCGGTGCCATATATCCTGCGGAGCATGGTCTTGGCCTGCTCCTCTTGTCCGTGCTCATTGAGGGAGTTAGGGGTGTCCGGCAGGAAGAGTGCTCCGAGGGTGATGATTGCAGCGGGGACTGCCGCCAAGGCCAAGCTGACGCGCCATCTTCATCCACCCTCGATCTTGGTAGTGCCATAGTTGATCAAACTGGCGGCGAGGATCCCAACGGTGATCATGAGCTGGAAGCCGATGTTGAGCATGCCTTGGAGTTTTTCCGGCGCCATCTCTGAGAGGTACACTGGGACAGACTGCAAGCACACAATTACATTGTATATGTCAATATCAAAACATGCTCCGGCCATAACACGCCTGAATCCAAAGAACCATATATACTGACCTGATTGGCAAACCCAACGCGGACGCCTAAAAGAATGCGACCGAGAATGAGCATGAAGACATTCACAGCTGCACTGTTGATGGCGGCGCCAAGGAGGAAGGTGACGTCGCCGCCGAACATAGACCACTTCCGGCCAAAAACCATCGTGACCGTGGCAGCCAAGAATGACGCAACCAGTGCCGCGACGGACAACGATGAAGTGAACAGGGTCAACAGCTCGCTGTCGAACTTGCAGTACTGATTGGTGCGGTGGTCCTCCTTGGATTGTTTATAAACGGAAGGGAAGAACTGGGAGAGGAATGAATTCATGGAAGTCACACCACCTGATCAAGAAACCATCAGATTAATTTCACACAATACTGTCTGCTTCTTCCCAGTACTGGTATGTTTTAATCTGATGGTTTCTTGATCAGGTGGAGAAGGAGGAAGGAGGTGTGGCGAATAAGCAACGGAAAGTGAAAAGTGGACGAATCGCAAACGGATGTGTAAACCATGGATGGCTTGAATAAGATTGGAGGGGGCTGGATGAGAGGGAAGCTGATTGGAGGGGTTGAGGCTCGCCGGAGTTGGTTCGACGACAACAGTGGTTCAACAGAGGTTGGGACCAACGTAGGAGAGGTCATGGGCTGTAGGTAGGACGATCCGACGGTTTGGATCGGGCCGAGTTGCGGCAGATGTGGCGGATACTACAAGGTCGGTGGCTATGGTGCTTAGGGAGAGAGAGCGGCGGCGCGGTTTGGAGGGCATAGCAGGTGTTGGGATCTTGACCGGTGGTCTTGGGAAGGCTACCTAGGATGTCGGGGAGGCTTGCAGTTGGTCGAAGGGGTGACGATGAGCGATGACTACGGTAGTTGGAGGTTGGGTGGACGCAAGGGGATGCCGGAGGCGATGAGTGGCAGAGGGAAATATATGGTTGGAGTCGTGGGAGCTTGTGGGAGAAGGTGGTGGGCCTGGATGGGGTGGCCGGAGAGTAGGGGGGAGGTGGTCGGCGGTGAGGGTTAGGGTATGTTGGAGAAGAGGATGGAGGTAGGAGAAAGTGGTGATGTGTTATGATATGGGAAAGGAGGGGGCATTTAGGTTTTTTAAGCAGCCTAGCGGATCTTATGTCTAAAAATAGGGCGTTGATTGATGTATATGCTGATGTCATATGTGTATTACACATGCTCGAATTGATAGTGGACTACCGATTCTTTCATGTAGTCCATCGGTAGTCATTCATTGATATAGTCCATCGGTATGATCTACCGATGGACTACATGGACGAATCGGTATTAGACTATCGATTTGGTGACATGTGCATTACACATGCCACTTGTCCATGTACACAAAACATTACTTCTAAAAAAAAGCACCATGAGTTTAAGCCGTACATTTGTTTTTTTTGGTAACTGGCATCTCTTTCCCCTAAACATAATATCCCAAACTAGCAAGAAAAAAATTGTTAATTTGTTCAAGTGACGGCATTTCCCAAGTGCCGGTAGTGTTATAACTTACAATAAGTAAACCAAAGCTGTCAAAAGCCCAGATTGCCCGATCACTAAAAGTTCCTTTTGTGACTGGATGCTAAGGATCAGTGAGCAAAGTTCTGGATGGAACAAGAGGAGATCATAGTAACGTTCCAATCCCTGGACTCCATCAATAAGTCGCCAACCACAGTCTCAGCCAATAAAGAAGAAGAAAAAAGAGAGGGGAAGGAGGTGGAGCATCAAAAATCCAAGAGTCGTAGAGGACACTGACTTTACTACGAGGACCAGGTACCCATCGAAGGTGCGGATGTAGTTCAGTTGTAGCAGAACAGGTCCGGCGCCAATGGCTCGATGATCGGTAGTGTGGTTTTCATGTAGGCTTTGTGGGCTTGTGGCAATATATATTAATCATCTCTTCCTTCTACCATTATAGCTTATTATTCTCATCCATATTTAGTGTTTAGGACTACGAAAAATACACTCCTTTTTGGCCAAAACTGTTGTTAAAAGTACCCAAACTGCTGCTAAAGGAATCAGGTAGCTGTTGTCCTTGCTGGCAAAAACTCTATGGCAGCGGTTTGGCAACTTAAGGCAATGGCTTAGTTAATTTTTATGGATAAGATATACTGCAGTAAAAAGAGAACATACTGAAGCGGAACACAACCGTTATCATTAAGTGTTTTAGCAGCTATAAAAAACCATTGTGAATGCACTTATTGACAACACCTAGCGTACGACGGTGACAATTATGTACTGTTGCGGAAATTGGGTCTCGATGTGGTTTAATGGTTAGGGACATCGGTTGGAATCCATGGCCACAACTTTTTTGGCAATGTTTATCTTATTGTTGCTAATGTGTTATTTTCGCTACGGATCTATATTTTGCTAATTGTCTTACCGCAACGATTTCATAGGTGTTGCTAATGGTGTATTAATATTAGTGGCGGGAAATGTTGCATTAAGTATATTTGACAGCAGTAAGCAATTGCTACTTATAGTTTATTCTGCAACATTGTAAATTTCTTTGCAACGGTTTGAAACTAGTGCAAAATGTTGATTTGACAACGGTCTCCGAATCAATGCTAAATTTAAATTTTTGCTCCTCAAAGTTCATTTGCTTTGGGCCTTGCCGACGAGGAGTAATTTGTTGCTCCGAGATTTTGCTGACGAGAAGCAATTTGTTGCTTTAGGTTTGCGCAAAGCAGTAAGGTATAGAACTCCTTGGTGGACGTTAATGGAGCAATCGCCATTCGACGTTGTTTGCTGCCAACACGTTTGTGTCGCTAGACTGACGGATGCTTCTTTTGCTGGCAGCGAGGTGAAAGGCCGGCCCAAATGAATCCATAGTTATGCTCCAGTCCTATGTATCGTGTTGCTTGATTTTTACTATATGATAGTCTTAATTGTATTTTGGCAAATCAACAAATATATATATCAAACATATCAGGTAACCAGCATATATGGATTTAATCATTTTAAGGTTTCTTCGGCAAATACGACCCTATCTTATCCTACAGCAACAAAGCAAGATCATTCCGTAATTTATAATATAGAGTGATCAGGTCTCTACAGATGCTCCAAAAGAGGGAAAAAAAATGTGTTGGTCTTGGAAGATTAGCTGACTGGTTGAGATAGAGTTTGCAAATATTGTTTTCATGGATTTCTTCACAAGCATTTTGTCATACATCAGGCAAAATGTTGCCCATTACTCTAATTTCATAGCGAAAAATGTCAATACGATGTTTATTGGCTCATAAAATCTCTTTCAATTAAGTAGGTATGATAGATTCTTCAAAATCTAACATACTTTAAGGGTTGAGATTCAGGGGCTCAAATTTTTCATTGTCACATCTCCACTACGCCGACGATTGTTTAATCTTCTCTAAAACAACATATTTAGAAGCTAGACAGGTGAAAGAATCCCTCCGCAGATTCAAGCTACTTTATGGTTTAGAAATGAACGTCTCCAAATCAATTGTTCAATTCTCTCCACTAGTCTCTGTTGAGAGGAGGCAAACAATCTGCTACATTCTCGGTCTTGTCGAAGTTAGCGGCACCTGGACATACTTGGGAGCTCCACTCTGTGCCGGCAAAACTACAACTGCAAAATTGCTCTCCCCTGCTTGACGAGATGGTCACTCGAATTCTTTCTTGGCAAGGCAGACACATTTTGGACCCGAGGGGGCTGATCTTGCTTAGATGAGTGCTCCAGGCATTCCCCACCTATGCTATGGCTACCACTCATATCCCTTCAGGAGTCATTGAGAGAATTGATCGTATTTGCCGTGACATTTTGTAGAGAGGACGTAAGTTGACCATATCCAATCTAGCTTGGAACCAGGTGTGTACTCTCAAAGAAGTTGGAGGCTTAGGAGTGAGAGATCTTAATTCTTGGCAGGTTGCACTCAAAGCCATAAATTAAATCATTTCTAGAACCTACACCCAACATTGAACCTAGATTCATATGCGCAAACACACTGCGCCCAGACAAGTGAGAGATGTGAGAGGTTGAAGAAGCTCGATGATCGGCCGGCGATGATTCTCTGATTTCTAGAGGTTATCGATGGCCGGGATGAAGAAGCTCAAGGAGAAGAGCCTGACTCAGTACAGGCGAATCCTCCTGCAGAAATGCTTGGAGAAGAAAGAGCGCAAAAAAATTAAAAAGGGGAAGAAGTCTGAATTCAGCAAAGGTGAGAGAAGAACAATTTCTAAAGAGAATGGGAGCGATGCGATGGTTGCTGGAAATGATGAGGCGACGTCTCAGCTCCAGACACCCTCACCTCTGCTCCAAGCTGTCCAACCTTCCCTTCCTCTAGGCGTTGGTGAAGCTGCTACTGTAGCCACCACTGGCCAGCGTTCTTGGGCTAGTGTGGCTGGTGGGGATGCCCCTAAGCTGGCTTATGCTAGCCGTGAGGAGATTGAGGTGCTGGGTTCCTTGAAAAGAGATAGAGTTGTCTTTGAGCCTGAAGAATCAGCGGAGCTTAACAGAGGGTGGCTGAATGCTCTGTTTGGGAAGTTCACCGGCAGGAAAGTCCCTGTTTCGGTGTTAAGGAGCAAGCTTGCTAGGGTGTGGAAGACCTCCGCTCCCTACCAGGTTGCTGAGATGGCGCAAGGGATTTTTGTCTTCAAGTTCAGCAATGAGGAGGATAGGAGCTATATTCAAGCTAGTGGACCTTGGTCAATTGAAGGAAGGTTGCTGACACTCATTAGATGGGAGAGCAATTGCCGTCCTTCGCAGGCATGTTTCAACAAGATCTCTGTGCAGATTAGATTTCCTGACTTGCCGCTGGAATTGCTTGAGGAAAGATCCCTACTCAAGCTGGCTGCAGCAGTGGGCACCCCTTTAAAGGTTGAACTGCCTAGAACCCTTGCTGCAAGGTGTGAGTAAAGGCACAGGAATGTTGAATGCACTGCAACGGGGATTGTTGAAGAAGAACCAAACAAAGCTGATGGAGAAGCTTCTAAGGCGACTCAGAGAACACATGAGAAGAATGTATACTTGGGGAAGAGGGGACCTGGGGTACCTCTTCCTGCCGAGTGTACTAACGAGCTAACATGGTTTGCTGCAACTGGTACTGGTGGTCGGAGCGACGCTGGAGAAGAAGGGCGACCTGAGCCTCCTACCCGAGCAGGGGTGCATACAAATGCAATGACGCTGGCGAATGGCGATCATGGTGGACTTGCTCCGGCGAAGGCCGGTGACGGGTGGTTGCTTGCTGGAAGGGGAAGGCACTGGTATCGAGGTGGGCAGCGCGGAGCTCGAGGGCGACCTGTCATCTCTCATAATGACTGGAGAAAGAAGGAAGTGGTTCCTGCACCTCCACATGTGCTGCAACCATTGAGGAAGGATGGTCGATCTCTGATGACGTTGAAGGAAAAAGAAGCAGGTTTAGGTGAAAGTTTGGGAAAGCGTAACATGGGTGATCAGGTGAAGAAGAAACCTCTGTCTCGAGCCAAAGAGATCTTGATGGTGGAGTGTGAGCTGGACTGCACTGAGGAAGCCTCTGGTACAGGTTCAATAGGCTCGCCACCAGGCTTCAGTAGGACTAGACCCATTTTAAAGAAGGCTGGCTTAGGTGAGTCAGGCTCCGTCGAATCACCTCCGGGATTCGGTCGGACTGGACCAGCTAATGAGACTCGGAAAGTGGCTTGGGCAGACCGTTTTGGAGGAGAAAAAAGGCCTAGAGATAAGCAAAAAGGCAGCGCTGCTTCTTCGAGCAGAGGAGAAGCCTTAGAGATCGAGCATGCGGTGTTGGTGCAAACAATGACAGAAGCTTTAAGTTCAGAAACGCTTGTCTTCCAGGAAGACTGCGGTGATGACGATGATGCTCTGGAAGATGAAGGGGAGTCCAGTGATGGTGATGATTCTTCGGATGAGCAACCGACGTGTAACCTGGTTTCTTCATGAAGTTTATGTTCTGGAATTGCAGGGGAGCTGGCCCTATCCGAGTGGTCAGTTCCTGCCATCGGATTGTGCAGGATTGCAATCCGTTTTTGATTTGTCTTATTGATACTCTGGTTAAAGAAGAGCAGGTAAGCTGGGTTAGGGATAGGCTTGGTTTTGGATGGAATTGCTCTGTTATTCCGGCGAGAGGTAGGATGGGTGGGATTACTGTTGCTTGGAACACTGCCATTGGCCAAGCAACCTTCACTTACCTCTCTGATCAAGCCTTCCATGGGATTCTTTCGTCTGAAGATTTTGGACATATCCAGATATCTGCGGTTTATGGTGCAAGAACAGAGTCGGGTCGAAGGGAGCTTTGGGAGGTTCTTTCCCGCTTTCGTTCATCTAGTTTGCCTCATTTAATTGCTGGAGATTTTAATGCCATTGTTGAGGCTGAGGAAAAGGTTGGTGGGCTGCCTTTCAGTCTTGGAGTTTCCGAGAGAGAGTTCATCAGCTTTATCTGCTCAAATGATTTGATCGACTTGGGTTTCATTGGTCATTACTGCACTTGGTCTGTGAGAACCCGTACCTTCAACCCGGTCCGATCGCGTTAGGTCGAGGGTCTGGCTTTGTGGTTTGGCTCGGTTGGCCCTGGGATGCGATCGGTTGATCGCATCGCTGTTTTTGACCCCAGGGGCATTTTGGTAAATATGCTCCCTGGTGGTCAGTTTCACACCCGCGTTGAACACACTGACCTTGTTTGTGTTAGTGTTTGTTTAGAATAGCTAGGTGGGCCCGGATCGGAAGATCCCGGCTCGGGCACGCAGAAGCCTACTTTTGGGCAGCTGGCGGCCCGTGAGCGGTCACCGCTATCGATCGCTCGACGGCTATCGATCGCTCGACCGCTATCGATCACTCGACGGCTATCGATCGCTCGACCGCTATCGATCGCTCGATAACTATCGATCGCTCGACAGCCTACTTGGATCGATCCAGGTACTGTGCAGGGTAGTTGAACCTGCGCAGGGCAGGTGAGCTTCTTCGTCCTCCTTTGTCAGGAGAGCAGGAGAGGAGAGGTCCTCTCCTTCACCCTCTCCCCCACCTTCCTTCTCCTTCTCTTCTCTTCCTCTTCTCCCTTCTCTTCTTCTTCTTCTCCCTGGCTGCTTCTTCTTCCCGCAAGCAGAGCTTGCTCTGTTTCTCTTTCTGGGCAGCCAGCTTTCTTCTCTCCGTTCTCCCTCCTCCGACCACCATTTTGGGAGCTTGAAAGCTTGTTGGATTCGTGGCAACGAGAGGAAGACTGCTGGTGTGGTTTGGGACCTTGTTGGTGATCAACTCGCGGGGAATCAACTGAGGAATGCGCAGTCCGATAGGTGTTCTACCTACATGAGTTAATTAATGGGTTTAGATAAATCTAGCCGTTAGATTGTGATGAAATTATGTTGTTGAATGCATGTTGCTTAATGTAGTCTCTGATTTAAGTTTCATGAACTTTGGTTAAGATTTCAATAGGATTTTAGCATGATAAATCTCGGATTTTCGGTTTTCTGCTGTTCTTGAAGAACAGTCGGCTTGCGGCGAGTTTTCCGGCTTGTACGTGCATGATCTTGGATTTTTATGAGAGATAAGAGTTGTAGATCTGTGAGTCTACTTTCAAACCCAATTGATTTCATATTTTTCCGATTTTTCTACGAGATTTGGTGATTTTTATACGAAACTGTGTCGGAGTAGATTTGCTGATGAATAGTGCCACGGATGATCCGTGGATCAACCGTCGCGGTCTTCACGGTCGACCGTGAGGTCTCCAAGGTCGACCGTGAGCCCCAAAAATAGCGAAATAACATCTCACGGTCGATCCGTTGATCGACCGTCAACCTTAGATTTTGCACGGTCGATCCGTTGATCGACCGCCAACCATGAATAGTATTTTTTGTGGATTTTCGATGTTTTATCATGTTTGATTCTTCGGGATTCATGTGATTGGTATTCCTAGAGATTTCGATGGCTAGCATGTTCTAATTGGTTGTTTTTAGATGATTAATTGTTTGATTTTCGGCATGTCTAATTAGGTATAAATCATCCTTGTTTAATTAGCATTTAATCACATGTCATGCTTATTTATATGTATATTTAGCTTGTGGTTGAACCAAGGGGGTTGTGCCCCTTGGGATGTTTAGTTAATTAAATGGCAGAGGGTGTGCTTTAAATGTGTTTGATTATTATCTGTGTGGCCGGGGTTGTGCCCCCGTTGTAGAAATTGCTTGCTAACGGTCCGTGGGCGCCGTTATAATATTGTATAATTGTAGTTTAAACCTTTATCTGCTTTATGCATGTTTACCCTCCGGCAAGCTTGACGCTTCGCCTAGCCCGTGTATGGTGTCTTGGCATATTGTTGCATGCTGCTATTCCTGTATCTCTGTGCTTGAGCATTTCATGCATCTGTTTGCATTAGAAGCATCAGGCTAGGTGGTAGACGATGGTTTCGATCGTTGATCCGGGGTTCTCGGGTAGCCCGGATCTAGTCCTAGGGCCGGGGCTGGGTAGTCAGGATTAGGGTGTGATTGTCGATCTGAATCTCTGATGATTGAGGATTGCGATAGTCGGCTTGAATCTTTGTTTGAGGTTTAGAGGTCGTGTTGTCTTCCAAGGCCAAGTGCTAAGGATGCAACCGAGGAGTTCCCGACGTGGTCCCCAGGCAGTGGTATCCCTGCTGGGTAAGGGTTAGAGCCTGCATGTTACTGTTTCCGTGGTCCTCCTGGTAACATGTTCAGGAGAGAGGTTTCATGACAGGAACCCTTGGGACATCGGTGGGTTATGGGACCCGTGGCATCCTTTAGACTTAGGCTGGAGGACAACACTGTTGTTGTTTCCCTTCCTTTGTGAGTGACGTAGAGTAGAACCCTACTGAGCAAGCTTTGTTGCTCACTCCTACCTGGGCTGCATCGGCGATGCAGGTCGATGCAGTCCCTTCTTTTTCAGGTGGTTGCGGTGTTGGAGGCAGTACTCCCCTTGGTGGTGCGTGAGATCGAGGATATCATCAGTTTATTATATTCAATTGATGTACAGTTTAAAATGTATAAATTGTAATCTGAAGGAGAAATATATTTGTATTTCAATTTGATATAAATTGATCAGAGATTGCTGTACTAGATGACTTGAATCATTACTATATCTTTTAAAAGTTAAATTGTATTATGATCTGATGATAGGATAGTTTAAATTAATTGTGAATATTGTAACCATGCACCAGGTTTAAAATTGATGTTCAAAGGGGAGGCTCTCGCCGTTTGATTTAGAGTTTAGGACCCTCACGTCCCGGCCTGGATGGGTTTTCTAGGTCGGGGCGTGACATGGTCTAACAAACAACATGGCAGAGCAAAGGTGAGGAAGCGTTTGGATAGAGTTCTGGCCAATTCTCTTTGGAAGGAATGCTTTCCATACACGCAGGTCAAACATTTGCCTCGGATCTTTTCAGACCATTCACCCCTGCTGGTTAATGTCTCTAAGCAGCGTATGAGATGTGGTCCCTCAGCCTTTAGATTGGAGCATACCTGGATTGAAAATAACTCCTTTCGGGATGCCATCAGGCGGATCTGGCTACAGCCCTTCACCGGTTCCAGGCAGTTTGTTCTTGTGTCTAAAATCCAGGCAATGAAGAAACTAGTGAAGGGTTGGGATAGGAAATCCAGATCAACTGAAATTTTTGCGTTGGGAAGAACTCTCGAAGAGACAATTGCTGAGATGTATAAAAGTGAGGAAATGCAACTTTTATCCGAGCAAGAAGATGAACAGCTGGGGCTTTTGGAGAAGCAATGGGAACTTAATATTTTGCAGCAAGAACAACGAGCGAGGCAGCGAGTTAGAGAGGAGTGGTTGCGTGTCGGAGACCGCAATTCTGCATTTTTTCAGAGGTCAGTTGCTTCTCGATCGCATAAGTCCAGGATCCGGGAGATAGTTAACTCTAGCGGGCAGGCTGTTACTGATCCATATGCAATTGGTCGGGTGTTTGAAGCTCATTTTAAGGAGGTTTGGTCTGATGGTGGCTGCCCACAGAGGATCTCCTTGCCAGAATTGCCTAGACTGGAGGATAGCATGCATGAGCTCTTATTGGAAGGTGTTTCAGCAATAGAAGTGAAAGAGACTGTCTTTGCAATGGAGAGAAGTAAATGCCCTGGTCCGGATGGTATTCCAGTTGAGTTCTATACTAAGCATTGGGACATTGTTGGGGGAGACTTCGTGGCTGTTGTTCAACATTTCTTCCGTACTGCGAGGCTTCCTAATGTTTGGAATGAAACTTTCATCTCTTTCATTCCGAAATGCAAATTCCCAAGGCATGTCAAAGACTTCAGGCCCATAAGTCTTTGTAATGTTGGGTACAAAGTCATTACTTCCATTCTTGCTAGGAGGATGAAGTCTGCACTCAATGATGTCATTGGGATTGAACAATCTGCCTATGTGGCTGGTAGGAGTATACATGATAACATTGACTCAGCTAGAGAAGTTCTTCAAGCAATGAGGTTTGCACCTAAATAAAAAAGCCTTATGGTTATGAAAGTTGATTTGAAATCTGCCTATGACAAGGTTAGATGGCCCTTTCTTGAGGAGGTTCTGCATGCTATGAATTTTCCAAGGAGGTGGGTGCATTAGGCTTCAGGAATCACTTCACTCGGATTTAGGTTCTTCTCTTCTCAATGGTTCATATAATACTCAGTTAAGGGATTCACATCCCAATCACCTTAACCGGAAGATATAGAATTATGAATCTGATAAAATATAAATGTCCCTTTCCATGGTTGGTTCTTCTCGTTGTAACCCTAACTCCGTCCTACCAGATCCTAAGAATACACGATACCGGCTGTCACTACAGGCAACGCGCAACAAAAGTTCATCGGGACAAAGCCCTAACTCTATCTAACCAGATCTCTAAGAATACACAATACCAGCTGTCACTACGGGCAATGCATAGCAAAGATTCCTCGGGATATAGCCCCAACCTTGTCTTACAAGATCCCTAAGAATACACAATACTAGCTGTCACTACGGGCAATGCATAGCAAAGGTCTCGCGAGACTCGGTAGGAGAATCAAAAGAGATAACTATGGGATTATAAGATCATGAAAGAAGCATGACTGGATTCATAATATTAATCATCCACATAGAAATCTATAATCTGAAAATAGTCTTTAAAGATCCAATACATAAAAAAGAGTTTAACAATAAAGATTAAAACTGTGAACCATTGTTGGAGAAGAAACCCTAGTCCTCGCTAGATCATCCGTCCGCCATGCCCGCGGATTACTCGGCCATGGATGGAGATTCCTTCATCTTCCTCCTTTGGAAAACGTCCAGAAAAAGCCTCCAAAAACGTCCAAAAGAACTCCCTTGACTTACCCTAACTTTCCTATTTATAGGGTCCAATAATTAGCAAAGTCGGGTTAAGTTTAAACCCGTTATACGCCCCTGGCTAATCTGGCGGTCGACCGTGAGACCTTGACGGTCGACCGTGAGGTGCACAATTTATTTTGACAAGTTGCGGTCGATCTTCGCATCGACCGTCGGAAGTGTTTTTCTTGACAGAGGCTGATGGTCGATGCCACGGTCGATGTTACGATCGACCGTGGCATCTTACGGTCGATCGTGAGGATTTTTGAGCTCCACGGTCGACCGTGAGGATTTTTGAGCGCGACGGTCGACCGTGAGATCTGACGGTCGACCGTCACTATTCACTCAGCACTGCGCACTGGTACAAAAAATATTGTAACTTCCTCTATGAAACTCGGAATCACGAACCGTAAAATTCTCCAGAAACTAGACTTCAAGAGCTTTTCAACCATATATGACGCATTATCTGGTTCTTCATGAACAGGTATAATTAAATCTTTCAAGTTGGCCCATATATTCTTTTCAGCTTCTTTTAGCTCCAACTTCCTGCATTTTCCAAACAACTATGTGAAGCACATAAAAGTATAAAAGTAGTGCTAAAGAAGTTGATTAAGGGTGAAGATATAGCAATTGAGATGATTTTAAGGTTGTTCAGAGTGCACTTTCATGCACTCATCACCCCCTGTCTCCTTATCTATTCTTGGTGGTGCAAGAAGTTCTTTCTCGTATCCTGAAGGCCCCTTCCTCGAAGCTTGAAGGCATTTCCTTCCGACACTCTGATTTCATCCTTTCTCATTTGTTGTATGCAGATGACTGCTTCTTTGCTACCCGGGCAACGTGTGGAGAGGCAAGAAAGCTGAGACAGAAATTGTTGCATTTCAAAGTTATGTCTGGGCTTGATATGAATGCTTCGAAGTCCAGCATCCAGTTCTCTAAGACTGTTAAGGAAAACTGGCATTTGGCAATTTGTAGAATTTTGAAGATTGGGGAAGTCAAGGGCACTTGGCAATATCTTGGGGTCCCTCTTAGCCCCAAGAGACTCAGAGCAGTTGATTTCACTCCATTGCTTGATAAAATGGCTGGGTACATCCTATCTTGGCAAGGGAAGAAGATCTCTGAAGCAGGGATGGTGACTCTTCTAAAGTCAGTCTTGCAAGGAGTTCCGGCATATGTTATGACCTCCATGTGTGTGCCAGCTGTTGTTATAAGGAAAATGGATCAGCTGTGCCGAGATTTCTTGTGGCAAGGGAAGCGGTCTGGAATCAGTACAGTTGCTTGGAAGACAGTTTGCCTACCTAAGGAAGTTGGAGGTCTTGGGATGCGGAACTTGGGCTCTTGGCAACGTGCATTGAAGATGCGGAGAATTGCAGGCCTTCTAGACTCCAAAAATACTCTTGGAAAGAAATCCTTCCTTCCTCTTGGAAAAGCGTCCTTCCTTCCTCAAGAGACTCCAAAAATGTTTCGGTGCATTGGAAGCATGTTTGAAGTTGCAGATGAAATGAGGCAAGGATTTGTATGTGACCCTGGTCGGGGCAGCAAGCTTATTGTTTTATCGGATACTTGGGTGTTGGAGGATCCGTTGGAGAAGCGTCCTACATTTTTCAATGTGGATGGTGGACTTGGAAATTTCATTGTTGGTGATTTTCTTGTTGATGGTACCTGGAATATGGACCAACTTCGTCAATTTTTCCATCCTCTCTTGGTTGAGCGCATAAGGAATGTTATCCTACGCAATTCTGATCAGGATCGTTGTAGATGGGCATGTTGCAAAACAGGGCAGATCTCTTGTTCCTCGGCTTATCTTCTAACTATACGCAAATGTCTTGGGAGCTTGATGCAGGAGGATGCACATGCATGGAGTAGCATATGGAGACTTCCTGTAGGTCCGCGCATACGGCAGTTCATTTGGAAACTGATGCATGGAAGATTGCCGGTAAGAGAGCACCTGTGGCAGCTTTGCATGATCTCGGATAGAGAATGCCCCTGTTGTGGAGTGCAAGCGGAAACATTGGAGCATGCATTTGTGGGGTGTGCCTTCACACAGTTGGTCTTGAGATTGATGCTACCAAATGGATGGAGGAGTCCGAATTCCTTGGAGAATTGTTTTGCTCTCCTAGGGAAGCCTTCTTCAAATCCTGGTATGGAACGTTTGAAAGCATGTCTTTGTTATGGGTTGTGGCTTGTTTGGAAGAATCGAAATAAAATTGTTTTTGAACAACAAGGGGAGCCTGCGGATGTCTTGGCTAGAAGAGGACTTCGCTTGGTTGATGAATTCTTGGCTGTCAAGAAGAAAAAGCGTGAGGAGAATGTATGTGCAGCTAGAGACAGTGGCATTGTAATTCAAGTAGATGGATCCTTTGACCCACTGCATGGGGTTGTTGGTGTTGTGTGCATTGACAAGAATGATCAAGTTTGTTGGGCTAAAGGAGAGCTGGTGTGCGCAAGATCTGTGCTTGAGGTGGAGTTCAAAGCCGTATTAGTAGCTTGTAAAAGAGCAAAGGAGCTTAGATATCATAAAGTAGTTGTTGAATCTGACTCCTTCTCAGTTGTGGAAATCCTGTGTGGACGCCAAATGTGGCCTCTGGAGCTTGAAGCTTTGGTTAGAGAAGCATGGCTGGAAGCTATGTTGTTTGAGTCAATCCTTTTCATTTATGTGCCTAGACTAAGCAATATTAGGGCAGATGTAATTGCTAATTGGTGTCGCAGATTCCAAGCTACTTATGGCTGGACTCCTGCGGATGGGCCCTTGGGTCTGATATGTTGATTGTAATGCTAGCCATTTGGCTCAACTCATAAAAAAAAAAAAAAAAAAAACATGCACCCAACATTTGGAAGAATCTTGTAAGGCTAAGTATCAGTGGTACAAAATTCTCCCTGTTGGGGTTGTTTGGAGTATATGCTGGATACTCCCCTCGAATCAGGATCAAGCAACTAATGAACGAACAAAAAAAAATGAAGAATAAAGAAGAACAGAGACACCAGAGACTTTTACGTGGTTCCCTCAACTTGAGGTACGTCCACGAACCACACCAGTTTTCACTAGAATATAGAGGAAGGATTACAAGTACAAACACTTGTCTTTTCTCTCTTCTCTACCAGGCTTCTCTCTTTCCAGGCAGCGTGCCTTCTCTCTCAGGCGACCTCTCTCCTTGGCCGGCCATCTCTTCTTCTCCTATGACGGCAGCTTGCCTCTTGATTTCTCCCTATGAAACCAAAGCCCTGGCAGCCTTTATATAGCCTTTCAACAGCACCCATTCAATTAATCTCTCTTAATCATAGCATATGAGTAGTATAATTTACCATAATTAATAGATTGATTGAATCCCTTCAATGTAGGAATCCTACATATAGTAGGTCTTGAATAATAGAGATATTAATTAGAGGAAAATAATCAATCTCCACATGCCTAAACCATCTCCAATCACACAATCAAGGATGAGATATTAAGCAGCCTAGGATTGGATTAGGCTCTACTTTTCTAACACTCCCCTCTCGTCGTGACACTAAACCTGTTTCAACCCATTGGAGGCATATCCGTGAAGCTGCTGACACTCTAAGGAAGACGCTAGTTTGGGTCCCAGGTTTCACCATTAAGCTCAACATCATATATGATGCCTGGATCTTCGATCTCCCATAGTCCAGATGGCCTACTATGTTTAACACATATATTGGGCTCGACTCCCTTCAAGTCAACGATCTCATGGCTGATGATACTTGGAGCTTGCAGCCCCTGCAAGATTCCTTTCATCCTCTGCTCGTCAATCAGATCACGAACATACTATGCGATGAAGATGACTCCTACTGATGGCCACTCTGCTCTATAGGCAAAGCCAGCTCTGCCTCCACCTACGTGGCTATGACCCAAGACTCCATACCCCAAGCCAGGTTTGAGAAAGAAGAAGTCTGGACTAATGTTTGGAGAGCCCCAGCACGACCAAGAGTACGACATTTCCTATGGCACGTGGTCTCTGGCAAACTACTAGTAAGAGGTACTCTATGGAAACTCCACCTTACATCAGATAGAGCTTGCCCCAGGTGCCACGACGACGCAGAAACAGTTGAGCATGTGATCTTCGACTGCCATTTCACCTTTAAAGTTTTCTCCCTAATAGCTACTAAAGAAGGCTTCAAACTACCACAGTGGAATCCAAACAACTTATATAACCAGTTGTTTCGCCATGGCCCCAAGGAATTCAGAGCTTTTCTTAGCTGTGGTGTATGAGAAATCTGGAAAGACCGCAACATAATTATCTTTGGGGAACAGGGCGATTCGACTGAGGCCATGACCTGTTGAATCATGAGACTAATGAAGGAGCATTTTAATAGGGAGCTATAGACTCCTAATATTCCAAGGAAGGATCTTGCGTAATTCAGACCGACGCATCTGTTGATCCCATCACAAGTGATGCTGCGATCGGCATTGTTGGGCTATCACCAAACGGTAAGGAAGCTTGGGCATGGGCTAGACTTATAACTACTGACTCTGTTCTCAAAGGTGAATTCGAAACCATTCTAGAGGCAATGAAAATAGCAAAACCCCTTGGCCTCAAGAAATTAATCATCGAATCAGACTCTCTAATCGCTGCGCAAATCCTCAATGGCTTAAGAGGATGGCCCCCAGACAGGGAAGGTATGATACGGAACATCTGGCTACATACACTTCTCTTTGACTTTGCTTAATTTTTACATGTTTCTAGAGATAATAACGCTAGAGCCGACGGACTGTGTTGGCCTGGACCTGCGAATCAGGTAACTACTGTAATTTTGCTCTGTATATACTAAGCCTGAGGGCTCATCTCATCAAAAAAAAAAAAATAGGTATGTTAGAGAAATTATGTCATGTGAAATGTGCACTGGTCAATGTGGGTCATACAACACTGATACCCTGTCTGATGAGATACAGAAGAATTAAAATGGATTGAGAAGCATCGCGTGGTTTAGTTATATTGTTCACATTTCTAACCATGAGAGGGTTTACATGCAAGCAAATGAATCACCTTAGGATCAGACGGCGAGTTAAATTCTGAACTAGGAAAATATATCCAGTAAGAAAAAGGGAAAAAAGCACTGCATCACTACAATTAGGATAGAGACCAGAACTGATTTCAGAAGCATGGTTCATACTTGATACAGCATGGAGCACCTTCACCTCATCTTTTGAATGCATGATGAAGACCTTATTAGCCGAAAGGATTCAGCTCCTCTTGCGAACCAGCAGACTGCATGTCCGCATTTGCAGTATGAGACCAATACTCTCTGACAAGCTCTCCAAACAGAGATCCCTCGGTCTTCATCAGTTTCATCGGTTCGTCGTACTCCACTGATCTCCCTGAAAGAACAACGTACGGCAGCCACTTACAAGTCATGCACGTTTCCAAAGACAAGAGCGTGAAAGAAATTTAAGTTGTTGAACTCACCGTCACTAATAGCTAGCACTCTCGTGCAGTCCATCACTGTGGGTATCCTATGAGCAACTGTAATGACAGTGCAACCTGCAAACTCAGTTCTTATGGTCTTCTGAAGGATTGCATCTGTGGCATTGTCGATCGATGCAGTGGCTTCATCGAGAACTAGTATGCGACTTCTCCTCAATAGGGCTCGGCCTAGGCAAAACAACTGGCGCTGCCCCATGCTCCAGTTAGATCCATCCTCAACAACTGCAAATGATGAGATCATTCATTGTATAGCGAAGACTGTTTGTAACCCATAAGTGACCATGCTAGACACTGTAGAGATTCTTAGTTCTTACCCAGTGAATCCAGGCCATGTTCTTTCTCTTTTACAGCTTCTTGAAGCTGACATTTCTCAAGAACCTTAGGACATGCAAGAACACGTATATAGTTAGCAAATAGATGTAAGAAAATAACAGTGTATTTTATCCTGAAATCAACAAAGAAGAAATGGAGAGAGACATATTACCTCCCATATTTGCAGGTCTGTATGCTGTCCTAAAGGGTCCAAGTTGTATCTGATAGATCCATGGAAAAGAGTTGGATCTTGGGGGATTATTCCGAAACGAGACCTCAAGTCGTGGAGCCCAATGGTGGCAATGTCGACGCCATCTATGATGATCCTTCCTCCAGCAGGCTCAACAAGACGAAACAATGCTGTTATAAGTGTTGTTTTCCCACTCCCAGTCCTTCCAACTATCCCAATCTTGTGCCCACCTTCAAATATGCAATTGATTCCTCCAAGTACAAGGGGAGTATCTGGCCTGTATCTGACCTGTTCATGAATACTTGCTCATATCATAGCTTCCAAAATTAACAAAGCATATGCATTGTTTATCTGGAAGAAGGACAAGGGCACCGAGATCATGTTGTTTACCTTCAAATCTTGAACCTCCACTCTACCAACGGTAGGCCAATTGGGTGGGGATCTATTTCCTTCAATGATTTCTGGGGCCTCACTCGGTATTAGCATGTACTGATTAAGCCTTTCTACAGAGATTATGTAGTTTGCAAGTGTGCACTGGTTTTGAACAGCGAAAACAAGGGACATGTTTAATGAAAAACCATAAGAAAGTGCCATCCCCACAAATCCTGCATCAAATATAGGTAACAAACAGTTCATATCTTCTTTAGATAAGCGCACAGGAAATGAGAGAAGATGGGCTTCATCAGCTAACCAGAATTAGAAGTTTCTGGAGGAAGCAGAGCCATGACAAGGGCTGATGTAGAAAGAACAGCTGCACCCATATTCTCTAATCTTTGGATCAACCATTCACTGGCTGCAAAATTATGGAAGAATGGGCTGGCATTCTTGTCTATAAGCTCCAAATTTCTAGCGAAAAACCTATCCTCCTCCTCGAAAGCCCTGATAGTTACTGCTCCTGATACTGATTCTGCTAAATGATTTGCTACAAGAGATTTTGTAGTTCCATTGATCCGCATGAGCTCCTTTGAAGAAGCCAAGTAGTAAACCTTCAAATGCAAATTATGGTACCAATTACTCCATGGCAGGAACAAAGTAAAGAAAACACAATGATGACAGAAATAAATCATACCTGCAAACGAATAGTCAGATAGATCATTGGTATCGAGATAAACAAGACCTGCCAAGTAATAGCTGCTAATACCCCTAGATTGCTGTATACATTTAGCGCGGCGCTTATGCTAAATATCAAGCTAAATGGCACATCAAGATCAACAATACTCAGATCAGAAGAAACCTGTATTATGGGAGAAGAAAATATGAGAGCCGCAAACAAAAAATGGCAGAAAAAGTTCAAGAAGATATCTGATGAACAATTTACAAAAATATTTGGGTGTAAGCTCTTACCCGACTCAGTATCCTTCCCAGAGGAGTGGAGTCAAAGAATGCAATTGGTGCATGAAACAATGAGTTAACTAGCTGGGAAAACAAAGAGTTTGATGACTGCAGACCTAAAACAACTACGAACACAGATCTTGATAGCAAGAAGATGGCAGTGCTGAACCCAATAGCCAAGTACACTGAAATCAGTCGCAAAGTGCTCACTTGAGGATTCTGAACATTGGCAGCCATCCATGAGTTCTGTGAAATCTGGCCAGCTATGAATATGAGATGAGAGAGAGCAGCCAATGAGGAATATAAGAAGCCCTTGTTCTGACTCAGATACTGCACGTATGGCTTCAAGCCTATATCACCTTTTTCTCTTTCTTCTTTCTTAATCAACTGATCTCCTCCTGATGGTTTTGCCATCTTTTGCAGCTTATAACTGCAGGATCTCTCCATTTCTGTTGCTTCACTTCTTTTCCAAGAGACAGCTGTGTCAAGCCTTTGAATACTAGCAGTGTCCTTGTGTGCATTGACAAGGTCCTGAAACTCTTTGCTAGAGTTTAGCAGCTCATGATAGGGAGCAGCATGCAGAACTTCCCCATCTGCCAACAACTGATGAGGAACAAGATGGTGTCAAACATGACAACGAATACTTGCAGTTGTCAAAAAAGATTAGATTGCTGATAGCGCTAGAAGGTACGAAAAAATATGAGATGACTAACCAATATTGAATCAAATGCAGGGAGAAAATCTACTTGATGAGTCACCAAGAGGACCGTTTTTTCTGATAGAGCTCCCATAACATATTCCTGCATACAGGTCAACTGTTACTTTAGCAGCTATTCAGATACCAAGAGAACCGTACTCTGTGCTCAGATCAAAGAAAATGCTTACATTGAATAAGCTACTGGCAGTGTGAGCATCAACAGCACTGAAAGGATCATCAAGCAAATAGATTTCAGCATTTTTATACAGTGCACGAGCGAGTTGAATCCGCTGCTTCTGGCCGCCACTAAGATTTACACCTCTTTCTCCGATTTCTGTAAGATCTCCAAAAGGAAACATCTCAAGATCTTTAACCAAGGAACATCTCTCTAGTGTATCTTCATATCTTTGCTTATCCATAGCAGACCCAAAAAGAATATTATCTTGCACCGTTCCTGTTTGAATCCAAGCGTTCTGAGAAACATATGCCAATTTACCACAAACTTGTATCTGCAATTTTGTGAAGTAGCAAACGTCGTAAGGTATTACTGCAACATCATTATTCAAAAACATCCATTCAGCCCTCCGAATGGAAAATTGAAAACTATGCATAAGTTCTAAGCTCAAGGAACAAGGTAATGCAGCCACATGGTATCCAAATGTGTGAATTAGATACTGATTTCCCAGAGCAAGGTTGTATTCATGAATGTTTCTATATTTTGGAAACAATATTTCCTTATCTTTTTGCCAAGAATGGGGCAAAACGGCCTCAATTTGCTCAGAAGCATTTTCCGTGTACTCATGCACCCGAAACACAATGTAGAAGAGTCAAATGATAGCTAACATCAATTAATTTGCCTTCAGCAGAAACCCAGAACTTTTTTTTATCATTACCAGCTGTATCTTTGTGTCTGTTTGGTTTGTCAATTATGTATATCTACGTCCAAAGAAAAAGTTAATCAGTTATAATCTCTTTTCTAGGAACGCATCTGGAAATCAAGATAACTCTATGCATATATGAAAAGGTAGACCATCTTTCTATGTTGCACACAAACAAATACGTCCATAATCATATACAAAGATTTAAACTTCCACTAAGAATCTAAAAGAGGGATCATTGAACATTTAAATGATCAAAATAAGAATCTATTTGAGGATAAAAAACTTACTGTGCCCTCTGTACTAGGAATCTCACCAAGAATTGCAGCCAAAAGAGTTGATTTTCCCGAGCCAACTTCACCACAAATGGCTACCTTTTCCCCGGATTTAACCTCTACATTTATATTCCTTAGTGCGAGCTTTGAGAGTTTTCCCTCCCAAGAAAAACTTGATGACTTCATAATGATTGGACACTCGGTATCTATACTCTTCCTTCTAACATGCCTATTCTGCAGCTCAGCGGCATTAAGAAACCTGGATATTCGAGAAAATGCAACCTTAGCTTGAATGACAGCGCCAATCACATCGGGGATAGATCTAACTGGATCTTGAACAAGGCGCAGTGTTGCTACAAAGGTGAAGACATTGCTAGGATAGAGAGGGATATCAAGAAGATAGCAAGTTAAGAAAGTAGCAGCTGAGACTAACACAGGAGACGACCAAAAGAGGAAGCTGTTGTATGCTTTCTGTAGCTGAAATGCCGACAGCCACTTGGATTCCTTCCTTCTCAACCCCTCTACTGTCGTCCTGAAATGTGCTTCCCAAGCATAAAGCTTGAGCACTTTCATGCTCACCAATGCCTCTGACATTGCCTTCAGCCTTGCATCCTGAGCTTCCATCAGCTTCGTCTGGAACTTATGCTGTAACTTGGCAACTGGAACATTGCATAAAACAGTGAGTAGGATCACAACCATAGCTGAAATTGTTGCAAGGCCTACGGCATGGTACATAATGACCAAAGCGACACAGAGTTGCAGGCTTGTCGTCCATGTCTGGTGGAACCAGACAGGGAACTCTCCGATCCTATAAGCATCAACGGTGACATAGTTCATAATTTCACCAGAAGAATGTACCAGTCTAGCCGAGTTTGATAGCCTCAGTTGCTTATGATAAATTGCTGCTGATAGCAAGGACCTAACTCTCAGTCCCAATAACCTTGTCCGGAAATACCATTGCCTCTGTGCTAAAGACTCTAGACATTTAGCTAAAAGCATTCCCAGGGCCAACACATAACCTTCATACTTGAAATTCCCTTTCCCTGCAGATACTTTGATGAAGGCATTCAGAAGCATTGGACCAGCAGACAGGGTCAATACCCTCAGCAGAGCAAAGAACCCAGATACCAATATTTCATTTTGGTGGCAAGAAACTATAGTGCATGAGAGAGATTGTGAACTGGCTTGCTTTCCCTGCTTCTGTCTGCTAAGCTGCTCGACGAACAAGGAGTAACGGCTTTCTGCTCGATCTAATTCACCCATACGAGGGATATCTTTCTCCTCCAGGGGCTTCTCATAACCTTTCTTCATCAAAGTGTTCAACCACCAAAATGACATTCTACTGAGAAATCCAGCAGTGGCAAAAGGGGTCACAGGATTATCCATATCACTTGAGTTTTCAGCATTTTCACAATACAAAGGTGAGTAAGGAGAGCCATTGGTGACGTCAAAATCCTCCACATCTTTGAATCCCTTAACCACAGAAAGCAGGAGGAGAATTGCTCCCGGGAGGGAAATAACATCTAGAACGATCCTCAAAGAGATTGTCTTGTTTGCAAGGATGTTGTAAACGGAAAAAATGGAGATAGATCCTGCAAACACACTCGTGAACCCCAACCAGATACTGATGAAGGTGCCTCTGAGAATTTTGCTTCTGATGCTTACCACAAATCCTGCAAGTACCCAGACAAACCCCTGAGACAAAACCACCAGCCATTGATGCAGAGGGGAAAAACCAGCTCCTCTTTTCAGTTTCTCTTCTAACATCCAGAACCCAAATCCAAGGTAAGTTATTGCCAAACATCCACTGATAGCAACTGAAGATATATGCAAAGGACCCGATATTCTTAGCACTGTTTGCTGGCGGATAACCCTTGATGATGCTTTGCGAGCAAAATTTATAAGGAAGGCAAGGAAGAGAAGAACATTGGTGGAGATAACGAATAAGTGGTTCATGCAAGTGTCAGCATAGAGAAGACTGACAATGCTACAAGTATCTTGGCCAGAATAAGAACAAATAGAACCTCCGCAGAGAGCCATCCTACCTCCAGAGAAGATCCCAAATTCTGATGAGAAGGATCAAGATTTTGTAGCATGACAGGAAGAGGTAATCAGGAAAGCAATTAGGCTTACATTTGAGAACGTACATTTCAAATAGGATATCCATGTATTGACTTGACCAAGAACAATAGAAATTAAAGTATAGAAATATTGGCACCACCATTAAAAATTGCAGCTTCACCATTTTCTAATGCAGATAGAAAGATTTTATTCCAAAGAAATTAATGTGTTTCATGCAGAAGGGGTATTCTCGAATGCTCAACAAGATGATTTGCAAATACGGAAAATTTTCGATAAAAATGGAGAGAAACTGCAAGGTACATGATTGATTTGAATATTCAAACATTATTGGTAATCTTAGCAGTACTTTGAACAGCCGAGACAAGAATCGCAGAAGAAGAGGAGAGGAACTCTCACCTTCGTGTTGTTCAAGGAAAGGGAAGTGATGAGAATGGGGAGAAGGCTCCCTGCTATTTGGTTTAGAAAAAACGGACGAGAAGGGGGTGAGAATGAGATGGAACGGAAGACCTCCGCACGACGGGAAGACGCAAGGAAAGAAGACGAAGGACAGCGGATCGAGGAGAGGAATGCGAGGAAACCGAGTTCCTCGTGGCGCCGACGCCATGGCCGGAGAGCCCCTTGCCGTGCGTACGCGCGGGGAGCGATGCTTCCGCTCACCATCCTCTGCTGCTGCTGCTGCTGCTGATCCTTCTTGGGTTTGTTCCCTTCTTGTTCTCGCGTCGTACGCCTTATGGATAGGTTCGCTGAGATCTAAGATTTTGGACTTCGTTTCCCGGGCTCTTTTTTAAGCTTGACTTATTAGATTATTAGGCTTTTGGATTGAGTGAGAGTTAATTAAAATTTAAACCGGATCGAATCAAATTTCTAGATGAATCGAATTAAGTTTGTGAAAGAGAGCACGTTTGCATCAGAAATGTTCCGAAGAGTGGTTTGATCTTGATCTATTATCTCAGTGTCCTTTGTTGGCAATTGTTACCTGTCAGGATATCAACATCTTTTAGGTAGGTGTGTTTGTTCTTGGCTTGTCTGTTATTGTGAAGTTAATAATGATTTTTCTAAGATATATCACTACGATATACCGCATGTACTAACCATGGCAGCAGGTTTCATTGCAAGAACATAGTGAGAATTAAGAAAAATGTGCTTGCTTCTTCCTCCCTACGTCCACCAGACGTCCGACCCCGTCTCAGTCTCTGCCATGATTCTTCTCAAAAAAGCATAGTCTCTTTTTTTTTTTTATAGTTAATTGGTGCTTACATCAATTTCACATGTCCATCACTTTCAATTTTTTTAAGGTGTTTACACCATTTTAAATCAGTTATGCTTAGTTATGCTTTTTTGATGATCTTTTTACACCTATGATGTCATTGGACCGTTACTCGGTTATTTATCCAGCTGTATTCGTGTGGGCTGGATTTATTTCCTTTTTTTTCGTGATATATCCAAATCTTTTCTCATCCATCGCGTCTTCGTTCCTTCTACGCATGCTCCTCTCGGAAACCCTAATCAACGAAGCTTTCCTTTGTTTTTGGCCGTCAATCTCACCGGGTATTGAATAATAGTTGGTTAGTTATTTGCTTCTCGCAATCATGTTTTTTTACGGTCGATTATTGATTTGTATCTTCTCATATATGTTCTTCGTTCGTGGAATGATTATAATCGTAGTCGAGGTCTTGTTTCTGACTGTTATTAGCTTTATATTCTTAGCAAAATTTGATATTTTATGTTTGTTTATTGATTCCATCTCGTTTTTTCCTCCTTTTTTTGTTATTTGGTAATTTTTATGGGAGTTCTTATCTTTGTACGTCGATCCATTATTAAACTATATGTACGTCCTTTTATTTGTAGACATCTAAACTCATTATGTCAGTGTATGATCTGCCATAGATGGTCTGCTCAATCTGCTTTTCTGTTTTCTATTTTCCTCTTTTTTGTTCATGTGTCACATTTTATTTTGATTGTGCTACACTAATTACACTATGCTGAGTATGTTGTATTAGTGGACAGGAATACCAATGGGGGATAGTTTGTTGTTGTTGTGCAAGTATGGTGGAGAGACTGTCATTTGAAGAGTATGAATTGGTGGCTATTTTGACGGGCTTGTGAGACATCTTTGTGAGAAATGACCTAATCTGTCAAGGGACAACATACATATGTATTATTCAATTTCTCAGCATTCGAGATGCATTCTTGGTTCAGATGATGACTTAGAGGGTATAGTTTTGGTAGCATCCTCATTATGTATTGAACGCATTGAAGTCAATGTTTTGGATAGTAATGGTATCAGGAGTGGTTGTACAACTGATGAGGGAAGTTCATATTATGGTAATGTTACCGATGATGTCAAGTGCGATATTCTACCTAGTTTTTGTCCTCATCAGAAGAAGCCATTGATGACAGTTGGGTGGGATCAAGCCGTCTTTGAGGTTGGCCAGAAATTTGAAGGTGGCGTGAATGAGTTTCGATTATCTTTGCAGAAGTATACTATAGAGTTTGGCTATGACTTCAAGTTTGTGAGGAATCAAACTACTCGAGTCACACCATAGTGCTTGAAGAAGGATGAGACTGGTTCTGCTTGGATGATTCATGCTACTCATGAACCCATTAATGGATGGTTTTATGTCAGAAAGTTCATTAATGTTCGTAGTCGTGGTTCAACTTCTCGCACGATGAAGCATAAGTGGATGAACTCTAATTTGGTTGCAAGTTTGATCAAAGACAAGGTGCATGGTAAGTGACAACACGTCCTATTGATGTTGTGTGTCAGTTTCACTCTGATTACGATCTTTCGATATCTTATGATCATACATGGTCCAGTGTAGGCAAAGAAGGGGGTTTTCGGTAATCAAAATGAATCATTTGGATATTTATGTTGGTATGTTCAGGCTGCTACTTCTGCTAATCTTGGATCTCATTTTGTGCTTGATGTTGATGAACGTACATGTCATATTCGGAGGTTGTTTGTTTCTTTCAAAGCATGCATTGATGGCTTCAACTTTTGTCATCCATTATTATTTCTTGATGGTACTCATTTAAAGGCAAAGTTCAAAGGGCAATTGCTGGCTGCGACAGACAATGATGGGAATAAAGGTTAAAAGTATCTATGCACTTGAATGCTGGGATTTAGTGAAATTTTTTCTTAATTAACCAATACTCTCTTTTTCCTTTTCTCACAATCTTTTTTTCCAATTCTAAAATTTTTTGTGCCTATGTTGAACCTCTCAATCAATCTTGTAAGGTCCTTATCATGTTTTCGGCATGATGACTTCGTGATCTTGTTCTCATATATTGCCATCAACAATGTAAAAAATGGTGTCTTGTGCATTATATCAAGGTGCTCTTCGGTGATATCGTTGTGCATCTTTTGCATGCCACTTGTGATTGTGGCAAGTGTAGACTTGTACTGCTCAGCTTTTTGCAATCAAAGGGTTACGAAAGAGAATAAAGTTAGCATACAAATCATTCATGAATATAAAAGAGAATACCGCAAACCATGCTTGAACATAAATGCTATTGTTAGGTTTTCTCTTTTTGCAAAGAGAACTCTGTAATATATTAATGAACATTAAAGAAAAAGAGGAAAGAGAAGACCATGCAAGAACATAACCCCTCTTTGATAGGTATTCTTTTTTTTCCCAAAAGGAACTCTGTAATCTATTCATGAACATTAAAGAAAAAGAGAAAAGAGAATACTGCAGGCCATGCATGAACATAATCCCATTTGGATAGGTTTTCTATTTTTCCAAATAGAATACTCCATGCCATGTATAAACATTAACAAAAAAGAGAAAAGAGAACACTTTAGATCATTCATAAACACCAAATCCTCTTTGATAGGTTTTCTATTTTTTCAAAGAGAATACTGCAATTCCTTCATGAATAAGAGGAAAGAGAATACTCTAGACCATGCATGAATATCAAATCCTCTTTGATGGGTATTCTCTTTTTCCATAGAGAACTCTGCAATCCATTCATGAACATTAATGAAGAAGAGAACAGAGCATACTCCAAACCATGCATGAATACCAAATCCTCTTTGATAGGTTTTCTATTTTTCAAATAATACTGCAATCCATTCATGAATATTAATGAAAAAGAGAAAAAAGAATACTACAAACCATTCATAAACATAAATTGTCTTTCGTGATTTTTGACTAGGGTTTCTTACATGTGATCAAATGTCGCACAAAACATGAACAAACAGAAAAAGAGAAAACTATTAAACAAGTTTGAAAAGCCTAGATTCCTGAAATCCTCTTTTCTCTTTTGGTGGATTATGGTATTATTAATTGAGATTTATGGCAACTTATTCATCAAATTTTGATCCTAAAATAGAAGGGGAAGAAGCTGAAATCAAAATATACCTTCTCTTTGACCATTTTTGATGGATGACCCAAGAAGAAACAATGAGAAAATCACCAAATTAAGGCTTTAGAGCTTCGTCAATGGTTAGAGTCTTCCCTTTCTCTAAAAACCAAAGGAGATCATCCAATTTCCTACGAAATCTTCTTCAAATATTATGTGAAATGGAGAGTTTCTCTTTTTGGAAAGGTTTGTCGTAAGATTTCTCACGCAAAATTGAATTTTTGAATGCGATTGTGGATGAAGTGCGCTATTTATATGTCGGTTGTGAAGACATGGGCTATATAAGTCTTTTGTAGGATAATTTGATGTTAACGCCCCAAATCTAATCCTTAATGTTTTATTAGTGTAATAAAACCTATTTATGGTGCTCAGGCCCCTTACCACTTTTCTTTTTAGTAGTTAAGGCTTTTAACCCCGGGACAAATGCTCTATGATTTCAAGTAATTTGGGGCCTTGGAAATTTTAATTTTACACCAACTATCTACCTTATATCTATTTTACACGTGACGGATGGATAGCAGTTCAAATGAAGATTATAATTGAATAGGACAAAACTGAATGGGAGGAAGGAGACAATAGTCAGTCATGGAATAGATGGTTGTGATTAAGAGAGAATTATTTAAACCGTGCGAGGATCCACCAGTAAGAGACAAGTCATTGCCCTTTGACACCATATAACTGTCGAAGTTTTAAACTCAAAGGGAAACAAACATTGGTGTTTCAAAATGTACAACCGAATTCGAATTGTTCTATATAATCTACCCCAAACCAGGGTAGAACATACTCAGACTACAAAATAAAAGATAAAAATAAGGTTTAATTTTTTATTCATCAGCACAGCAATATATTGATAAAGCTATTAAGATATCTAATGAACAAAATAGAGATCGTCCGATAATTCAAAGTGATAGTGCTCGGTGATCCATAAATAGCCATGATTTCATTTGCTGATGGTTAACATAGAGCCGATCAAGCGATAACCTTGAATAGCTCCTTCCGGATCTGCAGTAAGCACGGGCAACAACATTAGGCGCTCACTCAGGCAAGGCTAAAAAGAAAAGCTAACAGTATAATACCTCAGTTTACTAATAAGACCTTCATATTTCATGTAAAAATTGTCGAACAAGTGTCAGAATACAAGTGTTTCTACCAGCTTCAATCCTCCACATACCCAATAATAGCCAAATAGCTATAATGTGAAGTAAACTTCCATAGCTCCAGATTTTGTTAGAGCTAACACAAAATAATGAAAGCAGCAGATCATAAGATACATGGGTCTAACTGTTTGTGCTCAAAACACCTCTACAGAAATTGCCTTGGCCAAGTAAAATCCAATTTCTTTTTTGCAAATAGCATATATGAATGAATTCTTAAGCTTTAAGCCTAAATCAAATGACCATTAATCAGGAACATGACTAGCAAAAAGATGATGCACACTAGTAATGCGATCTAGAATCAGATCTTCTAATCTAGATTACAATTGGAGTGAATACTTGATACTGAGTCCATCTAGGACTTGCGAACTTACAAAACTAAAAGGAGCACATTACATAGAAGAAATTTGATGTCATGCTGTAAAAGAACAAGAGGTTAAAAAGAAAAAGGACAATATTGGGAGAGGCAATTACACACCTCGGGGAGCTTCTTCCGGAAGACAACATCCAGCCTTGCGTCCAGCGTATTTTCGCAGACAATCTTGCCATCACGAGAAGCCAGTACAACACCTCCAGAGCTAAAATGTCAAAGTCTATCATCAGTGATACTCTGCTAGTTTGTTAGCGTTAACCCTGAATCATAGTGCATATGATACATCTGAATTTGTCCATCAAAAATCAATAAACTATACAGACAGCAAAAGATGTAACTACTATCACATAAAAGAACATGACATTGCCACTCATAAAACAATACTCTGGAAGTCAAAAGGCAGTCTAGAATATATACACACACGTTTTCGCTACTTCATAAAACTAGATAAAACAGAAAAATGAACAACTATGAAGAAAACCTAATCTGGTAGCAAACTTTCTTGGCGAATTGGCTCCATCTCAACATAAACTGCACAAAAGGCTGAGCGAGACCCCTGCCTATAAAATTTGACCTATACAACTATACCAAAGTAACAACTGAAAGACAGAGATAAATAAGAGCACAATTTTATGGCTTGGATGACAATAACATGAATCTAGTACAATCAAGAAACCAGCTAGATCAAAGTCAGTGACCTGTAAAGTTGTTGTCAAATGTAAATGACTCGTGATAAAAACAACAAATTGAAAATGATTCGTAACAGAAAAATCTAATTTATAATGAGAGAACAAAGAAACTATGAATACGTTAGAGAAGAATACTAACAATTATGATAATAATGAGGACAGTTTTATAGTAAGACTTCATGAACTCAGATGGAACATGCATTACCAGAAGAGAGCATGGGGATCATGATGACTGGGACCAGAAGGCAGATACACGTTTTTGTCTACTATAATATCCGGCTGATGAACACTAGCTTTCTCTGCGTACTCATGCTTTGCGGAGTGAATAACTGACTCAACCAACTCAAGATCTTCCTTCCTACAACGTAACAATACCGATGGCTCTTTCAGCCGGAGCAAGCTCTGTTGAATAAGAATCACATCAGCTCTTATACCATGTCAAAAGTGGGAATAGAAAAAAATGAAGCCCGAAGTAAAAGCAGAGAAACTTATCCAATTATAAAGAAGTTGACCAGAATGACATGAAATATCATATATCCCACTGGGCTGTAGCATTCATGATGTGACTGCCTTGCTCAATTATACAAGAATAGAACTAGAATGCTAGAAGAATGCTTTTCTCAAGGAGTCATTTCTGCTATTATTCCACTGCTGCCATTGCTCGTGCTGCGAGTTGTTCTGCTATTGTTAAAAACCACCTAACAGCCTAGTTCTGATTTTGTCAGCAGCTTAAACAGATACAATTTCAAATATCCTGGGGATTCATCGATTTTGTCCAACAGACATAGTAATGAAAACCAAAAGACGAGAGCAGTGGAAAGTTCGATTTTGTTAGTAGAGTATCTTAAGAGAAATTTCTTCCAATAGATATTGCTATGCAGAAAATCATAAATGCCTACACTGTAATTGAATCAAATAAGCAATGCTTGACTTCTAAAACACAACTCCTTCATAGAAGTCTATTTTAACAATATGCGTGCTTTCAGGTAACTTTACAACTAGCATGTGAAAAGTAAAAAGTAACACCAAAAACTTTTGTCCCGCATTACCTGAACAATCAGTTCTTTCAGAAGCATCTCGTACGTATGATGGTGATGGCTAACATGAAGAAGTTCCTTCCCAGCTGCTTCCTTCATGGAGCTAACCAGATCATCTTGTGCTTGAAGAACTTTAATTCGAGAGGCATTCAGCTGCATGGAGTAGTCACTGCAAATGGCAACAAAATTGTTTACCAGGCCATAAAGCATAAATATGAGCGAGCAGCAGTCAGGGGAACATACATAAAGACTACGGTATATGTGATCCTTGGATCTGAATAGGTATATCTTATGTTTCAACAAATAGAAGCACCTATAAGCTGCATCATTGCAACCACATATGTTTTGCCAGCTTAAATTAAATATTTTCTTGACAGTTTTTAGGTACAACCAGAGAAAAATGTCGCAAGATTGATGAAACTCATTGGTCAAATAACTAATTCTACCAAACCAGTGCTTACACTGTTTCTCATTCTGATATATGCTTCTTTGTGCAACCAACGACAATCTTGGTTGCCTCCACATCGACGAAAGTGAATATATATGGAGAAACCAAGCTTGCACTAACACAGCTTTTATGTGATACACGAGAGAAAATAAAGAACATAAAAGGTAAAGGAGGTTCGGTAATCACATTTTCTTCCGAATTTCAACCTGCTTTTCTTTTCGTTCATACTCCTGCTTGATCTTTTTCTTCTCGGCTTCCACCAGTTGCAACTTTTCAATGTTAAACTCCTGCAAAATCATTCATATAGAAGATAAGAACAAGGAAAAACTTTGCTACAAGCACATTTGGCTGAACAATCATTGTCAAGGTGATGTGTCCGTCTGACAAGAAGCATTTTATTGGAGGTAGTAGAAATTTAGTTTTTTCCCCTCCCTCAAACAAGATAATATTGCAACTTGAACCACAAACAACAGAACCTACTTCTTGTGAATCAGACAACAATTAAGAGGAATTTTTGCCTGCAATAGCAATGAGTCAAAAAGGATTTCACTGCTAATTGTCTTTCAGCACGCTCATACTGCAAGCAAGTTTCTCAAATATATGCCCGTCTAACAAGAAGCATTTTATTGGAGGTAGTAGAAATTTAGTTTTTTCCCCTCCCTCAAACAAGATAATATTGCAACTTGAACCACAAACAACAGAACCTACTTCTTGCGAATCAGAAGGCCCACTAAAAAAAAGCCTAGACCATCTTGCGAAGTCCGAAATTGGAAAAACATCAAGAAAAGATTCTGACCAAGGAAATAAGTATTTATGAGTACCCCAAACAAAGTACAAGGAAAAGGAGGAAATAATATACTCTACCAATCTCGATCGTGCTACTGCAGCTCATTTTGCTATTTTCCACTATACAGGGGTTTGTCCGCATTGAAGGGTAGTAAAGAATTAATTAGTAGAATCAGAGAGAAGCACATTCGCATTTTCTAATAGTAACCTTTGACATAAATTGAAGACAACATCAGATTTTGGCGGCTATTAGCCAAAATAATGGCTAAATCATTAAATGACGGACACGTAAGCAAAAGGCAATGTCTAAATGGACGATAATTATATAATCTTATCGACCAGATGATACTTATCGACCAAATGAACGATAGAATCTATCGACCAAATGGACGATAAAATATCGACCAAATGAACGATGGAATCTATCGACCAAATGGACGATAGAATGTTAACCAAATGGACGATATCGTCCATATGACATCATCATTTAAAGACTAAGGACGATAATCGTCCAAAAGTCACAATTGGACATGTTATCCAATATTATCGTCCAAAAGCAATTAACACGTGTGCCAAATATGGTTAAAAAACACATGCAGGTATGACGTGGACAAGAAACGATAAGTAAGCCAGCGTAATCGTGACGTATGCAACGAACGAGCATCAACCACGTGTACTCTCCAAACCAGACACGAGCGTGGGAGAAGCTGTTATGGAGCAGTTCGCACACGATCTCCTCCTTCCACGCCATCAACCCTCAAGGCGGGAGCAGTTATTCAGTTCCTTAGTATAAATAGCTTCTCTTCTCCACTGTAACCCCCCCCCGACAACCTGTAACCTGCTCTTAAGCATGGCTTTCGTTTCTTTTGTACCTGTAAGTTGATTAATAAAGCTTTCAGTTCAATTAATGACGTCTTTTACTGTTTTCTTAGTGTAATCTTGATAATGTAGTTGTTTTAATTGCTTCTTCCCCTTTTATTTCTGTTTTATAGTTCTAGATTAATGGATTTCTGTCCGTTTATGCTTTCTGTCCGTCTCTGTTTTCTTAGCATAGTTTAATTAAGTTAATTTAGGTTTAATTAGTCTCTTTTACTGCTTTTCTTCAAGCTTTATTTACTGTTTTCCATTAGAATAAGTTACTGTTTTCTTAGATTAAGTTAACCAAATAGGTTTATATGCTTTTTCTGGATTTAGTAATTTAGGTTGATCTTTATGCTTTATTTAATTCTGTAATCTTAGATAATTCAAAGCTTTTCTTATGTTAATCTTGATAATTAGATTATTTAATTAGGTCTAATCTAGATTTTCATATTACTTGACATCTCTGGTTCATTAATTTGAAAGAGTAGAACTCAACTGCAATCGTTTGATACTTAAGTGTGGAATAGAATTTTGACTTTGACTATTTGACCGGTCAACGGTTAAATTTCCTCTCTAACAGCGGCATAACAATAAGGTCTTTTGCTTATTGCTTTCAGATTAAGAGGATGGATGCCCTAGCATGGGAGTTTCTTAACATATCTCAAAATAAGAGGTATATCATCTAAATGTTGCTTACATCAGATCATCATCAGCAAATCGACCTCTCTAAAGACCGATTAAAAAGTTTTCTCAGACATTCCTGTAGCCTGATAAGACATGGTGCCATCTTAAAGATATAGGACTCGTCATACCAGAGAAACAGTCCTTATCGGAACCCATGCGCTTGCAACGTTTACCCAAAGACTATGTGAAAGCATCTTAATTGGCAGTGAGGCGAAATATTTCGTGCTTTTCCGGAAACAACGATGCCACTCATCAGATCCCTCCAGAAGACTAAATCATCAAATCACTTGGACTACTCTAAATAGCTTGCCAGAAGTACTATTCCAATCGCAGGATCATAGGAATAGAGAGCGAGAAAGAGAGAGAGAGAGAGAAAGAGGTAGAGATGGAACTTAGAGTTCAGACCTCCTCAGAGGAGACCGAGATCTCGTTGGCCTTCTCCTCGGCCTCCTGGTGGATGAACCGCACCATCTGCTGGATCTGCTTGGAGACATCCGTGTCGTTCATCTTCGACCGATCCGGCGATCCAAAACCCGCCGGTGGGTCTCGGAGATGCGTGAGGAGAGAGAGAGGTAGAGAGACGACGGATCGAGAAAGGTGAGATCGGGAAGCCGAGAGATTGATTCAGCGGTGGATGGGTTTTATATATGTGGACAGCGCCGGACAAACAGATCCCAGAGGGGAGGGATGGGGTGTGACCATCGACAGCCGTCCGATGGTTGCCACGCGTTGTCGGATTTGGGCAATTACGTGTACACATATCATGGTGCTGGATTCATTTACAACGGATCCTATGCGGAAAATTACTGGAAATAAAAATTAATAAATCGCATTTATCAAATTTCCATGATACCAAGAAATTTCCCAATATGGAAAATTTGTAAATTGATAAGTTTGAAAATGTTGATACTATTTTAGTATGTCAACTGGTATCAGTATTATTTTTAAGCTAGTCACTTTTTCAATGGATCACAGCACCAATCAGGATGAGCTTGCTTTTGTCAGCTTAAGACTAGTATGTTTTGACATAGTGCATAGGCCTGAAGGAGCAATTCCTAGAGCTACATAAGAAAATTTATAATTTAATAATATATATGATTGAATTGTTTTAATAATAAATACAGATGCATCAAACACTTTAATGGAGGGCATCCAACAACCGGACCTAGCCTAATGTTGTGTTACTGAATATAACCTAATCAAAGAACCTCTAAGCAAGCCTAATCTATCGTGGACGGATGTTTTGCTACGTGTTGGATATAAAAATAAGCCCCCCCAAGATGTTAGTATGTGAATTTTCATGACGTCATCTATCGGTCCAAGATGTTGGCACGTGGATGAGGGAAGTATCATCAATTAATAGAATTTTTTGCCAAATTGGACCCCCAGTGTCCAGATTTGACACATCGAGACCCCCGGTGTTTCTTTGCAACAGAGGACCCCAAAGCTTTGAAATACCGATTTTACCCCTCCCCTCCCATGTCATGGATCGTCATGCCATACATGCATCCCGTATCCCGTTCTCCTCATCATTACCGCATTTAATGCATGCTTTGCTTAAAAAAAAAAAGAAAACCCTCCCGTCGCATTAAATGCGACAGGATGTGTCTTCTTCCCCAACCGTCTTCCTCCCTCCCGCCGGGCATGGCTCCTCCGGCTATCTTCTCTTCTCCCTCTCTCCACTACCTCCTCTTCTCTTCTCCCTCTCCACTCTTCTCAATTATTCGTTCATATCCCCTCCCTTTCCTCCGGCCATCTTCTCTTCTCCCTCTCTCTCCACTACCTCCTCTTCTCTTCTCCCTCTCCACTCTTCTCCATTATTCGTTCATATCCCCTCCCTTTCCACTGCCTCCACTTGTCTACCTTAGCCAAAATAGTTCACCGGAGAGAGCTCTCCACACATGCAAGGCGATGAGAACCATGTCCAAGCGGAGACGAAGAATTAGCACAACTGGTGGAAGAGATGACGATTAACGGACTCCCACTGGGGGCCAAGGGGGAAAGTTATAAAAGTGCGGGTATAATAATAAGATGCGTGTGTATAAAATTCTAAATACGTGTCTAAACTTGTTTTCTACTGGGTAGTGCAAAGACTAAAAGCAATAAAAAATCCTTCCCCACACGTGTCGGTTAACGAATTACTTAAATAAAAAAAACTTTCCCGCCGCATTCAATGCGACGGGACGCGACGGTCCAGGTGGCCGTTTATGATACGTTCGCCGTTGCGTTTCTGCTGTGTAATGTGACGGTTCGACGTCGCGTCTCGAAACGGCGCGTTGCGCGCCAAATCCCTTTTCGCACGGGTATTTTAGCAAAAACCCGCCGTTCAATATTCTTCTTCTCTTTCACCTAGCAAACAGCCGCCGATTGGTTTTCTTCTTTTTTCCTTTCCCTTGCGATTCTTTGTTTTTCTTATCCGTGTTATTCTCCTTCTCTCTTTTCTTTGACTCTGCTCTTCTCCGCCTCTCTTTTCGTGCTCCCACCGTCTGAAATAGTGAGAGAATAGAAAACGCCTTTGCCGAGGTTCTTGGGAAGGCCCTGGAAAAGGCCATAGCCGGGAAGCTACATGCCAACCCCTCAGGTACAGTACATGTGGAATCACCCCAAAACCCCTCCTTATTATAGTGGAAAAGATCGTGGTTGCCTTCTCCTCTCATCCCGTCCTCCCCCTCCTATATGCACATTAAAATTCCCTTATTAAATACCCCTGAAACCCCTCCGGATATCTCCCCCAATTTGTTTTGAATTTTTCCTAATATGTCTATTTTCTTCTACGTGTACACTATTATGCGTCTTTTAGTATTTGTTACACGTATCGCCTATACGCGTACTTGTTCTATTGGTGGCTACCTACGCGTCACGACATATTTTACCACGCGTGTGTATTTATACACCTTAACGCGTTTATTTGACGTCTAGACGCGTATGATGTCCATTTGCACGCATATTTTCCTTTATCCGCGTAGTTTATTTTAACACATTGCTAACATTTACACGCGTGAAACTCTCAGAGGAAGGCGAACCAGGGACATCGGGCGCACCATTCAGTGGGCGGTGCTACGGAGCGAAGATACAGGAAATATCAAGGGATTACGCCACGAATGTACATGTCGAGATCATCCGCAAGACCTCGTTTGGCCACTTCCTTGGGCTTCCAGAGGTGAAGCAAAACAACCGACTGCTTGACGAGATGATGCAAAACCACGAAGGGGGCCTGCAGTTTAACCTTAGTGGCAACGTCAGGGCATTGACACCTGAGGACGTTGCCGTCTTCCTTGGCCTTCAGCTAGGCGGGGAGCTCGTCCATCGGGGTAAGAAGGTGCGCCAGAATCTTATGGATATCCCCTACTTCGCCAGACGCGCCCAGGGGAAGACCAAGAATGGCGACCTCCAGACGCAGGGCATCGTGGAGATATTGAAGCAACTGAAGGATAGAAGGGACCAGGAATCGGTGGAAGATTTCTGCCGGTACTTTATCCTCTACATATTTGCGACATTCCTGTTCCCTCGGGCGAATTACACGGCCCCCCCAGAGCTAGTTGGCACTATAGAGGATCTCGGCTCCCTCTACAACTTGAATTGGCCTGCTATGGTCCACAGCCACTCGCAGAATGAAGTAGCAGCGGCATTGAACCGGTGGAGGACTTCGAAGAAGTCTTCTTCTAGAGCCTTGATGTACGTGTGTGGCTGCACACTAGTCCTTACAGCTTGGAACTGTGAGCTGACCGGCTGCAGAGAACCCGGGGAACCCGGCAAGACCCCCCCGCATATTGAAATTGACTAAAGTGAAGCAACCAAAGCGGGGAAGGCTAAGCGATCCGCGTTCGACATCTGTCCCCACAGAGGTGAATCACTATTCCTTGTGCTTCCGTTTGCATTTTGCCAATGCTCTCGCCACAAATTTAACTTACTGTTTTCTGTTCCAGCTTGGTTACACCGATGTGGAGGTCGCACTGTACCTTGGGGGTACGCGGCCAAGTGCACGATTGGAGATGGTCGGCATGCCGTCTATAGAGCCTCCGTCTGCGCCTAAGAAGTCTACCATGCGCGTTTCTTTCATGTCTCCTCTAGGAAGTCCTCCCGAGGACGTCGTCGACGAACAGCAGCAACCTGTCTTCGCAGTTCAGGACCCCCAATCGAGCCCAACAGATGAAACAAAATGGGAACAGGTAAAAACTTTAATTATACGCGTCTTCGTCTATATTTATAGTAGTGACGTGTTTCCTTCTATAATTATACGTGTTGGTTTCTATGCGTGATTGTGAACGCGTATTGGTTTCTATGCGTGATTGTGAACGTGTTCGGACTACCATGCGCGTTTGTTGGTACATGTCTAGTAACTATATGATTTTTGAATGGAACACAGGTTAAAGTCGGAGTTCCTAAAAATTGCACACCGGGATCTCGAAAGATCTGAGGAAATCCGACGCCTGAATATCTCAGTGAACAGGTTGGGGGCGCAGCTGGACGCGACAAATGCCAAGCTAGCTAGGGCTGAAAATGAAATTGCAGCCCTGAAGCAAAAATCAAACATGGAGACAGGACAGCACCCAGAACCATTCATCGGGGAATTGTTCCCTTCCTTGATCACCAAGCGGAGGAGGAGCTTCATTGGGCTCCCAAGCCAAGACGTCGTGGAGGAGACACAAGAACCCGAGCATGCGGTCACAGATTTAGTGATAGTGCCGCAAGAGAAATTGACCAAGCAACGATGTGGTGTGTGTCGATTGGAAGAAACCATCAGTCCCCCATATGCCTTGCGGTCAAAGAAGACTAAGGCGGCAACATGCAAGAGGCGAAGGGGCTCGACGAGATGATCTCCGGCTATAGAAGCACACCAACTGGACGCCACTGACATTTTCATGAGCATAGTCAGTGAGTTGTCGAGTATGACCGCCGTGGAAGAGCCGGCGAGGGAAGAGGAGGCGGAGGCCGTGGACGCAGTTGTCGCGGATCTTGAGGACGTGGAGGCAGTGCCAGTGGGGGCAGATGCCGCGGACGAGGTGAGGGCCATAGAGGCAGTGCCCGTGAGTGCAGAGGCCGCGGACGAGGAGAGGGCCATGGAGGCAGAGCCCGCTGTTACTGAGTCCGCGGAAGAAGGCGACCATAAGGCCGGTGAACCTATAGATGATGCAGTCAAGGACGTAGCATCAGTCAAACCCAGTAAAGAGATGTGTGAAATGGAGGCAGTAGTTCAGCTCGCCCACTCAGATTCTGCGCCGTTGGCATCCCCGAGTGGCTCCGGCAATTCCCATATAGATGACAGTTGGATTGCCATGAATGAGGCACAGCGAACGCCGGAGGAGCTTGCACAGACACTGAACCTTCTCGAGCATGGCTTCACGAGGCCCATAGACTATACTTTCGCAAGAGAAGCAACTTCTAGACCCGTCGTCAGCCAGAAGCAGTACATGGACGACTCAAAAGCAGTTGTGAATTTGCTTGAAGACTTCGAGAAGAGGGGCTTGAATATCTCGACCTGATTGACGACGAGTAAGTTCTCGCTCTATACGGGTCGTTTATTAATACTCGCATAGTTTCTTCTTATATGCGTGTTATGTCCATTTATATGCGTTTATTTGATGTTATGTTTTGGCATGGGTTTACACGCGTTATGTCCATTTATACGCGTGTAATGTCCATTTATATGCGTGTTATGTCCATTTATACGTGTGTTATGTCCATTTTTACACGTCTTATATCCATTTATACACGTGTTAAGTCCATTTATACGCGTTTATTTGATGTTATGTTTTGGCATGAGTTTACACATCTAAGGCAGTTGTACGCGTGTAATGTGGTTTTATATGCGTATTTAGTGACACGTACCTTTTGAGTATATACGTATATTTGTTGTGCATTTTCAGTGCCATCGTCTATACCCATGGGATGGGCTACTGCACCCGTAGCCAGATCATAGACTTACTGAACAATAGCTCCATCGAGGGAGATGTCATCGACGCGGCGCAGGATGTCTTGGCGTATCGTTATCTACAGGCGAAGACATCCCGTCGTTGTTTTTTTTTATCTAATCGCCTCCATGTAAGTATCTAGTCATGTTACGAAAATCAGTTCGTGCTATGCACGTTACACTAAACATCTAACGGTTTATTTCAGCATGCTGTACGTAACGGGCGTCATTCGCTACGTGATTCCCTCCTGCACTCGTGCAAAACCTTCTCCGCACTTCCGATCTTGGACGTGTGGTTCATCCCACTGCACACCAGTCAGCATTGGCACTTGCTCGGAGTAGATTTATTGGGTGGGGTTTGCAAGCACTATACATCTTCTGAGGCGCCAATTTACAACAAAGATGCTGAGAATATGGCTAAGTGGGTTGCACATGCGATCCGGACTTGCCTGTCAGAGTTGCATGGTAAAGGGGAGGAGCTTGGGGGCTGGGCTGTCATGCCCCGACCCAGAAAACCCATCCGGTCCGAGACGTGAGGGTCCTAATCTAACTTCTGAAATCAGACGGTGAGAGTTTCCCCTGTATTTCCTCAATTTGATCCCTCTGCAGTTTACAAATTCACCACAGATTTAAAACAATAAATAAAACAATTCTACTATTATCATTTCACTTACTGACACAGGTTCTTGTACATCATCTATTTATACAATAATTCCACCAACCCTCATCACATAAATTAATACAGATAATCAAATCCTCGAAGAGGAAAAGTATACATTTAATCAAACTGCAGATGTACAACTATTAATAAAAGGAAAAACTCCAGGATCGTCAAGTACTCCTCGAAACTCCAAGTCCGCGATCACCTCGAGAATGGCGCTCCAACACTCAAAAGATCAAACAATCAAACCCTAGATCTAACTCAATCCAAAGATCCAGGTAGAAACCCTACCTTAAACGCAATCCAAGCTTCAATCCTCTGCTAATCCGCCGTCCTACATCGAAGCCGCCGTCTCCAGCTCGTCGGAGAGCCGCCGGAGTCCTCCCATAGCCGCAGCCGTCGCCGGAGAAGGAAGAGGGCTGCCCGCGGAAGAGAGAGAGAGGAGGAAGGAGAAGGAGGAGGGGACCTCGCCGTCGCCTCCAGGCTGCTGGGGAAGGGACGGGGTCGCCGCGGGAGAGAGGGAAGGTTGCCGCGGGAGAGAGAAGGGAAGGAAGGACGGGCTTGGGCACGGGAAAGCAGGGAAGAGAAGGAAAAGAAAAGGAAAGGAAAGGAAAAGGAAAAGAAAGAGAGAGGGAAAGAGAGAGAAAGTAAGTAGGAGAGAAAAAAGAGGGTTAAGCCACTTAAGTGGCTTAGCCGGTTCAGACGAACCAACTGATCGGACTGAATCCGAATTGACTACAAGTCGCGATCTCGTCCGGATCTGTCGATCCTGAACGCTCCTACTGGATCTATTCACTCACGTACATCAATCAAGGCTGTGTGTGCACTACGCGGGTGTGAAACCGACTGCCAAGGCGCAATTTACCAAATTGCCCTTGGGGTCCAAAAGCAGCGATACGATCAACCGATCACAAACCAAGGCCAACCAAGCCAAACCACAAAACCAAACCCTCGACCTACCGCGGTCGGACCGGGTTGGAGGAACGGGTCCTCACAACCTATCACCCTTAAAGAAATTTCGTCCTGAAATTCGATAAGAGTAGGGTCGAAAACAGCAAAACAAAACACACCTGCACAAGATAAGAAGGGTTAGCAAGTTCGTAACCCGAGCAACCACACAAGGAATCAGGCATCAACGCCTGCAACACAAACCACCGGGCACCAACGCCCGCAACGGCCACACAAGCCAGAGGAACACCTGAGACAAACTGCAGCCAGAGTGTTGGAGGCACAGCACAGTGACCCAGAGGCACCGAGGAGATCACTTGGGAGCGCGAGGTGCGCATGCGGCAGGAGTTTCCGCAGTTGCTTCCTTCTCGAGGCACCTCTTGTCCTGTCTTCTAGTGTAACTGTTTGTTGTTCCGAGCCCTACTCTTATCGAATCTCGGGGCGAGATTTCTTTTAAGGGTATTAGGATGTGAGGACCTGCCCCTCTACCCCTGTGGCTCGTTGTAGACCTCAAGGGCAATTTGGTAAATTGCGCCTTGTTGGTTTGTTTCACACCCGCGTGTGCACACACTGATCTTGTCTGTGTTCGTGTTTGCTTAGAATGGCTAGGTGGACCCGGGATCGGAAGATCCCAGCTCGGGCGCGTGAAAGCTTGCCTTTGGGCAGCTGACGACCCTCGAGCGATCGATCGCTCCTTGGAGCGATCGATCGGACTCGTGAGCGAGTCGGTGGTGGGATCGAGCCAGGGCGCGAGCGATCGATCGCTCCTTGGAGCGACCGATCGGAATCGCGTCGGTGGCTTTTCTACTTCGCGAGGATGGCCACCGCTGGCCGTCGCTCTCCTCTGTCAGAGGGGGGGAGGACTTTCCCTCCCCTCCCCTCACTTTTTCCCCTCTTTCCCGGCTGTCCCCTACCCTTTTCCCTCCTTTTCTTCCCCTCTCTTCCTCCTTCTCCTCCTTTCTTCTTCTTCTCTTCTCTTCTCCCCCGAAGCTCTGCTCTTCCCCTGTTTTCCCGGCAGCCACCTTTCCCTCTTCCGTTCTCCCTCCTCCGACCATCAAATTGGGTGGTCTAAGGCTCGTTGGATTTGTGACAACGAGAGGAAGGCTTCTGGTGTGGTTTGGCGACTTGTTAGAGATCAAATCGCGGGGAATCAGCCGAGGAAAGCGCAGCTAGATAGGGTTATACCTACTGATGTTCTCTTCGAGTTTTCTTGAGATCTAGCCGTTGGATCTTGTTGATCCTTAATTTGTTGGATTCCTTATGCCTGTTAGAATTACTGATTTAAATTTCATGTTAATCAGTTGAGATTTGAGTAGGTTTTATGCATGCTTAAGCTCGGTTTCTCTGTTTTCTGCTGTTCTTGAAGAACAGCCGGCTTGCGGCGAGTTTTTTGGCCGACACGTACATGATCTTGGTTTGTGATAAACATAAGAGTTGTAGATCTCGTCGTTAGCTTTCCAGTCCATCTTATTTCGTATTTATCCGATTTTTCTATAATTTGTTATGAATTTTTTTCTGGAGGGCTGCGTTGCAGCAATTAATTAGAAAGTTAGTTTGATTAACGGTTTTGATTAGTGTTTTCACGTTAATCCAACCGTTGGATGATTATGCATTTTGGATATGTTGATCCTGGTGTATATGTCTACTGATGGCTATGTTGGATCTTGAATCCGACATCGTTTGGATGTCGGATCGACGGGATCAAATAGCCCCTAAGTAGAGGCTTTGGGTGTTTTGAATATAATATTATATTTCGGAATATAATATTATATTGTGTTTTGTTCATCACCGTTTTCGGGGTTGCTTCCCGTTGCAGTAGTCCGCGGTCGACGGTCGCGGTACAGTCGTAATGCCGGGACCCGCTGTGGAACGGCTGGCAGCGGTCGGTAGTACCGCTGCAGCGATCCGGCTGACTTTTATGATGTTTGTCATACTGTTGCATGCCTATCTCCTGTTTGTGTATGTCATAGCATGCATTGTTGAATTGTGCATTAGTTGCATTGGATAGGGCGTGGGTGATCTTTGGGTCGCCGTCCTGAGGCTGGAAGCTCGGACTTAGCCCTAGGACCGGGGTTGGGCTGTTAGGACCCGGTTTGAATTGTGGTGTCAAGTCGATTCGATGATAAGCTTAGATGACTGGTACACTGGTTGCTTGATGATTGTAGAGGTCGTGTCGGCCTTGAGTCGGGTGCTGAGGTGTAGCCGGTGTCCCACTGTGTTGACATGTAGTGTCGCCAGTGTTGTTCTTGTTATTGAGTGCCGTCCCTGGACCTCATGGACAGGCGGTGGGGTTATGGGACCCTTGTATACACCCAGATCCTACTTGAGGGCGACATTGTTGCGTTTCCCTCTTCCTTCTGTGTGGCGTAGTGTAGATCCCTACTGAGCTTAGTGCTCACACCTACCCGGGGCTGCGTTTTGCAGGTGCATGCGTCAGTTCCTCTTCTGTGGCCCCTACCGGGCAGTTGGTCGGCGGTGCGGCGGCGCCTGGTGGACTTTGAGAGGTGATGATCGTTAATTGTTTTTACCCTATGTTAGTTAGTCTCATACGGGAGTAATGTTGTATTTTGAATCTTCCCCTCTCCGAGGATTTGTATATTAAACACTTTAAGTTTTAAATCTGTGGTTCGAGATTTTGCTATTTATTATATCTTTAATTGAGGGTGCTTTGGTGATTTGCTAAGGAGACCAATAGGTTAGAGGGAACCCTCGCCAGCTTTGTTTTCCACGTTTTGTAGGTTCCGGTTCGCGTCGCCCGGCCCGGTTGGGCTTTCGCGGGTCGGGGAGCGACATGCGCCTCCAGCGCTCCCAAGTTACCTCTACAACACCTCTGTACCTCAAAGGGCTAACTCTGACGGAACCGTCCTGTCTTTCATGACTGGTCTCTCCTGCCAATCATCTGAACTAATTGCCCTCTTATGCAATTTATCTGGCCCAAGCCCGAATCATCGCGTCGGATGATGCATGACGTAACTGAACGTCGCCTCCTCGGCACCTCTGCTGCCAACACTGAATGGATCTGTCTCGTGTCGTCTGAAATGACACTCTGTCGCAAACTGTGTCTCCAACAGTCGTCGCTTCTGATTTGCAGAAAGTCTTCTCTCAACCCTGACCTGATCTGCGCTGATTTTCTTTTATGACCTCTGCACCGATGCAAACTAAGCTGATGACAAAGTCGATGATGTATCCCCGTAGGCTCTGTATCGTCGTCGCTCCACGTCATCACGACTCTGGTGCAAACTATTGGAGTAGGACTGCCTCGGCCTCCACCTCGTCTGGTCTCTGCTCTTTACAAATCCTGACTAATCCTCTGTGCAGATGGACTTTCAGGAACACTGTTACCAACTGAAATTCCGAAGGTCATCGCCTTTGATCTACGTTGATTCTCTCGTCTGCTCTGCGCCGTCAGGAGTCTCTGTATGATCTGTGCTAAGCTCTCTGGAGACTGTCTAATGATGTCTGGAAAGGTGGGTGATGTCTTGACAACCTCTGTTGAGCAATCGGAGGAACGGCGCGAACTGCTGTACTATGCCTTGAATGGTACGTACGTCTGGACTAACGACTACTGAAGTAGACGGACTCTGGCAAAGCGACGGACTCCGGCAAAGCGATGGAGTCCGGCAAAGCGACGTACTCCTCTAGCTGCCTGCTGCATCAAGGACACATGCCCTAAGCATGCCCTCCGAGATCTGGGTCGTCCTCCCTAAGTCTTCTACAATATGGTGATGACATCCGCCATGCTATGCTTCCACTTTCGCTAACACTGAAAAAAAACTGCAACGAGTCTGCTATCTGCTGATGCTCCGTCTTCACCTCCTGACAGGTGAAGTAGTGGGGACGAACTCTGCACCTCGTGCCACCAACGCTGATGACGGTCGCGACATACCACCATGCCTCTGAGGTGGCCAACAAGAGAAATGAGCAGGACGCTTGAATACCATCACTGCACAACTCTGGAACTGCGGCTCGGCCTCTGAAGCGCAACCTACTGCATGTTGACGCTGTCTGATTCTCATCCACACGCTGGGCATCAATCTGGGCACGGATCTCTGTAAGATTCGTGTCGTCGCTTCACATCACCATCACTCTGGACTGACAAACAGACATCTTCTGAGTGGTAATGAGTGCTGTCTGAACTGAAAAACTGCCTCCATCTCCATCACTGATGGGTTGTCACTGCCGCTAAAGTTGCTCTAATTCCTCTGGCCCATCTGCCCGAGGTAACAACTACGGCATTGGCCTAAACTGAAAGGTAAAATACCCGAAAGGTCGAAAGCTTTCTAGCAACTACCAGTTGTTATCACCCTTAAAGGTACTGACATAGTGACTTTAAGACTAGAGCTCCGGTCTCCTCGTCAATCTGGTCAACAGTCCCGCGGTTCTGAAGATATCTCTGCTGAAACTCGAATGCAGTCTTCGATCTCTGCCATCACATATCTGCTCCGAGCTCAACTGGATTAACTAATTTGTCTGCCACTGACACAGTTCGTATCTTGTATTGAATGCTGTCTTCGGGACTTCGCAATCCTGAACCCTTATTTGATTGTAGCAGGTGTGAAGTCCAACCTATGAGAAGGTCAATGAACCTCTGAGCTGACGAGTATCTCGGTGATGCACTGTAACGGGAACGTACTCCTCGGAGAACGGAAGGTTCGGGGAAAGCTTACTGATGTGACTGCTGAAACTGCTGAGATGACGGAAACTACCGCATGCGGTCCAGCTGCTCACAGTCCGGAAGAGCGAACACACGTCCTTGACGGTCGCCTCTACCCCAAATACATCCCGGCCTACTCGACCCTGAGGTTTCTGCGACGCGCTCACTGAAGACACTGGCTGAATTACCCCGAACAAACCTCGAGTCCAAACTCGACAATCCTGTGAAGGCGGGATATCCTGGAAGCTCCTCAAAAGGACAGCTGCACAAACAACAACACGAGGGAAGGCCTGCTCTCCTGAGCACCCTCAAAACAAAAGAGGGAGGAGTTCACCACAGACTGGTGAACAACCCCAGCTCTCGACAACCAGAAGGGGAGCCAACCTGCAACCTTCAACGAGAGCAAATTAACACCGTCAGGTGTACCCGCAACACCTTCCTGCGACCAAAGAAGCACAACTCGGTGCGCGACCAACCAGCGTAAACTGAGGAAGCCGTCGAACCCCAACGTGTCCCACACGTGGGCGACGGACACCTAGAGGTCTCCAACCTCTAGCAAACGCCCTGACAAGAGCAACCAACCCAAGCTCTTGTCCCAAATCGATGGCTACTCCCAAAGCCACACCCGACTCTAGTCCCAAGCCAACATGGCTACACGGGGACGAGTCACAAGGGGAAACACTCAGAGCCACAAGGAAACTGCAAGCGACAAGACACTCCGAAAGCTGAAGGCTGAAGCTGAAAGCTGGAGGAAGGCGGCTCTGAAACGGGCTGCTGCTGAAGCTGCTCTTTGCCCAGAAGTCCGTGAAACTCTTGCAAGACTGGTCGCTGCTTTGTCTCCAGCAAGGCTTTATCTGGAATCTGAATTCCTACGTCTGTCCTAGGTACCTATCCCAACTGCGGTATCAACCCACTGCTCTGCCCCACGCCGTGCGTCACGCCCGACTGCTCTGCGATAAGCGTCTCGCGCCCCTCGCAACTAGCACCGTCGGCTAGCACTCAAGCACCCTGTGGATTCCCTCTCAATCTGGCGATCCAGGCTACCTCTCAAGGACTGGCATGACGCTGCTGCTGCCACGGCTGTCGCTGATGCTGAAACCACTTAACTCTGCCAACGGCTACCATGTCGTTCCCTAGAAGCAGGAACGACAACCCGGAAACTCACCACGACCACCGACCAACAGTCCGGTGTCAACCCTCATGTCATCTGTCTCAGTATCCGGAGTACAGTCCAGGGTGTCCCCCGCTGTCGCTCTAGCATACCGAACCAGGTGATCCAACCAACCTGCGTGCTGCCACGTGGTGCGAGTACCAAGAACAGAGAAAGGTACTCCCAACTACACCACCCTCCAAAGGTAGGTGCCAAAGAACAGTACGCGAACTGTTCTCAACACACAACCAACAGTGTCCCTAGTGGCCCCGACAAGCACCACTACACATCGTTTCCTTGGAAGGCAAGAAAACAAAGGCTTCCCAAGCAAGCGATACTCCAGGATGTCCAAAACATCCAGGATCCGGGACACCTCCTTGAATCAGTCCTCTACTGTCGAAGGATCTCCAACATCGCCCCTAGACCACAACGGGTCCACCTCTCTGGATTCCAAGAGTATAAAGGCGGCACGTGCTATTCCCTACTTGCTCATCTCCAGCACGGGGGGAGACACTGTCAGGCGAGGGAACGGACGACACCGACGTGCATGCACATCTCCCCCTGAGACGTCATGTCACAGCCGAAAAACAACAAAACAAGCAACAATCAATAAAGTAGGAACACATCAGACAATCACAAACAGCCATGCAAGGATGTTCTAGACCTAGAATTATCCCATTCTACACTCAAAACCTTAACCGCAAGCCTAATCCTATCTCTGGGACCTACAACCTGCTCTGATACCAAGTTGTCACGCCCCGACCCAGAAAACCCATTCGGTCCGGGACGTGAGGGTCGTAATCTAATTTATGAAATCAGACGGTGAGAGTTTCCCCTGTATTTCCTCAATTTGATCCATGTGCAGTTTACAAATTCACGACAGATTTAAAACAATAAATAAAACAATTCTACTATTATCATTTCACTTACTGACACAGGTTCTTGTACATCATCTATTTATACAATAATTCCACCAACCCTCATCACATAAATTAATACAGATAATCAAATCCTCGAAGAGGAAAAGTATACATTTAATCAAACTGCAGATGTACAACTATTAATAAAAGGGAAAACTCCAGGATCGTCAAGTACTCCTCGAAACTCCAAGTCCGCGATCACCTCGAGAATGGCGCTCCAACACCCAAAAGATCAAACAATCAAACCCTAGATCTAACTCAATCCAAAGATCTAGGTAGAAACCCTACCTTAAACGCAATCCAAGCTTCAATCCTCTGCTAATCTGCCGTCCTACGTCGAAGCCGCCGTCTCCAGCTCGTCGGAGAGCCGCCGGAGTCCTCCCATAGTCGCAGCCGTTGCCGGAGAAGGAAGAGGGCTGCCCGCGGAAGAGAGAGAGAGAGGAGGAAGGAGAAGGAGGGGACCTCGCCGCCGCCTCCAGGCCGCCGGGGAAGGGACAGGGTCGCCGCGGGAGAGAGGGAAGGTTGCCGCGGGAGAGAAGGGAAGGAAGGAGGGGCTTGGGCACGGGAAAGCAGGGAAGAGAAGGAAAAGAAAAGGAAAGGAAAAGAAAGAGAGAGGGAAAGAGAGAGAAAGTAAGTAGGAGAGAGAAAAGAGGGTTAAGCCACTTAAGTGGCTTAGCCGGTTCAGACGAACCAACTGATCGGACTGGATCCGAATTGGCTCCAAGTCGCGATCTCGTCCGGATCTGTCGATCCCGAACGCTCCTACTGGATCTATTGACTCACGTACATCAATCAAGGCTGTGTGTGCACTACGCGGGTGTGAAACCGACCGCCAAGGCACAATTTACCAAATTGCCCTTGGGGTCCAAAAGCAGCTATACGATCAACCGATCGCAAACCAAGGCCAACCAAGCCTGTTGCGCCCCGACCCGCGAAAGCCCAACCGGGCCGGGCGACGCGAACCGGAACGTACAAAACGCGAAAAACAAAGCTGGCGAGGGTTCCCTCTAACCTATTGGTCTCTTTAGCAAATCATCAAAAACCCCCAATTAAAACAACATTAATTAGCAAAGCCTCGAACCACAGATTATAAGCTTAAAGTGTTTAATATACATATCCTCGGAGAGGGGAAGATTCGAATACAACATTACTCCTGTAGGAGACTATCTAACATAAGGGTAAAAACGGTAAATATCGCCACCTCTCAAAGTCCACCAGGCGTCGCCGCACCGCCGAGCAACTGCCCGGTAGGGGCCACGGAGGAAGAACTGACGCCTGCACCTGCAAAACGTAGCCCGGGTAGGAGTGAGCACTAAGCTCAGTAGGGATTTACACTACGACACACAGAAGGAAGAGGAAAACACAACAGTGTCGCCCTCAAGCCAGACTCGAGTGAGCTACAATGGTCCCATTACCATTCACCGGTGATCTCTAGGTATATCCAACCATGGTCACCCCAACGGACTGGGCCCATCCTGGGTACACCTAGCGTCGCAGGGTTCCAGCTGTGGTCACCCATCACTCACTGGGCCCACACTGATGCCCCTGCTGGCAGGAACGGACACTGTCCAAAGAATAAGACCCGCCACCGGTGGCATCCTCGACACCTGACTTGAGACCGACACGACCTCTACAATCATCAAGCACCCAGTGTACCAGTCATCTAGGCCTATCATCGAATCGACTAGACATCACAATTCAAACCGGGTCCAAACTACCCAACCCCAGTCCTAGGGCTAAGTCCGAGCTTCCAGCCTCGGGATGGCGACCCAAGGATCACCCACGTCCTAACCAATGCAACTAATGCACAAATCAACAATGCATGCTATGACATACACAGATAAGAAGCCAAGCATGCAACAGTATGTCAAGCATCATATAAGTCTACTGGATCGCTGCAGCGGTACTACCAACCGCTGCCAGCCGATCCGCAGCGGGTCCCGGCATTACGACGGTACCACGACTGTCAACCGTGAACTCCTGCAACGGGAAGCAACCCCGAAAACCACTGATGAACAGTAAACAATATAATATTATATTCTGAAATATAATATTATATTCAAACACCCAAAACCACCACTTAGGGGCTAATTGATCCCGTAGATCCGACGTTCAAACGACGTCGGATTCAAGATCCAACTTAGCCACCAGTAGGTGTATATACGAGGATCATCATATCCAAAATTCATAATCATCCAACGGTTGGATTAACGGAAAACACTAATAAAAAATCATTAATCAAACTAACTTACCCATTAATTGCTGCAACGCAGTCATTCAGAAAACAATTCATAACAAATCGTAAAAAAATCGAAAAATATGAAATAAAATGGAATGGAAAGCTAACGAGTAGATGTACAACTCTTATGTTTATCAAAAGCCAAGATCATGTACACGCCGGCCGGAAAACTCGCTGCAAGCCGGCTGTTCTTCAAGAACAGCAGAAAACCAGAAATTCGAGACTAAACAAGCATAAAACCTACTCAAATCTCAACTGATTAACATGAAACTTAAATCACTAATTCTAATAGGCATAAGCAATCCAACAAAATAAGGATCAACAAGATCCAACGGCTAGATCTAGAGAACAACCCGAAACAACTTCAGTAGGTATAACCCTACCTAGCTGCGCTTTCCTTGGTTGATTCCCTGCGAATTGATCACCAACAAGCCTCCAAACTACTTTAGGAATCTTCCTCTTGTTGTCATGAATCCAACGAGCCTTAGAACGCCGAAAAAGATGGTCGAAGGAGGGAGAACGGAGGTGAGGAAGGTTGGCTGCCGGAAACAGGGGAAGAAGCAGAGGTTTCGGGAGAAGAAAGAAAGAGGAAGAAGAAAGGAGGAGAAGGAGGAAGAGGAGGGGAAGAAAAGGAGGGAAAGGGAAAGGGGAAAGCCGGGGGAAAGGGGAAAAAGAGAGGGGAGGGGAGGGAAAGTCCTCCCCCCCTCTGACAGAGGAGAGCGACGGCCAGCGGTGGCCGTCCTCGCGAAGCAGAAAAGCCACCGACTCGAGTCCGATCGGTCGCTCCAAGGAGCGATCGATCGTTCTCGCCTCGGATCAAAACAAACCGACTGGCTCACGAGTCCGATCGATCGTCCCAAGGAGCGATCGATCGCTCAAGGGTCGTCAGCTGCCCAAAGGCAAGCTTCCGTGCGCCCGAGCTGGGATCTTCCGATCCCGGGTCCACCTAGCCAGTCTAAACAAGCATTAACACAAACAAGGCCGGTGTGTGCGCACGCGGGTGTGAAACAAACCAACAAGGTGCAATTTACCAAATTGCCTTTGCGGTCTACAGCGAGCCACAGGGGTAGAGGGACAGGTCCTTACAAAGCCAAACCACAAAACCAGACCCTCGACCTACCGCGATCGGACCGGGTTGGAGGAACGGGTCCTCACATGGGCGATAGAGCATGTCACCGGCATACCAATTGAGTGCGGATCGTAAGAACACTACACTTTTCAACGATCCTTTTAGTGCTCCAATTATATACTCATTAATTTTTCGTTGTCATTGCTAGACTCGACTGCGGACTTTTCGTGCTGAAATACGAGGAAGGCATACGCGCCGGTCGTCCTTGGGACGATTTCGAGTTCAGACAATCAGACATTGTCGATATTCGTGGACAACTTGCTTATATCTTAGTAAGCGTCAGCAATCAGAAGGCGGGCCTTTTGAATGAGCCACAACGAAAGGTTGTTCCAGCACGCGCCGCAAAGAAGAAGAATTAGTTTAGTTGATGTAGCAAACAGTTTGCCTTGATGTTTTTTGGGTGGTATGTAACAAACATCGTACATTTCATCAATATTATACACGTGCGTATCCTGACGATAACGCGTATATTGAATTTCACACACACACATCTAATAATTATGCCCGTGCTTCCAACATACAGTTACACACATTTTTTGATACACGTGATTTGAAAAACATACACGTATGGGCCTAACAAATACACGTATCGTCAGAAACAAATACACGTGTAACGCCAAACACGTGTAAAAACCAGTCATTTTGGCGTTACACGTGTATTTGTTTCTGACGATACGTGTATTTGTTAGGCCCATACATGTATTAACATTGACGGTTTTTACATTGCATCAAAAGGTGTACTACGTACACTGCACCATGCAATACACACAAGACAGACACAACATCATGCAGTGGTCGGAGCTGGTGCTGTACCGGAAACAGCTACAGGACATACGGGTGCATCGGGATGAATGGGTGCTCTACAAGTCTTCTTATTGTGCCCAAGTACCTTACACCTCGAACATCTCCGCACTGTTCTCGATTGTGCCTTGCCTTGAGATGGCAACCTTCTCTTCCTTCTCTTCCCCTTCTTGATCACACAGTGTGGTGGATAGACGGGCGGGTCTTCCTCGCCGCGTTTTGGCCAAAACTCCTGTGACGCGGTGGGGTGGATCTTGTCGGCGTAGGTCGCTCTATAATTATCGGACAGGAACCACTTCTCACAATAGTCGTATTCAGGCAGACTTCTCCACATTAGAGCGGCGCAAGCATGTGGGCATGGTATTCCATGCACGTTCCATTCTTTGCACGAACAGTCACGGTTTGCTATATTCACCGCGTAGTATGCTTCACCGTATTGAACTTGGAAGTCCATCACGCTCGATTCTGCGACAGTCATATATCTTCCCTTTCCTTTAGCAATATTGAGCTCATTCTCCGCCCACGGAGTCAAAGTGCTCTCCATGTGGGCCGATTCCCTGTTTCTCCTGAAGAAGTAGGACGCTACCTTACGCCGCGTTGTTTTCATCATGAATTGGATCGGTAGTGCCTTGGCCTCCTTCAATACCCCATTGAAGCTCTCGACCATATTTGTCGACAACATTTTATACCTTCGTCCACAAAAGCAGTGTGCTGCCCACTTCTCCGTAGGGATGTCTTGGATATAATCAAACTGTTCTGGATACCTCTCTTTCAACTGATCCATGATCCGTATGAAACTTGCCTCCGTGCACGCAAGCGCGGTCGACCAGAACATGTTATACGGATGAGAACGCCTCGGTGCGTTGATCAGGTTACGCGACAGATGGACCATGCAGAACCCATGTGCGGCATCTGGGAACATGTCCTCCGCAGCCTTGAGTATGCCCTTGTGTCGATCGGAGATGATGGTCAATGTCTCAAATGGACTGATGCATTGGCGTAGTCGTACGAGGAACCAAGACCAAGAAGCCGCAGATTCTTTTTCCCCTACGGCAAACGCTATTGGGACGATGTGATTGTTGGCGTCCATTCCAATCACGATAAATATCGTCCCTGGATATTTTCCGGTGACAAATATCCCGTCTATCCCGATGACTGGTCGGAGATGATTTTTGAATGCGTGTATGCACGCACCAAAGGCCCAGAAAGTCCTCTGAAAACGCAGGCACGAATCCAACTGGAGTGCTGTCACGGTTCTAGGATCCCTCATCATTAGCTCGCGCATATAAGGCCGTAACATATTGAATGTGTTCTCATATGTGTCGCGTACCTGTTTAAAATCGGAAACACGTTAAATTGTTGTTCACGCGCGCTTTTATAGTACGTGTGTACATAAGAGACACACGCGTATAACCGGAAACACGTATGAAGTATACGAGTCTTCAGTTCATTATACTTGTATGTTTTCTACGCATGTAATATAATATGCGTACAAACATACGCGTTTATTGTTATATGCGTCAACCATAAGTTATATGCTCACCAGAGTAAGAACTTTCTCTTTTACGCGATATGCCTTCCAGTAGGACACACGTACGCCGTATCTATGCAGAAGCTCTTCGACGATCATCTTCACGTTGTATTTGTCACTTGCTGCTACTCGCGTTTTTATCTCCTCGACGATAAAGGAGCACATCAACTGCTTGTGTCCATGCCCAACCATAGGTCTGTTGCATGTGTGGTCTTTGACGAATACGCTTACCCGGAAAGTTGGATGCCCAGGTATTCTTCTACCAATGAGCTTCCATGAGCAGCTAGCATGAAGACAATGTGCAAGCACCTTATCCCCCTTGCATTTTTTTAGCCTATATTCGAACCGGCGCGCTATGGCGTATCTTGCGAGCGACAGCTTAAGGTTTTCCTTGTCGGGGTACCTCTCTCCAACATATGGCTCGGGGGAATTCAAAAAGTAGTTTGCTTGAGCTTCCGGTGTTTCGAAGTTGAGAACGTACTCATCGACCTCGTCACAGTCAAACATCTCCGATGGCTCCTCGCAGTCGCTATCGGCTACCCAATCATTCGCAAAATATATTTCCTCGTATGGGTCATACGTGTCAACAACAGACCTGTCTTCATGACTACGTGTACAAGCAGTTCAAAAATCAGTACTCATAAAAGGATCAGAACATACACGTGTTCCCATTTATACGCGTGCATGAACACGTGTGTGAGCTAGTAATACACATGTAAACAACGTACTCTTCTATAAATTGTGTACACGTGTGTAGCGTATACATACTCGTGAAAATAAGTTCACACACGTATATAGCATTTTATACACAGGCAACTTATAATTATACCCGTGCTTCTAAAACTTACCCTTCGGCCTCCGGTGTGAGTCCGTTAATCGGCATCTCTTGGACCAGTTGAGCAAATTTTTTGTCTCCGCTGGGACATGGTTCAAGAGGTGTGTTCAGATCAATACCACCCAGTATATGGGGAATAGTTGTTGGCTGTAACAGCGAGACGTCGCTGTTCTAACTGAGACCATGTGGGATGCGTTAGAAGGTGAATAAACTACCTTATTATTCAGTGAGCAATGGATGAGACGCATACCTTGAGTCAACCGCCTCTTCTACAGTGGAGGCGAATACTCTAACGACTGTGCATGATGGTCGTGCAAGAAGACGGAAAAGCTGGGCCATGTCATTGTCGTCGTCTAGACGGCTATATGGTCCATATGGATCGTCGGGTATCTCGTATGTTAAGAACAACTCAACGCCAATAGGAGATAGATTGCAGAGAGCGTAGAAGTGAGCCTTCAGTTGAGCAAGAGTAAGGTCCGACGAGAACTCGTCGATCGTGGAAGTACCCCCCAAATAATATGGATTACGTTCATAATTTATAACATGTCCGTTGAAGTGACAATGTAATGAAATGCTTCTCATGATTGCCTTGCATGTGTGCAGGGGCGGACCCAGCCCCTCAAGTAAGGGGGGGCCAAGGGAGGAAGGGTAACTCAGGGGGGGCCAGGGGCACTGGGGCTAGGGGTGGGGGGCGCGGGGCCCACAGAAGGCTAAGCTATAAAAAAAATTCAGAGGGCCTGGGCCCCCCTGATTTGTGAATGGGTCTGCCCTTGCATGTGTGGAGAGCTCTCTCCGGTAAACCTTTTTGGCGAAGAAAACTGCGACGGCCGAAGGTAGAAGAGGAGGCAGTGGAAACGGATAACGTACGAATAAGGGAGAAGAGTGGAAAGGGAGAAGAGAAGAGGAGACAGTGGAGGCAGTGCAAAGGGAGGAGATCAGGAGGCAGTGGAAAGGGATGAGACATGAAAGAATAATGGAGAAGACTGGAAATGGAGAAGAGAAGAGAAGGTAGTGGAGAGGGAGAGGAGAAGATGGCGGGAGGAATTGCATACCCGGCGGGAGAGAGGAAGAGGAGGCTTCGGGAAGAAGACACAAACAGAAGCGTACCCGGCGGGAGAGTTTTTTTTATTTAAGTAATTCGTTAACCGACACGTGTGGGGAAGGATTTTTTATTGCTTTTAGTCTTTGCACTACCCAATAGAAACGCACCACACTAAATGTGTGTAATGATGTTTTTGAACACACGCATGGTCATTTATACACGTGCATGTTTAGATTTCTACGCGTGCAAGGACACGTGTGTGAGCTACTAATACACGTGAAATCATGTAGACATCGTACACGTTCATAAATTTTGTACACGCGTGTATCCTATTTATATGCGTGAAAATAAGTTTAGGCACGTATGTATAATTTTATAGACACGCATCTTATTATTATTCCCGCGCTTTTATAACTTTCCCCCTCGGCCCCCGGTGGGAGTCCGTTAATCGTCATCTTTTCCACCAGTTGTGCTAATTCTTCTTCTCCGCTTGGACATGGTTCTCATCGCCTTGCATGTGTGGAGAGCTCTCTCCAGTGAACTATTTTGGCTAAGGTAGACAAGTGGAGGCAGTGGAAAGGGAGGGGATATGAACGAATAATGGAGAAGAGTGGAGAGGGAGAAGAGAAGATGGCCGGAGGAAAGGAAGGGGATATGAACGAATAATTGAGAAGAGTGGAGTGGGAGAAGAGAAGAGGAGGTAGTGGAGAGAGAGGGAGAAGAGAAGATGGCCGGAGGAGCCATACCCGGCGGGAGGAAGGAAGACGGTTGGGGAAGAAGACACATCCCGTTGCATTTAATGCGACGGGAGGGTTTTCTTTTTTTTAAGCAAAGCATGCATTAAATGCGGTAATGATGAGGAGAACGGGATACGGGATGCATGTATGGCATGGCGATCCATGGCATGGGAGGGGAGGGGTAAAATCGTGATTTCATAGCTTTGGGGTCATCTGTTGCAAAGAAACACCTGGGGGGTCTCAATGTGCCAAATCTGGACACTGGGGGTCCAATTTGGCAAAAAATTCTCAATTAATATATGAGCCACACCAGTGATGGCTTGATCATGGAGCCAAGCGCTATAGTGAAGTATGCGGAGCGTCATGATAATGACATCGACGATGGATTGAAAGAACGAAACATGGATGAATGACTATAAAATGACAAGGATAGTGGAGATGTTGGCACGTGGACGAGGGAAGTATCATCAACTAATACATGAGCCACACATGTAACAGCCTTGATCATGGAGCCAAGCGTTGTAGCAAAGTAGGCGGAACGTCATGATGATAACCTTGATGATGAACGAGAGACAATGACAAGGATGGAGGATGAGATGAAAGAGCCAAGCATGGATGAATGACTATGAAATGGCAAATGATTGTGTACTGAAAACAGAAGGATTCGTCCATCAATGAACAACAGAAGTAGTAGCAGAAGATAAAACCCAAGCGCCTGTTTGGTACGGGGATACTTTTTACCCCTTGTCCACATTCCTATCCTAAAACACCAAAAATAATAATTACTATTTTATCATCATTCCACCGACCACTACCACTCTACCTTTTCCTATCCCCATTAAGTAACCCCACCTTTTCTATCCCCAAAATCCCCCCTTAAATTCGCTAAAATCTCCGGATAAATCCTAAATTCCTGAAATTTTGAAGACTTCTAGAAGACATCAAGACGTACAACTTTCATATTGGGCACTTTGCGAGATTTATGACAGATTAATACCAGTTTTGTAGACTATGAACATATACAGATGTTGAAAACTGGTCCATCAACGTTCAGGAGAATATTCTCCAAATATTCCAGATAAGTCAATCTTCGGGATATGACAGAGAACGTCAGAATCTACATCTTTCGTGTTATGCATGTTTTCAAATTCCGGCTTGATTGGACCCAGTTTCGACCGGAATAGGCTGCTATGGATTAATTCAGGGAATCTGAGTTGTAGTAGAAGTCTAACTTAGCCCAAAACCCTAATTCCGGGAGTTAGCTTATAAAAAGGTGTTTGCTGGATGAAAATTAGAGGCCCCCATAGAGAGAAAAGAGAGGATTAGGGTTTCTGAAGACGGAGGAGTTAATGCGTGGATTCTTATTATTCTTCATCAAATCTTTGGCTTTCATCACCAAGATGAGTGGCTAGTTCCTTGACTTAGGGATCTCATGGAGCTTTAGTGTAACTTCTTTGTATTTTCTAGTTTGATACTTGTATTTTTTTGTAGACATAATCTTATAGATATATATTTATTGTTAATAGAGTTGAGGGAACATAGTTTCTTGACGTATATTGAGGCCTACCTGATTTCGGTGATTGATGGTAGAGATCTATAAGATAGTTTTGATATTGTTTGTGAATAACCGATGAGATATTTTTTGCTTAGTGACGATAGGTTGTGTTAAGATTACCCCAAAAATAATCTATGCTAATCGAAGATAAAATATGCATTTGGAAAACACTTACCACCTTTTAGAGATTCATGTAAGCTTAAGAAGCTATGAATCTATAATGTCTAGATAAGAAAACAAGAGGGTAACTAGAGAATATAGTAAGTGAAACTAAAGTGAATTGAGTAATCGCTAGGTTTTCTCATTGATCTATCTTAAATCCTTTTTTTTTTGGATGAGTTGAGCCCGAAGGCTAGATTATTGGAACAACGCTACTTACATCAGACGGTCAAAAAAGGAGGGCCATAGCCGCCCTCTTAGGACCAAAAGTAACGAGACCGACTAGCGCTAACCAAATAGGCTAGTCATCCCGTTACATGTAACAAAACAGGACTGGCTCAAAGAGTCAAAACAGTAGCCCAGTCATGGATCTGGAGGCCATTGCCTGCATAATAGTGCGCCCCGTCGCTGACAGACCATCCCCAGCTCCGGCGCCCCTACAATTCCAGTAAACAAACTTCATAGAGGAAACCAGCTTCGTCACCACTTCTTCATCGTAGAGCTCGATGTCCAGGTCAGGCATTCAGGTATACACCGGCATCTTCTTAAAGCTCGCCATGGCTGGGGTCCAACCTTCCCTCCAGGGCAATAGAGAGATCAGATGGCCATTAACTGCCCATGGACCTCGGGTGAGCACGTAATGCATATCGACTGCGTTTTCAAACCGGAAGACAAACACACCCCCTTTCAAGTCCACCACCTGGAAATTGGTCGTCGTTCCCCATAGTAGCGACAATTTCTGTCGGAGAACAACCAGTGGAATTCTCCCCCCCATAAATCTGCCATACAAGGCAAACTCCCAACGTTTGTAGCAACGATCAAGAAGTGCATCGTCGAGGACGATTTCGTTAGCATACAAGGGACCAAGCTTTGCCCTTAGCTCCGGTGTGATGAAGACCGTCCGGAGACCCGGCCCAGCAGCTGCAGCTGCATACGAAAGTTTGGTCCTTCCCTCGGCCACCCAAGCGTTGTCGGTAAGTTCATCACCGCCTCCAGTCTCGCGTTCGCCTCTCTCACTGGCCTCGCCCCTCTCCACAACTTGAAGGCCCATCTCTATAAGTATTGGATGCATAGGCTTCTAGTTAATGTGACAGGATACAACAAAGGGAGTTACTCTTGATAACAGATTCATCTTAAATCCTTTTTATATTGTTTTTCTAGTTAGTTTTCATTAAATAATTCTAAAACAATCCAAATCAATCCTTCTTCGCTTCAGGATTAGAGTTTTCTGATTTTTCCTTATTAGTCAAAGTTTTCCTTGAAAACTGACCCCGTATCTCACCATTATCATATCTTATTAATTTAGTGTTGAAAGAAAGGTTTATAAATTTCTAAATTGTGTTTTTTGTATGACTTAACGACATTGTTTGCAAGCGACCAGTAAGGGTCATCCTGCATGTTACTGTTCCGTTGCCTCTTGGTACATGATCGAGAGAGAGGTTTCATGACAGGTTCATCCTGCATATTACTGTTCCGCTATCTCTTGGTACATGCTCAAGAGATAGGTTTCATGACATGAGCCCTTGGGACATTAATGGGGTGACATACCTTAGACTTATGCGGAGAATCGACACTATTGTTGTTGCCCCTCCTTTGTGAGTGTCGTAGAGTAGATCCCTACTGAGCTTATTGCTCACTCCTATCCGGGCTGCGTTGGCAAGTACATACGTGGTTCCCTCGTCATGTGGTTACGACGTTGGAGGTGGCATTTCTTCTGATAGTGCGTGAGTTCGAGGAGTCATCGTTGAAGTATCATCGTTGAAGTATCTCACTCCGATTTACTTACAATTTATTTACAATTGCAAATCTTGATGTATAATTTATCAAATTCGAGGAAGAATCTACTTGTACCCCAAAATTATTGTATCTGAAAGACTATGTGGTAAATTGATAGAGATTGTTGTACTTAAAACTGTTGTATCATTATTGTGTTATTAATTAAGGCTAATAGAGGTTTGTAGCAGTTAGTTAATTATAATATAACTTGATGATTGAATCGTTTAAATTAGTTGTGAAATTTGTAACTGTGCACATCATGATGGATTGAATGGTTTAGGGTTGGCTCACGTCATGACCCGGATTGGTTTCTAGGTGGAGACATGACATGGTCGGTCATATCAGAGTTGAATTATACGGTTTGGGTGAACTGAAGTGACATATTTTTATATGGATTTATATGTCTAATTGATATTGCTAAGTACACCCCTGTTTGGTCTAATTGCTTGAATAGGACATAGTTTTCCTACAAAATTTCCCCTCTATTGAACCGCATATTATGTGAATGCGTGGCATATACTTGTTTACAGCAGAGGATAGATTTGTCTATTATATGTAATTACTCATAACAGGTCGATAGCCCACGTCTAGGGGTGGCAATCCGGGTCGTGACCCGCGAACCCGACCCAACCCGAAATAAACGGGTTCGGGTTGGGTATAATCGGGTTCAGGTCATAAATGGGTCGACTCGTTTATGACCCCCGAATAAACGGGTCGGGTTGACCCGCGGGTTAGGCTAACCCCTCCCCCCCCCCCCCCCCCCCCCACACACACACACACATCTCCCTTACTCAGTTACCCTCCAATCTCCACCGGTCCACCCCCTCCTCCACTCCTCTCACCCTCTCCTCTTCCCTTACCTCTTTGCCCCCGAGCTCCCTTACCCTCTCCTCCACTCCTCTGACCCTCTCCTACCAGCGGCAGCGCGACCCCCTGGTCCTCCACGGCGCCCCCCACTCCTTTCTGTCGCCGTCATCGACCTCTTCGAGGTCACCTCAGCGCCGCCGACGAGCCTCACCAACCACGACCGCGAGCCCCACCACTATCCCAGCTCCCCACCTCCTCTAAGGCCGACAACCCCGAAGCCTAGCACCAGATTCGACGACGCCCACTAATGCCATCGTCGCCGCTCAACGCCGTCGCTCGGTCACCCTGCCTTACCGAGATCTCTATGAGCTCCATCACCCCTCTGGCCCTCTCGGATCCGGTGCCACCATCGCTCGATTCCCCACGTCTCCGCCCTCCCCGACACTATTTAACACCGGATCCGTGATAAGACGTGAAAAGTGCACAAATCACCCTTTTAACTTGGCCTTGTTAGTCTCCGAGCAAGGCCCTACTGACGACTATTACCCCATTGCAGGTACAAGAGCCCTCAACGAGGATTAGATCAAGTTTGGAGCTAAAACGAACTCATTCGGGCCAGTTTAGTATGAAGAAGATCGATCCTTTATTGAAGAAGATCGATCCTTTAAAGACATCAAGAAGAAATCCAGGCGGAACAACAAAGATCGATCTTCTCATGATCCTCTATGTGCATTTTCAGTGACAGAGCGCAAGTTTTGAAATGATCGATCTTTCTCTAGGGCATGATCGATCTTTCACGGGCAAAAGAGATGATAGAGCGCAACAATTTAGAGGATCAATCTTCGTCTACTAGAAGATCGATCTTCATCGGGACGCAGCTGCCAGTCAAGAACACAGATCTTTTCGATCTTCCACGGGACCAACAATCACACGGAAGAGAAAGATCGATCTTTTACCCTATAAAGATCGATCTTTATGTGCCAGCTAAGTAAAATCAACGACCCAGATCTAATCCGAGTAGGGAATGCTTGTAATCTATAAATAGATCCGTTTGCGGGAATTTTGGAGGGCCTCTCTTAGACTTTTTCCAGCCTTTCCTCTTTGAGACTCCTCTTACCTAATTTAGAATAAGGCCTTCTTGGAGGAGATCCATGGAAAGAGAGCGTCATCAACCTCCCTCCACGGATCAAACCCCCAAGATGAGTCACTAAACTCTTAGCTTCGGGATTCTTATGACGTAATAAGGGTTTCTTTTAAGAAATCCTAGGATTTAGGGCTTTTGCTACTCTATTGAATGGTTGTATGGATTGGATTTAATTTCTACATGAATTTGGTGTTGTTTTCATTGATGGATGCTTGGATTACCCTATTGTGCCCTAAATCTAGGTCTCTTGCATGCTAGGGCTTGGATGGAACCTCTCGTGAGAGGGATTCATGCTAGAACCATGGATTCTCTCACGGCGAAGGATTCTAATCCAAGATTGGACTAGATTGGGGTGCTAGAACCACCACCAATCTATTTCTAACCCTCCACCCATCCTATCATTGTGATTTTGGGCAGCGAGGTGCTAGAACCACTTCGCTATCACACCTAGATCCATACCATGTTCGTTCTCTTGTGACGAATCTATGCTAATTAGAGGGTTCGTTAGCGGCGATCACAACTAATCATTCGGTAGCGGATCATTAGATGTTTGTTCTTGCTGACGAGGGATCTTAACCTAAGCCTCGTCGAGCGATAGGTGTAACTAGCCACTCGCATGTCGACATTTGGATTTAACCATTCAATTTGAGGAGGCATGCCCTTGTCTTAGGAAGAATGATTAGAACCCTTGTTATTGATTAAGAATCCCTCGGCCTTTCTTCATATTTTATCGCCTTTTAGTATTAATTTTGGTCTAGTCTAGTTAAAAACCCAAATCTAAATCTTTTTCTCTAACTTCTTGGTAGACAATTATGCTTAGTATGCCGCTTCAATCCTAGTTTCTTCCCAGTGGATCGACTGGGACTCACCACTAGCTACCCCCAAAGGTAGTTAGTAGAGAGTTTGATTGTAAATTTCTAATTTTGAACGGGCGCGTTAAGCCACGACACTTTCTGTGAGGACCTGTCCCTCTATTCCTGGGTCGTCCGCCGGGGTCGAGCCCGTGGCTCGTGGTGGACCGCAAGGGCAATTTGATAAATTGCGTCTTGTTGATTTGTTTCACACCCGCGTGTGCACACACTGACCTTGTTTGTGTTAGTGCTTGATTAGAATGGTTAGGTAGACCCGGGATCGAAAGATCCCAGCTCAGGCGCGCTGAAGCTTGCTTTTGGGCAGCTTACGACCCTTGAGTGATCGATCGCGCCTAGGAACGATCGATCGGACTCGTAAGCAGAGCAGTTGGGCAATTGAGCGGCGAGGATGGCCGGCATGACCGTCGCTCTCCGTTGTCAGAGGAGAGGACCTCTCCTTCCATTTTTCCCCACCTTCCCCGACCTTCCCCTTCCTTCCCCTTCTCTTCTTCCTTCTCTTCTTCTTCCTTCTTTTCTCTTCTTTCTCGCGAAGCCCTGCTTCCTCTGTTTTCTTCCGGCAGCCCATCTCCTTCGTCGCCGTTCTCCCTCCTCCGACCACCATTTTGGGAGCTTGAAAGCTCGTTGGAATCGTGGCGACGTGAGGACGATCACTGACGTGGGTTGGAGCTTGGTTAGCAGCTGGTTAGCGAGCAATCAACCAAGGAATTAGCGGTCTCGGTAGGTTTTTCTACCTACGAGAGTGTTTAATGGGTTTCGTTAAATCTAGCCGTTAGATCTTGATGAAATTGTGTTGTTGGATGCATATTGCCTAATATAATTTATAATATAAGTTTCATGATCTTTGGATAAGATTTTAGTAGGATTTATGCATGATTAACCTCGGATTTTCCGGTTTTCTTCCGTTCTTGAAGAACAGCCGGCTTTCGGCGAGTTTTTCGGCTTGTACGTGCAAAATCTTGTGTTTTTATGAGAATAAGAGTTAAAGATCTCTTAGTTAGCTTTCCATTCCAGCTTATTTCATATTTTTCCGATTTTCCTACGAATTGTTATAAATTGATTACTGGAGGGCTGCGTTGCAGCAAGCATTGATAAGTTAGTTTTGATTAGCGGTTGTGATTAGTGTTTTCCCGTTAATCCAGCCGTTGGATGTTTCTAGATTTTGGATATGTTGATCCTGAAATATAGATCTACAGGAGTCTACGTTGGATCTTGAATTTGACATCGTTTGGATGTCGGATCGACGGGATCAACTGGCTGCTTGTAGAGAATGTTTTGGTGTTTTGAATATAATATTATAAGCTTGGATTATAATATTATATTTTTACTGTTCATCGAAGTTTTCGGGGTTGCTTCCCGTTGCAGGAGTCCGCGGTTGACGATAGTAGTACCGTCGTAATGCCAGGACCCGCTGCGGATCGGCTGGCAGCAGTTGGTAGTACCGTTGCAGCGATCCGGTTGGACTTATATGCTGCCTTGTCATACTATTGCATGCCTATTTCTCTTGCTTGTGTATGTTCATAGCATGCATTCTCTGTTGTGCATTAGTTGCATAAGGTTAGGGCGTGGGTGATTTGTGGATCGCCGTCCCGAGGCTGGAAGCTCAGATTTAGCCCTAGGACCGGGGTTGGGTAGTTAGGACTCGGTTCGAATTGTGGTGTCCAGTCAAACTAGATGATAGGCTTAGATGACCGGTATACATGTTTGCTTGATGATTATAGAGGTCGTGTCGGCCTTGAGTAAGATGCTGAGGTGTAGCCGGTGTCCCACTGTGCTGACCCTGGGGTAGAGGAGTTGCCTACTCAGCAGTGCTTTTTTCCCGCCTGCAGTGTCGCTCCCTGCAGTTGTGCGTCGCCATTATTGTTCCTGCTATTGAGTGCTGTCCCTGGGCCTCAGGGACACGCGGTGGGGTTATGGGACCCCTGTATACACCCAGTTCTTACTTGGGGGCGACACTCTTGCGTTCCCCTTCCTTCTGTGTGACGTAGTGCAGAACCCTACTGAGCTTTATGCTCACTCCTACCCGGGCTGCGTTTTGCAGGTGCAGGCGCCAGCTCTTCTTCAGTAGCCCCTACCGGGCAGGTGTTTGGTGGCGCGGCGGCGTCTGGCGGGGTCTGAGGATCGGTGATCACTTTCTACACTTTTGTTATAGTTAGTCTCCTACGGGAGTATGATGTATAAACTGTTATAACCCCTTTGAGGCTTTTGAATATTATATTATATCTTTTGAGGTTTGAAATTATTGTATTATTCAGGGGTGCTTATGAACTGTTTAATGAAATTAGTAAGTTGGGGGGAACCCCTCGCCTTTATTTCCGCATTTAGTTAGGTTCCGGCTCGCGTCGCCCGGCCCGGTTGGGCTTTCGCGAGTCAGGGCGTGACAGCTTGGTATCAGAGCATAGGTTGTAGATCCCAGGGTTAGGATCAGGATACGGTTGAGATTGAGTGTGGGATGGGGATAGTTCTAGGTCTAGAACATCCTTGCATGATTGTTTGCGATCGCGTGTGACATGCTTATCTATTTGTTTGCTGTTATGTTTTGTTGCTTCCCGGTTGCGTCATGACGTCTCAGGGGGAGATGTGCATGCGCACCGGTGTCGTCCGTTCCCTCGCCTGACAGTGTCTACCCCCCGTGCTGGAGATGAGCGAGTAGGGAATAGGACGTGCACCTTTATACTCTTGGAATCCTGAGAGGTGGACCCGTTGTGGTCCAGGGGCGATGTTGGAGATCCTTCGACAGTAGAGGACTGATTGAAGGAGGTGTCCCGGATCCCAGATGTTTTGGACATCCTGGAGTATCGCTTGCTTGGGAAGCTGTTGTTTTCTTGCCTTCCCAGGAAGCGATTCGTAGTGGCGCTTGTCGGGACCACTAGGGACACTGTTGGTTGTGTGTTGAGAACAGTTCGCGTACTGTTCTCTGGCACCTACCCTTGGAGAGTGGTGTAGTTGGGAGTACCCTCCTCTGGTTCTGGGTACTCGCACCGCGTGGTGACACGTGGGTTGGCTGGTTCATCTGACTCGGTAGGCTAGGGTGATAGCAGGGTGCACCCTGGACTGTGCGTTAGCTACTGAGACTGGTGACTTGAGGGTTGACACCGGGCAGTTGGCCGGTGGTCGTGGTGAGTTTCGGGGTTGTCGTTCCTGCTTCTGGGGAACGGCATGGTAGCCGTTGGCAGAGGCAGAGGTTTCAGCATCAGCGACAACCGTGGCAGCAGCAGCGTCGTGCCGGTCCTTTGAGCGTGGAATGGGTTAGTTCTATGTCTAGAACATCCGTGCATGCTCTTTTTGATGTGTTATCCTTTTTCGCTTCCTGTTTGTACTGGGTGTTTTGCAGTTTCTGACAAGTGGATACTTGTTGTTTCTGGTGAGTGTACAGATGCCGAGGAGTCGGGTATGTCGTTCTGTTGTGAGTCGTGGCCAGTCGCATGTGCAGCGCACCGCCCGACAGGCTCCAGTAGCCGTGACAGCTTTGCCCCGAGACTTTGCACCAGCACCAGAGACGAGTGCTGAGTTCGCGGTGGGGGAAAACGCCTCTCTTTTCACCGAGAGGGTTCTTCCGCCACTTAGCGAACACGCTGTGACGGCAGCGGTGATCACCTTCCAGGAGCTGAACCCGCCCAGGTTCAGTGGTGCTGAGGGTGATCCAGCAGTAGCGGACGACTGGCTGAGAGGAGTCAGTTGTGTCCTCGACGCTTTGTTCATCCAGGATGACCGGGTTCGGGTCAGACTGGCGGCGTTTCAGCTCGACGGGGACGCTTTGGACTGGTGGAGTGCTGTCTTGACCGTTAGGAGCGGGAGTGACCCCTCGTGGGACATGTTCCGTTCGTCTTTTCTCGACGCGTACTTCCCTCAGAGTGCGCGTCAGGCCTTGGTTCGGGAGTACCTCAGCATCTCCCAGGATACGCAGTCAGTGGCACAGTATGCAGCTAGGTTCACCAGGCTCGTCAGGTTCCCCGGTCCAGTGGCGAGCGATCCTCTCGCCAGAGCGCGGCAGTTTCAGTGGGAGCTACGGCCAGAGATCAGGCTTCTGATGGCAGTGCGGTTTGCTAGCGCTCTCAGGGAGGTGGTGAACTGTGCCTTGTCAGTGGAGGCCATACTGCTGGATGCAGGGCCTAGGGCAGTTCAATCAGTGTTCCCCTCGAGGTTAGGGCGCGCCGGCCAGCCGCAGCAGGCTCAGGGTGGAGTAGAACCGTAGCGGGGGGAGGCCCGTTCACGATGCCATCAGCCCTATCAGCACCAGCTAGAGGACGTCGGTGGAGACAGTCCAAAGGCAGAGGAGGGGGCGAATGACGAGGATGATCCCGATCAGTAGTTCTCAGAGGATGAGCAGCTGGAGCAGTCAATCGGTGAGTACGACGAGGACCAGCCCCTCTCGGAGGCAGAGGAGGAGTTCGCGGAGGATGATCCGGACGAGCGGTTTCCGGAGGAGGAGCCTCAGCAGGAGGCGTTCGCAGGGTTTGGTCAGATCCAAAAGGCAGAGCAGAGACCTGTGACGTGCTTTGAGTGCGGGCAGCTAGGGCATTATCGAAGAGACTGCCCCTTGCGGAGAGCATGGACCAGGCGGGATTGGAGGGAGGCAGGCAGGCCTAGTGCTGGGTTTGTGCTATCAGTGTGGCCAGCCGGATCACTTTCGCCGAGAGTGCGCGACGCTGCGAGGCGGAGGCCGTGGCAGTGGCATTGGAGGCCAGTAGTGGCGGCGGGGTTGGCTTCATCATCAGCGTCACATCAGCAGGTACCCTTTACCGCTTTGTAGTATCATGATAGGCGTTGTTTTCTTTTCCGAGCCCTACTCTTATCGAATCTCGGGACGAGATTTCCTTTAAGGGTATTAGGATGTGAGGACCCGTCCCTCTACTCCTGGGTCGACCGGCTGGGTCGGGCCCGTGGCTCGTTGGTTTGTTTCGCGTCGAGCGCGCGATCCGGTGGATCGCATTGTTTCTTGGACCACAAGGGCAATTTGGTAAATTGCTCCTTGTTGGTTTGTTTCACACCCGCGTGTGCACACACTGACCTTGTATGTGTTAGTGTTTGTTTAGGATGACTAGGTGAACCCGAGATCGGAAGATCTAAGCTTGGGCTTGTGTTTTAGCCCAAGTTTGCCTTTCTGGGCAAAGGAGATCGATTTGGATTGCTAATGAGATCGATCTGGCCTTGCTAGCCAGATCGATCTGATATGTTTTGGAGATCGATTGCTTAGTGCAGAAGGTCTTTGGGCTGTTTGCGGCTCGGGAGCGATCGATCGCTCATTGGACGGCAACCGGCCGTCGCTCTCCCTTGTCAGAAGGGGAGGACTTTCCCTCCCCTCCTTCCCCTTTCCTCCGGCTTTCCCCCGGGCTTTCCTTCCCCTTCTTCCCTTCTCTTCTCTTCTCTTCTTCTTCCTTCTTTCTCTTCTTTCCCGTGGTGCTCTGTTTCTTCTCTTCTTCCGCTGGCGAGCTTCTTCTCTTCCGTTCTCCCTCCTCCGGCCATCGTTTTTGGCGTTCCAAAGCTTGTTGGATTCGTGGCGACGAGAGGAAGGCCCCTGGTGTGGTTTGGAGTCGTGTTGGTGTCTGGTTTGCGAGGGATCAACCGAGGAATGCGCAGTTGGGTAGGTTCTTCTACCTACATGTGTTCTTTAATGGGTTTCTCTAGATCAGCCGTTTGATCTTGGTGTTGTTAGCTTCCTCTTACCTAGTAGAATTACTGATATAAGTTTCATGATATTTGGTTGCGATTTGAGTAGGATTTATGCATGATTAATCTCGGATTTTCCGGTTTTCTGCTGTTCTTGAAGAACAGCCGGCTTGCGGCGAGTTTTCCGGCTTGTACGTGTATGATCTTGGGCTTTGATAAACATAAGAGTTGTAGGTATCTTCGTTATCTTTCCATTCCAACTGATTTCATATTTTTCTGATTTTTCTACAAATTGTTATGATTTTCGAACTGGAGGGCTGCGTTGCAGCAATCAATTAAAAAGTTAGTTTGATTAACGGTTTTGATTAGTGTTTTCCCGTTAATCCAACCGTTGGATGATTATGGATTTTGGATATGGTGATCCTGGTATGTAGATCTACTGGTCGCTAAGTTGGATCGCAAATCCAACATCGTTTGGACGTCGGATCGACGGGGTCAAATAGCCTCTAGTAGAGAACTTTTGGGTGTTTTGAATATAATATTATATTTCGGAATATAATATTATATTGTTTACTGTTCATCATCGTTTTCGGGGTTGCTTCCCGTTGCATGAGTCCACGGTCGACGGTCGTGGTACCGTCGTAATGCCGGGACCTGCTGTGGATCGGCTGGCAGCGGTCGGTAGTACCGCTGCAGCGATCCGGTTGACTTATATGATGTTTGTCATACTGTTGCATGCTTTACTTCTTATCTGTGTATGTTCATAGCATGCATTTCCCTGTTGTGCATTAGTTGCATTGGTTAGGGCATGGGTGATCTATGGGTCGCCGTCCCGAGGCTGGAAGCTCGGATTTAGCCCTAGGACCGGGGTTGAATAGTTTGGACCCGGTTCGAATTGTAGTGTCCAGTCAAACTTGATGATAGGCCTATATGGCTGGTGCACTTATTGCTTGATGATTGTAGAGGTCGTGTCGGCCTTGAGTTGGAAGCTGAGGTGTAGCCGGTGTCCCACTGTACTGACCCGGGAGTAGTGAAGTTGCCTACTTAGCTTGTGCGTCGACAGTGTTGGAGTGCTGCCCCTGGGCCTCAGGGACACGCGGTGGGGTTATGGGACCCCTGTATACACCCAGGTCCTACTTGAGAGCGACACTCTTGCGTTTCCCTCTTCCTTCTGTGTGACGTAGTGTAGATCCCTACTGAGCTTAGTGCTCACACCTACCCGGGCTGCGTTTTGCAGGTGCAGGCGTCAGTTCTTCCTCTGTGGCCCCTACCGGGCAGTTGGTCGGCGGTGCGGCGGCGCATGGTGGATTTTGAGAGGTGGCGATATTTACTGATTTGACCTTATGTTAGTTAGTCTCCTACGGGAGTAATGTTGTACTTGAATCTTCCCCTCTCCGAGGATATGTATATTAAACACTTTGAGTTTTAAATCTGTGGTTCAAGGTTTTGCTAAATAAATGTTGTTTTAATTGGGGGTGGTCGCCCGCCCCGGTTGGGCTTTCGCGGGTCGGGGCGCGACAGCGTTAGCTACTGAGACAGGTGACTTGAGGGTTGACATCGGGCAGTTGGCCGGTGGTCGTGGTGAGTTTCGGGGTTGTCGTTCCTGCTTCAGGGGAACGGCAGGGTAGACGTTGGCAGAGGCAGAGGTTTCAGCATCAGCGACAACCGTGGCAGCAGCAGCGTCGTGCCGGTCCTTTGAGAGGTAGCCTGGACCGTCATACTGAGAGGTAGTCCACCGGGTGCTCGAGTGCTAGCCATTGTGGGTCTTTTCGCCGACGGTGCTGGTTGCGAGGGGCGCTTACCGTAGAGCAGTCGGGCGTGACGCACGGTGTGGGCCAGAGTGGTGGACTAGTGCCTCAGTTGGGGCAGGTACCTGGGGTAGATGCAGGAGTTGGTAGCTTCAACAGCAGCCAGTTTCAGAGCCGCCACCTTCAGCTTTCGGAGCTTCTCGCAGCTTGCGTTTTCCTTTGTGGCTCTGGGTTTTCACCCTTGCGACTCGTCCCTATGTAGCCGTGCCGGATTGGGACCTGAGTCGAGTGTGGCTTGAGAGTAGCCACCGATTGCGACAAGAGCTTGGGTTGGTTGCTCTTGTCGGGGCGTTGCCTAGAGGTTGGGAACCTCTAGGTGTCCGTCGCCCACGTGTGGTGCACGTTGGGGTTCGACGGCTTCCTCGGTTGCGTCGGTTGGTCGCGCACCGGGTTGTGTTTCTTTGGCCGTGGGAAGGTGTCGTGAGCACACCTAACCGCGCTGTTTCGCTCTCATTGAAGATCGCGGTTCGGCGATCCTTCTGCTTGTCGAGAGCTGGGGTTTGTTCACCGGCTTGTAGTGAACTCCTTCCCCGTTGTTTTCGAGGGTGCTCTGGAGAGCAGCTTTCCCCTCGTGTTGTTGTTGTTGTTGTTGTGCAGCTGTCCTTCTTGAGGAGCTTTCTGGTTGTCGCCTTCGCGGGACACCGAGTTCGAGGTCGAGATTTTCCTTTGGGCGGTTGTGAGCGTTGCGAGTTTGCATGTGGATGCCAGCAGCATTTGGAGAGTCGAGGACTCAGTCGGCCAAGTCTGTAGCTCGGGATTTCGTTCGCCCAGGTGTGTTACCTCAGAGTGTGTTCCGGTTCATATTGTGGATGGTTCCCTCCATACATGCATGGGCGTCAGGAAGCTAGCCAGTGTTGCAGCACAAGGTATGCGCCCGCTGCAGTGTAACTATGATGTGTTAGCAGTTGAGAGACTTGTCGACTCCTTCAGAGTTTGACCTTCGCATCGACTACACCAACTTAGGATTCGGGATTGTGACATCCCGGAGGCAGCCTTCCGTACGAGGTACGGACTGTGCGAGTTCACAGTGATGCCGTTTAGTCTGACGAACGCACCATCAACTTTCACAGATCTGATGTAGAGGATCTTCAGGCCGTACCCTGATCAGTTGCAATAGCGTTCATCGACAGCATCCTATTTACTGGCGCGTTGAGGAGGAGCACCAGCGATATTTGGCGTTTGCATCGCAGCTGCCGAGGGTGTATCGGCGTTATTTGGCTCCCAACGCGAGGTCTTGGCCTTCAGAGGCAGGTTTCGACGGACGGGCAATCTCAGCGGCAGGCAGATCAATTGATTCAGCCGGGCTCAACACAGATGTACGACAGCAGAGGTTGAAGATGGTGTTCAAGATTCAGTAGAGGTATCTCCAAGACTGCGAGACCGTTGACCAGAGTGACCAGGAGACTGGAGCTTTTGCCTTAAAGTCACTGAGTCAGTGCCTTTAAGGGTGTTAGCCATCAGCAGTGGTTAAAGAGGCTAGAGCAGATTTGGTGGATTTGTCAGCTCATCAGAAACAGACAATCAGTTGGATCAGGTTTCAAGGATCAGATTCCAGATGACCCCCCCTTCGGTGTTTGCAGCATCCCAGCTCTCCCGGCCAGAGAGATATAGATCCAGGGTATATATTCGGAGCTCGTGGAGATCCGTGTTGTGGTTGGTACCGAGCACATGATAGAGGGCTGGACAGCGTCAGCATATGGCAGGTCGTGCTTAGGTAGCAGTGTTACAGATTCGACAGACCCATTACAACCCGTTCCAGTGTCAGAGTGGGAGCGGAAGCACACCATGGCGAACGTCATCACTAGATTGCAGGAGGCTGTTAGGTAGAGTACGTCCCACTGCTAGAGTTTCCCTTTTCCAGCAGCTATCAGTCCAGATGGGTGCAGTGCCATTCTAGGAGTAGCACGACAGTTCGTGTCGTTCATCCGATTGCTCAACCGACGTTGTTAAGGCACCATCCACCATCCCAGACGTCGTCAGACAGTCCTCATGGAGATCAGCACAGAGCAGACGAGAGGGCTACTCGGGTCAGAGGCGATGATCTTTGGAGTTCGCAGTTCTTGATAGGGTGTTCCTGAAGGTTCCTCCGTGCAGAGGATCGGCTAGAGTTGGCAGAGAGCAGAGACCAGACGAGGTGGAGGCCGAGGCAACCCTGCCCCGAGAGTCTGCACCAGGACTATGGCGGCGTGGAGCGACGACGACATCGAGCCTATAGAGTTTCCTGACGGCTTTAGCAGACAGTTGATAGTACCCCAGAGGTGGAGTAGCAGATCCACAGTTACACGAGGACATCCTACGTGAGGTTCACTCCTCTCCTGTTGCTGCTCATTCAGGAGGCATGGAGATAAATCATGGATTTCGTCGTCAGCTTGGTTGGCACCAGATACAGAGATTAGATGCAGAGATCAGATACAGAGATTAGATGCAGAGATCAGATACAGAGATTAGATGCAGAGATCAGATACAGAGATTAGGTGCAGAGATCAGATACAGAGATTAGATGCAGAGATCAGCTACAGAGATTAGATGCAGAGATCAGATCCAGAGACCAGATGCAGAGGTCAGGTCAGCACATATGAGATGAGTATGTGTGCCACATAGCAGTTCACTTGTCAGAGAGGTTAGTGCAGATCAGGCAGAGACATCTGACGGCTCTGAGCCGGCAGAAGAGTTATGCAGATCAGAGGCGACGCCCGTTAGAGTTTGCAGTCGGCGACAGAGTGTTCAGGCGAGCATCGCCGTACAGAGGATCCGTCAGGTTTGGCAGAGGTGGTAAGTTGGCGCCGAGGTTTGTCGGGCCGTTTGAGATCCTAGAGAGGATCGGCGAGGTAGCTTACCGCCTGGATCTTCCTCAGCACATGTCTGCTGTGCATCCGACGTTCCATGTGTCGATGCTGAGGAAGTATCACCCAGACCCGTCTCATGTCATCAGGGTGGATGACATCGAGCTTGAGGCAGACGCGACGTTCGTCGAGCAGCCAGTTCGAGTACTTGACCGGAGGGATCAGGTCTTGCGGGGCAAGACGATTCCCTTGGTCAAGGTACTGTGGAGACACAGAGGCACCGAGGAGATGACCTGGGAGCACGAGGCGCGCATGCAACAGGAGTTTCCATAGTTGTTTTCATCTCGAGGTACCTCTTGTCCTGTCTTTTAGTGTAACTGTTTTTCTCTTTCCGAGCCCTACCTTTATCGAATCTCGGGACGAGATTTCCTTTAAGGGTATTAGGATGTGAGGAAATGTCCCTCTATTCCTGGGTAGACCGCCTGGGTCGGGCCCGTGGCTCGTTGTGGACCACAAGGGCAATTTGATAAATTGCACCTTGTTGGTTTGTTTCACACCCGCGTTTGCACACACTGACCTTGTTTGTGTTAGTGCTTGATTAGAATGGTTAGGTGGAGCCGGGATCGGAAGATCCCAGCTCGGGCGCGCTGAAGCTTGCTTTTAGACAGCTTACGGCCCTTGAGCGATCGATTGCGCCTAGGAGCCATCGATCGGACTCGTGAGCAGAGCAGTTGAGCAGTTGAGCGGCGAGGACGGCCGGCATGGCCGTCGCTCTCCGTTGTCAAAGGAGAGGACCTCTCCTTTCATTTTTCCCCACCTTCCCCGACCTTCCCCTTCTTTCCCCTTCTCTTCTTCCTTCACTTCTTCTTCCTTCTTTTCTCTTCTTTCCCGCGGAGCCCTGCTTCCTCTGTTTTCTTCCGGCAGCCCACCTCCTTCGTTGCCGTTCTCCCTCCTCCGACCACCATTTTGAGAGCTTGAAAGCTCGTTGGAATCGTGGCGACGTGAGGACGATCACTGACGTGGGTTGGAGCTTGGTTAGCAGCTGGTTAGCGAGCAATCAACCAAGGAATTAGCGGTCTCGGTAGGTTTTTCTACCTACGAGAGTGTTTAATGGGTTTCGTTAAATCTAGCCGTTAGATCTTGATGAAATTGTGTTGTTGGATGTATATTGCCTAATATAATTTCTGATATAAGTTTCATGATCTTTGGATAAGATTTTAGTAGAATTTATGCATGATTAACCTCGGATTTTCCGGTTTTCTGCTGTTCTTGAAGAACAGCCAGATTTCGGCGAGTTTTCCGGCTTGTACGTGCATAGTGTTGGGTTTTTATGAGAATAAGAGTTGTAGATCTCTTAGTTAACTTTCCATTCCAGCTTATTTCGTATTTTTCTGATTTTCCTACGAATTGTTATGAATTGATTGCTGGAGGGCTGCGTTGCAGCAAGCATTGGTAAGTTAGTTTTGATTAGCGGTTGTGATTAGTGTTTTCCCGTTAATCCAGCCGTTGGATGTTTCTAGATTTTGGATATGTTGATCCTGGAATATAGATCTACTGGAGTTTACGTTGGATCTTGAATCCGACGTCTTTTGGATGTCAGATCGACGGGATCAACTAGCTGCTTGTAGAGAATGTTTTGGTGTTTTGAATATAATATTATAAGCTCGGATTATAATATTATATTTTTACTGTTCATCGAAGTTTTCGAGGTTGCTTCCCGTTGCAGGAGTCCGCGGTTGACGGTAGTGGTACCGTCGTAATGCCGGGACCCGCTGCGGATCGGTTGGCAGCGGTTGGTAGTACCGTTGCAGCGATCCGGTTGGACTTATATGCTGCCTTGTCATACTGTTGCATGCCTATTTCTCTTGCTTGTGTATGTTCATAGCATGCATTCTCTGTTGTGCATTAGTTGCATAAGGTTAGGGCGTGGGTGATTTGTGGATCGCCTTCCCGAGGCTGGAAGCTCGGATTTAGCCCTAGGACCGGGGTTCGGTAGTTAGGACTCGGTTCGAATTGTGGTGTCCAATCAAACTTGATGATAGGCTTAGATGACTGGTATACATGTTGCTTGATGATTATAGAGGTCGTGTCGGCCTTGAGTCAAATGCTGAGGTGTAGCCGGTGTCCCACTGTGCTGACCCTGGGGTAGAGGAGTTGCCTACTCAGCGGTGCCTTTTTCCCGCCTGCAGTGTCGCTCCCTGCAGTTGTGCGTCGCCAGTATTGTTCCTGCTACTGAGTGTTGTCCCTGGGCCTCAGGGACACGCGGTGGGGTTATGGGACCCCTGTATACACCCAGTTCTTACTTGGGGGCGACACTCTTGCGTTCCCCTTCCTTCTGTGTGACGTAGTGTAGAACCCTACTGAGCTTTATGCTCACTCCTACCCGGGCTGCGTTTTGCAGGTGCAGGCGCCAGCTCTTCTTCAGTAGCCCCTACCGGGCAGGTGTTTGGTGGCGCGGCGGCGTCTGGCGGGGTCTGAGGATCGGTGATCACTTTCTACACTTTTGTTACAGTTAGTCTCCTACGGGAGTATGATGTATAAACTGTTGTAACCCCTTTGAGGCTTTTGAATATTATATTATATCTTTTGAGGTTTGAAATTATTGTATTATTCAGGGATGCTTATGAACTGTTTAATGAAATCAGTAAGTTGGGGGAACCCCTCGCTTGGGGTTGATGCGAGTCAACATGCTGGGGTGGGGGGGATGGGATGGGGGATGATGGCCTGAACGTAGAGGAAGCAGGGGAGATACAGGGGCTAGGAGGGAGATGGGGGGGAGTGAAACAGAGCTCATCACCCTCCAATATGCAAGCAACTTCAGTGGAAGAACCACACACATTGAGGACATTGAGAGAGCACATGACAACGTACAATTATGCAGAGCGTATAAGCATATGATAAACATGCAAACACATGACAAGTTAAAAAGCTTTACCAAAAGCATACCACATCTCCAAACAAAAGATGAGCTTAAGAAATTAATGTTGATTAGACTGTGGCCCATCAAAACCCACACCACCAATCCAAAGCCTTCCCATAATTAATGCTGATTAGACTGAGGCCCATCAAAACCCACACCCACTGCAGCCCCCTGGCCCCGTCCCCTCCACTCTCGCATCTTCTGCATGTGCCAACTTAACATGCCCTATGACTCTACTACGGCCTATTGTCATAGTTTAGAAAAGAAAAATAATTTGAAAATTTAAAAATTACATATTTATCTCCGAAAACTTTCATATACCATATGGATCTTTCTAATATTTAGTTTCTTGCAAAAATATCATTCTATTAACTTAAGTCACTAATCTAGTATTATCTAGATCCATTTTCATCGTTCTGATTCCATTTTATCTTTCTGAATCCATTTTCATCTTTGTAAATCGATTTTCATCTTTCTGACTTCATTTTCATCTTTCTGGATCCATTTTCATCTTCATAAATTTATTTTCATCGTTTTGGGTGCATTTTCATCTTTGTAAATCCATTTTCATATTTCTTTATCCATTTTCATCTTTCTCGGCTGTTTTCATATTACATATTTATCTCCGAAAACATTCATGTACCACATGGATCTTTCAAAAATTTAGTCTTTTGCAAAAATATCATTCTATTAACTTAAGTCACTAATCTAGTGTTATCTGGATCCATTTTCATCTTTCTGACTCTATTTTCATCTTTCTGAATCCATTTCCATCTCTCTAGTCTATTTTCATCTCTCTGGTCTATTTCCATCTCTACTTTCATCTCTCTGGTCTATTTTCATCTCTACTTTCATCTCTCTGGTCTATTTTCATCTCTACTTTCATCCCTCTGGTCTATTTTCATCTCACTGGTCTATTTTCATCTCTACTTTCATCTCACTGGTCTATTTTCATCTATCTGGTCTACTTTCATCTCTTTGGTCTATTTCCATCTCTACTTTCATCTCTCTGGTCTATTTCCATCTCTCTGGTCTATTTCCATCTCTCTGGTCTAGTCTTATCTTTCATATCATTTTCATCGTTCTAATCTATTTTCATCTTTCTCATTCATTTTCATCTCTCTGGTCTACTTTCATCTCTCTGGTCTATTTTCATCTCTCTAATCTACTTTCATCTCTTTGGTCTACTTTCATCTCTCTGGTCTATTTCAATCTCTACTTTCATCTCTTTGGTCTATTTTCATCTCTCTGGTCTATTTCCATCTCTAATTTCATCTCTCTGGTCTATTTTCATCTCTACTTTCATCTCTCTGGTCTACTTTCATCTCTCTTGTCTATTTTTATCTCTCTTGTCTATTTTTATCTCTCTGATCTATGTTCATCTTTCTAAACCCTTATGGTCTATTTATCCACTCCCCCACCTCCATGAGAGAAGCCCAGCACACCCACCTCCTCGTCCTTTAGATCCAGGCCTCCACAAGAGATCAATCATGGTCCTTATCAACTCCTCATTTAAAGCTTCCACTTTTCCCACTCCCCCACCTCCACGAGAGAAGCCTAGCACACCCACCTCCTTGTCCTTTAGATCCAAGCCTCCACAAGAGATCAATCATGGTCCTTGTCAGCTCCTCATTTAAAGCTTTCACTTTTCCCACTCCCCCACCTCCATGAGAGAAGCCCAACACACCCACCTCCTCGTCCTTTAGGATTTGGTTCATGTCATTATCTCCCACTCCCTCTCTCTTGTTCTCTCCCCTTCTTATCCCGACCACACACCGGCCGGCAATGATCATAGTTGCGCCGCCCTTACTCGGAGCTCCATCACCGGCTCAGCGGAGATCCGAGCTCGTCGCCGCCGGCAAAACCCCATGCTGCATCCACCTTCTTCTCCCTTCTCTCCAGCGGTGATTAATCCTTCCTTTGCTGGAGGCTGCGCACGCTTCATCCACTATTTTAATCCGGCTGGTGCGTCGCCGCGCACGCTTCGCCCGTATCGAACGATTGCGATCAAGGACTTGATCAAGCCGATAGAAGGCCGCCTTGGGGTAGTAGGGTGGCGTGGTTGTTGCAGGGAGGTCGATGAGAGAGGGGGAGGTCGACAAGAGAGGGGGAGGTCGGTGACAAAGAGTTGGGGCATGGGTTCCGATGGTGGTAGGGAAGGGAGAAGAGAGTGGCGACGGTGTGCGCTTGCGGAAAGGACGATGCCGACGGCAGGAGTCCGACTAGGTGGATGGCGGTGACGATGAGAGATCTGGAGATGGGTTCCGGGGTGGTCGGCGACGCATGTAATGGTGAGGGCGGAGGCGGTGCCGTGGGATTGTGGCTGGGAGGTGAGGTAGCTGGTGATTGCGACGGCGAGGCGTCGGGGAGGTGAGTAGGCTACGGACGCGCGACCTTGGGTCATTATGGTCTTCGTCGGAGGTAGATGGTAATGGCCGGAGAAGAGGGCTTCGCCGGAGGAGTGGTGATAGATGGAGTGATTGGTGGCTGAGAGAGAGAGAGGGGGGGCATTATGGTCTTTTTTTAATTACACCAGCCAAATAAACCTATCAAATGGGGTTTTCACCTTAAAAATCAAGCTAATGGGGTTTTTTATGATAATTTTTGTTAAACTGGTGTTATCACCAATTATCCAATTATAATAATAATATTTAGTTTCATATTAAATAATTAAATTTTGTTTATTGCACGGATTAATCTCAGTTGTGTACAACACGGATTTAAATGATAAGCTTTCTATACCTATGCTAGCTTATAAATAAGTGAGTTCTTAAGTTCAAACGACAAGCACTAATCAACAAGTTGTTAATGAGCGGTACAGTTGGACCACCAATGCTATTATATTTGGTCCATATTGACTGTGTCATGAAGGTCTTTCTTCACCGAATTCTCAAACATTTGCACAGTCATGCTTTACCGATCGAGTGATCATGAGCAACGCCGAGTTCTAGTCGGTTGATTTAGACTGAGATGAGCTCTTTAGAACTATGAGTTTTGACCGAGCAGAGCTTGGTGAGTCGACCACAAGCACTAATCAAAAACGCAGCTAGCTAGTCCTTCAAATCTTTCAATAGGTCTCTCAGATCATACCTCAACCCTTGAGTCGTCGTATTTGGAAAGCCTGAGGGTTATTTTGAACACGTTGTCGATCGTCGATGGAAGGGGTCAGGAGGTTCGGGACGATGGGACTGAGAGTAGATTAGGAGTATAATGAAAAAAACCATGATATACATAGTAAAAAAAATAATATTTTTAAATTTTGGTGTGGTGTATTTAAAAATGGAGTGCATCTAGCAAAATGTATGGTGTATTTAGAATCGTCTTTTGTATTAAAATTCTCGTTCTACTTTGACTTGCACTATCCGCATAGGGGCTTTTTAGTAAAATCCAACAGTTGAAATTTTTGTTTCCCCTACTAATAAAGTTATAAAATGTTGGCGCGCATTCCTCGCGCCCTCGGGCGCGAAACGTTCTCCAATCCGGTTTGATTCCGGGAGCTCTTCGACCAGCATCCCACGTCAGCCACATGACTGGGTGATTAGCTGGATCTCAACGACCGCGCCCTCACGCGCCGGCGCTCCAATGCTCGACACGCGTGCGGCTACGAAACGACGTATATATAAAACCAGCAGCTAAGTCACCTAAAACTCCGACTCGAAAGCCGACCCATGCCACGACCACCCTCATCAAGGGCGCTCGCTTACCCTGCTGTACCCTTTTGGGTCGATTTCCAGGTCGATTAAGGACTTCGATCTAGTATGTCCACGTTTACTTAGCTATCAACGACACGTACGAGGTGACGTGGCTCTGGGATTGGCGCGTCGGCTCCGTCTTCTCCATCTCCCGCACCTCTTCCCCTCGCTCAACTCCAGCGTTGAAGATTGATAGGAGCTGGGTTTAGTCGGAGAACACTCTCCATCTCCTCCCTAAGGTTCGTCCAGCTCTTGAATTCCTATGTAAACATTGGTATTCGCTTTTCCTTAGCTAATTTTTGGGCTTTGGGAGGTCCTATAGTTGCAATCAGGGTTTTTCTTTAGGGTTTTGTTAAGAATTCTCGGTGGAAATTTCGCAGGTAGGATCAATATCCGGGTTAATTCGTTGGTTATTCTTGGTAAATGCTTGCTCTTGATGGTGTGCTCTTATTGTGTTGATTATGAAACTGGGGGAGTTTTAATTGCATCAAAAGGTGGAGTTTTGGGACGATGTGGGTCGTTTAATTTCAATTGAGTTATTTTCGGGATCGTAGAGGCTCTGATTTGACTAGAAAAACTGCGGAAGAGTGGCAACTTAGCTTTCAAAAAGAATTTATGGTACTTTTACTCTTACTTGTGGGGTATTTATGTCATCAGGTTGGTAGATTTCGGCCAGAAGGCGAGTTCGTGTATCTTTTAGATGGGCATCTCGGGCGCCTTGTTTGGTACTGTGGTTCTTAGAGGCACTCCTTTGCCGTTCATATTTGGTATTCGCGTTTTGGGCCTTTATGCAAACTTAAGCATGTATATATTTTTAACAGGGTTTGAGTTTGTTTTTTTTTCCTTATTCTTACTAGAATTATTGATTAACGAGTTGTCTTCCCCTTTTATTTTGCTGGATTTGTTGTCTAGTGCCTAGAATTATCCTTTTATGTAGAAACACCATGCTGATGTGCTTTCTGCCTGTTTTCCAAATTCAAGTCATTGGCGTACTCATCTGTAGCTCCAGTTCTCATCATCATTATAGCCTATAGATATGAGTTATTATAAAGATGGCCATGTCACAAAAGACTCAATTATCATGGTCGATGCATCTTATTTTCTTTTTCCCCCCTATCCAATTTGATAAAATGAGCACTCTATAGCATTATTGTAGAAATCCTTCTAAGAAAAGATGTGAAAACATAAGGGATTAATGGCTGCTCATGAGCTAATGAGCAACCATATTGCTGCCTCGCTGCTTTCATGTGTAGGAAGCTAAATGGCATCATCTGTCATAAGCAGAATGGCACTCTAATTGGGAAGCAAAGGCTCTATAACCAGCGGAAATGAGAAAGAATGAAGTTGTACGTCCTGAAACATCTTCAACTCTTAAGGTGAGCATAAATATTCTACAAAGATGGTTTGCAATGAAACTTCATTTAAGAAACAAGAATCATGCCATCTTGGTTCTTCATTTTGCCATGTCTGCAATGCGAGTGCATTTGATTAATTGTACCTTGTAACTGATGTTACCTTTCTCTCGCAACAGGCTGCCAAAAATTCCACGTTTCCTCTGACTTGTGTAGGTTTATAATGTGATGTGTTTTACCTACCATATTAATGTCTCTGCATTTCGAATTTTAAAGTTTGAACTATTATACTTGCTTTACCTACCATAGGAATGTCTCCGCATTCGAATTTGAAAGTTTGAGCTATTATGTTGTTGAGCTCATATAACATAAAGCATTCATCCCTTAAGCATTCTGTGCATAATTGCATAGGCATGCTAAGGATCTTAGCAAAATGACACATAAATGGGCTATTGTCAAACAACAATCTCTTGGAAAGAAATCCATGAGAAAGTTTCTGAGAGATTGGTCTGTGAGTCTGTGATGATGAACTATATTATTGCAGTTCTCTTATACTGACACATAGGTATGCTGACCTTGGTAACACAGCTGACATGTAATCTATTTTAGACTGTGGCATGAGGCATTATATGACAACACTTCACAATTAATACTATGCGCTAATGATAGTTTCATATTTTGCTGCAACTTTGTTATTTGATTGTTTTATTTTCTTGAGAAAGCACTTTCTTTATAGTTTTTCACCTTGACAGGAGGGAGCAGCAAACCATACATATCCAGATTGGGCTGCTATGCAGGTTTATCCCTTTATGGGAACTGGATTGACGATGAACTTTTTTGAGCAATATAACCCATGCTTCAATTTGTTTCTCTAGGCATATTATGGTCCAGGAGTTGCCATGCCACCCCCATATTTCAGCACTGCAGTTGTACCAGGTCATGCACCTCATCCATATGTGTGGGCCCCTCAGGTGTATATATATTGCAGAGCCCTCTAATACTAGCATTTATCACTCTCAGACAGCATGACAATGTTGGTTTTCTGTGTGAGAGGAATCTTTTTTCATTGAGTATTACATTCTGTCGATGAGAGGTGCAAATATTCTTTGCTATTTCTTTTCCAATCTACAAATGCAATCTTTTTCAGGAAATTTTTGCAATTTCAGCTGTTTTTATCGAGTCAATTGCGATATCAGGTTTATCCTCTTTTCATTTGCTTGGTTATCAAAGCTTTTGGAAGATTTGAAGTAAAGTTTGTAGTTCTGGGACTAACATTGACACTCATATGTACCGAATATTGTTTCCCTTCGACGCTATTTGTTCAAAGCTCATTTAGCATCTGTAAAGTCAAGTTTCTGTCTGACAGCTTCTCATAAATCTCAGCCTCTAGTACCACCTTTTGGACACCCATATGCTGCAATTTATGGCGGAGCCTTTCCTCATCCCCCAATGTCTTATGTAAGTCAGATTATAACTGCTTTTTGGTTTTTCGCTTCCAAGTACTAGTAACAGATCTGATTGTTCTGTTTCAATTATAATAAACTTTCTTCACAAACGTTGAAGTAGAGCAACATGCCATCGTAAGAAGGTTTTTGTGAGGTTCTCTGATTCATGGATGTGCACGCACTACAGGGGAAGTTGTGGTGGTGGAAATATGGTTCAATGCTAATATTGTCTTCCGATATTACTAGTTGATTTATCTTACAAGCTTATCCTATGATTCCTATCATGCTTGTGCAGATGGCAGCACCTTTGCACGCGGAGAAACCAATTCAAGACAAGGGTCTAACGAAAAAACATAAGAGGCATGATGGTCATGTTGCACCAACGAGCAATGTCAACGGCCAAAATGCAGCAGCTGGTGGTACACAGGTGCTATCGGAGAGGTTTGCTCACCTCAAGTGTTCTTGAAATGTTTTACTCTCTTTATGCATGCTACCTCAACCAACTTTCTTTCTGTTTGGCTTATATATCCTATTGAGTTTGGTCATGACTCTCACAGTGAGGACTATGATACTGACAATTCAACTGATGGGAGCGATGAGTACTATGCAACAGGAGTACGCTCTTTCAAGCATTTTGTTTTGAACATGTAATTCAGTACAATGTGCGTTTGACATGTTTATATTATAAATCACGCTAATCATGTTTGTTGTAGGGGACTGAAGTTCGAAAGAAGAGCATTTCTCTTGGACCAGGTATCGTAGTGTCTCAGGCCATGGATGTGCTCTTTTATTGTAAAATGCAGTACTTTTTTATTCAATTTAAACCATTACTTATCTACTTTATATCTGGATGATCTAAACCAGTAAGTTAGGTTCTGCTAGGAATTCTGTTTCTTTGAGGTTCTCTTGGCTACAAAATTGAATTGCTGTCTGGGATTTTGTGCTCATACTTCTTGCCTCTAAGTTATGTCTGCAAGATCGATGCTTATGGAGTACATACTCTTTCTTATTCTTGGAATATTTTGGCGCTTTTTCCTGGTCAATGAACTGTATTTGTTTCCTACTGGCCGGAACTTTTCTACTGCTGCCTGGTTTATAGGTTCTGTCTCGATTCGGCATTGGAAAGTTTTCCTTTGGCCAGGAATGATTTGGCTTAAGAGAATTCGTGTTGAAAAGCATGTTCCTGGCGAATGAACTCTAGTAGATCTTTATAAAATCCGAGTCATTCTCCATTACATGTCGGTAACGACCTGGAAAACAATGAAGAGATTTAGCTTCTTTGGGTGCCCTGAATTCTTGTTAACACAGTAGCCATGATTACTCCCAGTTGAATGCCATCCTAGAATTGGTCTTCTTGACTCTTTACAGGGATGAGAAAGTTGACACACAGCACAGCTCAAAAACAAGATCATCTTTGAATACTTCACTAGAAGATACTAAGGAACCTGCAAATAAAAGAGAAAAACAGAAGGCCACACACTCTCAATTAGTTTGACATATGGAATTGATTTTGGAGTTCCTGCTGCAGGAAAAGCGAGACCTTCTTGTGGAGTTGCTTCCCCACCAAATAATGTCATTTTGCGTGCCGGTGCCATAGAATATTGTGGTCATTCCATACCGGTATGTTCATCTACATGCTTGTGTAACATTTACTGTGATTTAAGCATTGTCTATACTGGTGCTTGTCCTACCTTTCCATGATAACCTGTCATAAGAATTCTGACTTTGTGAAAATCAACTAATGGTCTTGCAGTTTGCACACTTGTTTAAATCGTCCTTCATTCTCTTATTTCATAATTGTTACAGCTTCCCATTGTAGTTAAATTCGAAATTAGCCAGTAGAGATCGAGAACTTACATCTTAATCATAACCTTGTGTTAAGTGCTAGACTTCCTATTTTGTTGACATTACTTAGTTCTTACATGGTAAACCATTGGCTTTTGTTTTTAGCTTCTAATCTTATGAACACAAACTTGTGCCTTTTCATGGCTTGCTTTTTCCAGGATGAGCGGGAACGAAAGCGGGAAAGGAGGAAACAGTCGAACAGAGAATCTGCTAGAAGATCGAGATTGAGAAAACAAGTGAATCCTCCAAGCCTGTTATTTGCGCACTATGATTTCTTGTCTCAGTATTTCTTTGGCCTTAACAAATTGTTTTTTGTTTCTTTCTTTTGGCAGGCTGAAATTGAGGAACTTGCTTCTACGGTCAAAAGTTTAAGTGCTGAGAATTCAACTCTTAAAATTGAACTTAGTTGGTTGGAAGAAAATTCGGAGCAATTGAGAACCAGAAATGCAGCTTTAATGGTGCTTAATATTAGACTGAATGCATTTTATCTTTTTCCCAAGATTAGTACATTCAACATTCATATATTGGTTTCACAGCATCACCTGTAGTAAATCGGAAGTTGCAGTTTGCATGTATGATGTATCAAAACAATCTCCATGGCTTGCCTTTCATCCAAAATCTATGGCGCATAACTTGATGCCGTTCTTGAGAAGTTGAAGCTGATTTCTCCTGTATGATTTTGTGCAGGAGAGGTTAAGGACCGAGCATTTGAACCAAGCGATAGATGACGTGAACTCGGTTGGATGTGTGCAAAAGGAAGATGTTGGTCATTCAGCAAGCTCCAACAGCTTTTAGACTCGAATCCTCTAACAGCTGACACAGTGTCCGCAAGCTAAATCTTCGCTTACTGATCTCCATAACACAGTTTTCCGCTGCTCCTGACATCACCCATGTGGGGAAAATGAATGGAAAACCTGGGAGTTGCAACTTTACTTAGATTCCAAAGTCTTGCTGGCACGTTGAAGTGTCTGAAAGCTACGTTAAAATACTGATCTCAATTAATCGTGTCTAATTTGCCTTTCACGTGGACTTGTGAGAAAATTCTCCACCCCATGTTGGTAAAGGTCATAGCCAGGAAAACTGCTGTAACTAATGTGGACAATTTAGACTTTAGAGAACTTGGTTGCGCTCTCTGGACAATTTGATGCAATGTATTTTGGCAGACTGATAGATTCGTAGTTGTGAATTATCAGTGATTCGTTCTAATCAAACAGAGGCTACATAGCTGGTTCGTGGCAATGACCTACCAAATATAATCAAACTGAGCTAGGGATTAGAGTATATAAGATTAATTCAGAATAGGTTGAATAGTATAAGTGTAGATCACAATTCTCTCTATACAAAATCATATAAATCACACAAAAAAATTATCATAAAAGATTCATGAACAAGAGGTTGTAAACGATTATTATATTAATGAGTATATATATAGCTATTTGAATGTACGCTTAGCATATATAATCTTGAAGTGTAATTGATCATATTCGCGAACGGGTGATCGAGACTGTTCACGAACATGTAATCGAGCTTGTTTACGAACAAGTAGTCAAGCATGTTCACGAACATTAACGAGCCGAGCTCACCTCTGTTCAAGCTCGGTTCGTTTATTAAACTCAAGCTCGGTTCATTTATTAAACGAGCTTAAATTTCTTGTTCAAGTTCGTTCATTTTACTTTACGGAACGAACATGAACGAGCCGTTATCGAGCTTGTTCACAAGTTGTTCATCGAGCGTACCTATTCGCTTACACCCCTATATTGAATCAACTAATCAACCCATTAAGCTAGGTCAATGCGAGATCCACATTGGAACTGGAATCCGAGTTTAAATTAGGACATGTTTGTTTGGCTGGAAATAACCGAGAATGACTGGATTGGAAACTTCGCTGAAATCGGTCTCTGGCCATTCGTTTCACTGGAACGGGGCTGAGTTCCATTCCAACGCCCTCATTCCTGTTTGCTTACACCCCTATATTGAATCAACTAATCAACCCATTAAGCCGGGTCAATGCGATCCGCATTGGAACTGGAATCCAAGTTTAAATTAGGACATGTTTGTTTGGCTGGAAATAACCTAGAATGACTGGATTGGAACTGCGCTGAACTCGATCTCTGGCCATTTGTTTCACTGCAACGGGGCTGGGTTCCATTCCAACTAGGAGTGGCAATTCAGGTTCGCGGGACGGGTTCGGGTCGGGTCGGGTACTTACCCGTTAAATAAAAGCCAAACTCGAACCCGACCTGTTTAATAAACGGGTTAGGTTTATCAACCCGAACCCAACCTGTTTATAAACGGGTCGACCCGACCCGCCTAACCCACCTAGGTGACAACAGACGTCGGACGACGACCGCAACCGTGACCCAAGAGCGAGGACGCGGCGCTTGGTCACCATATCTGACCGGAGGATGGGCGGATAGGAGTCGGGGAAGCCTATGGCATCCAGATCTGGGACCGAGCGGGGTCGGGGAGGGCGTGGGTGACGGTGTAGAGCAGTGGCGTCGTCGGATCCGAGAGGGTTGAGGAGCTTGGGCGACGGGTGGAGCTTCTTGCGAGGAGATGGAGATTGGAGATGGAGGGAAGAAGACTTCGGGTGCTGTCGGGTGCCGTCGGATCCGAGAGGGTTGAGGAGCTCGGGCGCCAGATCTGGGACTGCGGGCGGCATCGAGACGTCGTCGGGTGTCGTCGGAAGGGAAGAAGACTTCGGGTCGAGGTCGCCAGTGATGGGGAGGGCCATCGTCGGTGTAGGGGGGACCTCGGGAAGGAGGAGTGGAGGACAATCGAGGGATGTAGATCGGCGAGTGGAGGACAGCCGTGGGATGTAGACTCGGTGAGTTCCCGATGATGCAGGGGGTTCGTCTGTAATGAGTCACAAAATATGCATAATTCACCCATTTAACTTGGCTTTGTTAGCTCTCAAGCAATGCATTTCTAATATCTTTTCATGTTATTTCAAGTACAAGAGTTTCCAAAGAGAGTTGCATCGATTCCGGGCTTAAAAGACATAAATTGCACAAAATCTGTCATATTCGGATTGAACCAGACCCAGTCTGAATTGAATCCAGACCAGACCCAGTCTGGATGGATCCAGAATATTTGGATCGATCCAACCCAGTCTGGATCGATCCAAACTTATTCCAGATCGATCCAAAACCCTTTCCAGGGACCAGTTTTGCAGTTTTACACATTGGATCGATCCAAACCAGTCTGGATCGATCCAAACATATTCCGATCGATCCGAACCAGTCTGGATCGATCCAAAACCCTTTCCAGGGAGCCATGACTCTCTATTACACATTGGATCGATCCAGACTCATATTGGATCGATCCAAGCCATTAGAAACCCAAATTTTAACATCTTGGATCGATCCAGACCTATTTCGGATCGATCTAAGATCGACTGACGGGTAAAAATGAACAGTTCTGATCTGATCCGAGTGTCCACAACTTGGGGCATATAAATAGGGGTTTTGGCTCTTATTTTGGGATCTTTTCCCATCTTTTTTCCTCCTCTCTCCAGCCTTTCTTCAGCCTTCTCCCCTCCTTTAGTTCTTGGGGATTTCTCCTCTAATCCTCAATGATTTAGGGCTCCAAGGGTGGATTTTGATGGAGAAGATGGATGAAGCCTCCTCCTCCATGGATCTCCTACCCAAGATGAGTAGCTAAATCCCTCCTCCTTGGGAATTCCTTGATGTCTTAGGGTTTGTTTCTTAGATTTCTCTTTTGTTTCTTGATGTAATGATTCTTTTGAGATGACTTTTGTATGAATTCACTTGTAATTCCATATTTCTTTAATGAAATCCATTGTTGGAATGCCTCTTCTTGCATATGGTTGTTTGAGAATTAGATGCTTGATAGGTGTTTGCTTGAATTCCTCAAAGAAGAGGTCATGCTAGAACCATGGCCAACTCTCTTGGAGGTTTGTTGATCTTAAGATAAGATCTTGAGGTGCTAGAACCACCCTATTCTTATCTTAGATGTGGAATTGGATTGATGTATTAAAGCCACTCAATCCAAGACCTTATTCATATGAAACCTACATTTATTTTCCGAGAATTTGACCTTAAGCCGGCAATTGTTGAGTGATGATCGAATTAAAACCTCGATCATGAATCTAACCTTGTAATACACGCGATAAGGTGATCCTAACCCGACACCTCATTAGTGGTGAGCGATATTAATCCTACGCTCATCGACCTTTGATGATTGGTTGTCTCAATAGATGTCATTCATCTCAATTCATAGAGAAAATATTTAGACCCTAATTCGGATTGGAATTCCCTAGGACTTCTTCCCTGATAAATTTCCTCCTTAGTTGTTTTAGAATATTTTAGTTAGAAAACTCAAATAATCAATCCAATTGTTTCCAACTATTGTAGAGACTATATTGCATTTGTAATTCGACCATCCAATTCCTTGAGGATTCGACCCGTACTCCCATTAACTACGTTGTAGTTAATAAGTAGTTCGGTAATTTGTTTTGTCCGCCTTTGATATGTTTAACGACACATTTCAAGGTGCGTCAGTCGGCATTAATGGTGGGCTCGCGTGAGTTGGAGGAAGAGGATGGAGGTCGCGGTGGATGGTGATGGCGAGAAGAGCCAGCTGCTTGCGATGAGCTCGGGGACGAGGAGGACGGAGGGGAGGCAGTGCCCAGCTGGAAGGTAGATCGGAGAGGGAGAGGGCTTCTGCGTTCCGGCGAGAGGGGGCTTGGAAAGACCGGCGACTGATGAGAGGGTCGGGAGAGAACGGAGGACGAGGAGGAGAGGAAGAGAGGGGCGGCAGGAGAGATGGTTAGGAGAGGAGAACGGAGAAGGAGGAGGGGAGGCTAGAGGAAGAGGGGCGGCGTGGTAGGAGGAGAGGAAGAGAGGGTGACTGGGTGAGGGTGGTTAGGGTTTTTCCTCCCCTTTTAAATGGGTAAACGGGTTGACCCGTCTAACCCGCGGGTTGACCCGTCAAACCCGCGGGTCAACCCGATCTGACCCGTTTATTCATGACCTGAACCCGTTTATACCAAACCCAAACCTGTTTATCTCGGGTCGGGTTCACGGGTCATGACTCGGATTGCCACCCCTAATTCCAACGCCCTCATTTCCGGTCATGATTTCTCGCCCGAATTGAACCAGAATCGCTGGAAACCGCTCTCTAGCCGGGCTATTCCAGTGCTTACTAGACTGGCTAATTTAGCGCCTCGATGGCCCATTCATATCTCGTGAACTAGGTTCTCCGTCCTCTGCCCCCCTGTTGACATCGATTTTAGCTAAGCCTAAGTCAATAACATTTGCGAAATTTCCCCGGCTGAATTTGCATGCATCGAATCCAAGCTGGCTCATACACAGTCGAGTCCATCCAAATCCCCTACATATTCCCGGTTTTGACGGCATCCTATACAAACCAGAGGAATAAGGGTGTTTTGGTAATTTTACCCATCCAAGGGTATTTTGGGAATTTAGACCAAAATACATATCTAAATCTCCCACTACACTCCAAAATAGCCCTTACATAGCTTTGATGGCATCCTAAATAAGCAGTGTAAATATAGGGCCGTTTTGGTAATTTTCCACAACATCAGGGGCATTATAGAAAATTCCTTGAAATAAATAAAGGAAAAATCCGAAAATTTAAAATAAACCCAAACAAATACCTAACCTCAAATTCGCCTAAGTCCCGGCCAAGGCGATGCGCGTAACATACGCGCGCACATGACTCACATATATCGAGTCTAAAATATGCGCGTCACATAATGCGCACACGTGTTCATGACACGCACAAAAGTCGCGCTGCCATGCGTCGCGCCTAAACAACCAGACCGAAATGGTGTTTTGGTCATTTAACCCCAAGGGGCATTTTGGTCATTTCACATCTTCACGGGTGTGAAAATCTAAAATAGAGGTATTTTCTCTACCCTAGGGGCATTTCGGTCCAAAATACATATGACCGATAAAAAGGGTATTCTGGTTACATCCCGGCCTGCCCGGGGATATTCCAGTAAATTCTTCAATCATCATATAAAATATTAAAATTCGAAATTCAAACAAGACATTCAAAATTTAAACCTCATATCTCAATTTCATGATCTGGATGGTTGGGAAAATCCTAACCTTCTCGTATCTCAACAAATGCCAAATCCCAACATCCCAACCTCCTAACAATCTGGCTAGAAATCAGATCTCAACAGCTAGGATCCCTTGATACGCTCGCATCTCACCAAATGCCCAGTTAACACCCCGATTCCTATAAGAAGAGGAGAAAGGAACGATAAAAGGCGGGTTGGAAGATTAGACAAAGAAAGAAAGAGGGAGAGAGGGACGCTCGAGAGGGGGAACCCATCCATCGTCGTCCGCTGATCCAGCCCAAAGGGGGAACCCATCGACGCCGAGGAGACCGCCGTTGTCATCCAGCTTGAGGAACCTGTCACCGTCGTCGTCTTCCTTGATCCAGCCCAAGGAGCTTGTCGTCGCCCCTATTCCGACCCAAAAACAAATTCCAAAAGCTTCGTCGCCATCTTCTCTGATCCAGCCGGAGGAGTCGTCGCCGTCGCCCAGCCCGAGGAGGAACCCATCGCCGGCATCCACTGATCCAGCCCAAGGAGTTGGTCGTCGTCGCCATCGCCGCCTCCTAAGGAGGAGACCGTCATCTTCCTCGCCGTCACCGGTCTTGAACCAGCCCAAACCCATCGATGTCGCCCATTCCTCTGCTCCGACCAAGCCCAAATCCAGTCGCCTTCAGCTTTATTCGCCGTTCCTATGTTTTCACTGCCTTTAGAGCTTGGACGACGCTGCTCCAACTATATCCGGGGCTTCCTTGTTTCCAGCCGGCGTCCTCAAGTTCCAGCGGCCATTTTACCGCGACGAGCAAGACCACTAGATTTGGGTTGACGGTGTCTCCTCTAAACCCATCGACGAAGCCTTGAAGCTTGGACGCCGTAGACCAAGGAGCTTCCTCAACTCTATCTCCGGCGTCTTCCGCAACTTTATCTCCGGCGTCTTCCCCAATTTTATCTCCGACGTCTTCCCCAACCTTATCTCCGGGTGTCGTCTCCACGGCCAGGGGAAGAGCTACAAGAAGACACAAAGTCCTGAAAAAAAAACAAACCCGGCAACAAAAGGTGAGGGTCTTAGACCCTCACGTTTTTACCCATGTTCTTTGTCATTTTAATTTCATTGATGGCAATGTAAAAATCTATTATAAGTATCGAGACTAGAATCGGACGTGTTCCCTACGGGGATGTAAGTGATGGATTCGCCGACTTGGCAATCCAGGGGTGTGGTGCTTGCAATTTCCTTGTATGAAATTAAAAATGATATGCTCGGAAATAAAATAGAAATCTCGTCCCCGCGAGATTGACGTTTTATTCACGAACACCCTCTCCCCCGATCTCCATTGTTCTCTCTCGAGCACTCTATGGTTTGGAGCCGCCGTGTCACACCCCGACCCAGAAAACCCATCCAACTGGCGCGATACATTTGCGGAAAATAGAGATAAGCTTAAACAATTTAACTTCCAGAGATAAAGCTGTAATTCAATTTATAAAAACATCAAATTGTCTGTTTAAACATCTGATATAATTTCTCATCAAACTCCTCCAAGGGAAAGATATTATACATGTAATCCCAAAAATCCTCGAAAGATGTTTATAATAATACAAAACTATCAAAAGTACAATAGTTGTCCTGCAACAACCTCAAACGCCTCTGGAAGTAGTCGTGCCGCCAAAAGCTGATCCCGCCGGCTCTACTGAGGAAGAACTGGCGCATGCACATGCAAACGCAGCCCGGATAGGAGTGAGCAATAAGCTCAATAGGGTTCTACTCTACGGCACACTGAAAGGAGGAAAATAACAACAGTGATGTCTCCCCGCTCAAGCCTAAGGAATGCCACGGGGTCCCACAACCCCTATCGACTCCCCAAGGGATCCTACTCTTCTCGACCGACCACGCTGGGAACATCAACCAACACGCTGGGATGAACAAGAATCAGAACTAGTAGGATCACCCTTACCCAGCAGGAAACCACTGCCTGGGGACCATATCAGGGACATCAACAACCATCCTTAGCACTCGACCTTGGGAAGACAACACGACCTCTTAACCTCAAAGCAAATATTATAGCCAACTATAGCACATCCTCAATAACATGAGATTCCAATTATACAATTACGCCCTAATCCTTACTACCCAGCCGCGGTCCTAAGGCTAGATCCGAGCTACCCGAGAGCCTCGGATCGGCGATCAACCCATCGCCCGCCTAACCTGATATGCCTCTAATGCATGCAGTGCATGAACCTATGCAAACATCTATCCTAGATGTCTCTATATGCCACAACACCAATTGTATGTTCAACAATTATACAATAGCCCTCGGCACTCGCCGGCAACGGGCTAAGGTTCCACAATACCTCGTTAGCTAACACTCATAGTTAACTAACGGCTAGGAAAGCAATCAGCATTTAAACTACTAACCAACCAAGTATTTAGGCTTAATTACGCTTTTGGTACCTTTAAAATTTTGGATATACCACTTTAGTACCTATACTTTGATAATTACGTTTTTAGTACCTATACTATTAAAACCGCTTCGTTTTGATCCGACCGTCTAACGGCGTCATTTTTTCCAACGACAAATAAATTAATGCATGTGACTGTGCGTGGCGCTGGAGCTGGAGTCAACGCGGCGCAGGAGGAGCTGCGCGGCGGGGAGGCTCGTGCCCTCCACCTCCCCAGGCTCCTTGACGCGCGCCACTCATGAGCGAGAGGAGGCAGGCCAGTCCCTTTGTGAGGACCCGTCCCTCTCCTCCTGTGGCTTGCTGTGGGCCGCAAGGGCAATTTGGTAAATTGCACCTTGTCGGCTAGTTTCACACTCGCGGTTGTACACACACTGACCATGTTTGTGGTAATGTTTGCTTAGAATGGTTAGTTGAACCCGGGATCGAAAGATCCGGGCTTGGGCTTGAGATTTGGCCCAAGTCTAGCTTTCTGGGCAAGTGGGATCGATCCTCTCTAGCTAAGAGATCGATCTCCTTGTGTCAAAAAGTCAAACCCGTTCTGGCAAGGAAGATCGATCTCTTCTCAAAGGGAGATCGATCTCCCTTACGTCGGTTCGTTTGCCTATAAAGCAAACGAGATCGTTATCCTTTGATTTTTTTGGATTTTCCGAGATTTGATCCGCGTTCTTGCTGGATCTGAGCTCGTTTGAGGAAGATCTAAGGCCTAGCTGCTTGGATTTAAGCCGCTCTTACTCCGGTAGGGATTCCTACCTACTTCTATTTCGGGGTTTTGAGTTTTCGGTTTGATTCTTGTTCTTTTGCTTAGATCTCTATGTATGCATGTTTATTTCTCGTGTTTTCACCGGTTTTGGACTCGTGGGATCTTGATCTATCATATCCCAAAGTTTGATTAGGTTTGGATGTGTTTTCCGGTGGTATTCCTCGCCGGAAACACGTAGAACCCATTGGGATCGATCCCCTTGAGAAGGGAGATCAATCTCTTCTGGTGCGTCGCGCCCAGCCCGAGCGGGATCGATCCCCTTGAGAAGGGAGATCGATCTCTTGGTGGTTGGTGGCGATGAGTCCCTGGTTACAAGGAAGATCGATCCCCTTGGGAAGGGAGATCGATCTCCTTCGGTTGACAAGGACGAGTTTTCCCTAAGTACTAAGAGATCGATCCCCTTTGGAAGGGAGATCGATCCCTTAGTGGCTGAAGGGCGTTTTAAGTGGGTTTTTGCCCGCTGGGCTTTGTATGACGGTTTTCCTTACTGTCTTAATACTTGGTACATATGATTAAGCATGCTAGCCCTATAGGGTAGTGGTGAACCAGGGGAGTGATGACTCCTGGGATTGTGTAGAATAAACGGGCAGGTAGCCCTACAGCTTTTCCATAGCCTTGCATGCCGGCGTGCGCCGAGGGCTTTATCTGCTATGTTTGTGAGCTGTTGTTTGCGGGGTTGTTTCCCGGTGCAGGTGTTGGGGTGGACTGCTGGCAGTTGGTGGTGGTACCACTGCAGCAATCCCTACACCTTAAATACTTGTACACCACCGCGGGCCGGCAGGGTGCCGTGCCCAGACCTTGTATTTATATCATCACATCCTGTTGCATGCTTACATGTATTATTCTGCGCATGTTCATAGCATGCATTGTGTTGTGCACTAGTTGCATCTGTTTAGGGCGTTGCCGATCCGGGGCTTCCGGGTAGCCCGGATCTATCTCTTAGGACCGTTGCGGGTAGCTTGGTCCAGACTCGATTTGTAGTATTCAGTCGTTTCGATGATAGGGTTAGATGACATGAATACTGTTGTTGCTTGATGTTTAGAGGTCATGTCGGCCTCGAGCCAAGTCGAGGTGTAGCCGGTACCCAGTCCTTCTTGAACTCTTGGGTGGCAGGTGTGACTACCCAGCGGTGCTATTCGCCGACAGTGCCCAGGATCCTGTTGTGAGTTGGCAGTGCCGTTTCCTGCCTTACTGAGTGTGACCCAGTGTGTGACCAGTTCGCTGAAAGACCATGGCTGGGGCTCTCAGGGGTATCCGGTGGGGTTATGGGACCCCTGTGATACACCTAGGGTTTGCTTGGTGGCGACACTGTTGTGTTCCCTCCCTTGTGAGTGTCGTAGTGTAGTGTCCCTGCTGAGCTTAGTGCTCACTCCTACCCAGGCTGCGTTTTGCAGGTGCTGGCGCGAGCTCTTCTTCGGTCGCCCCTACCGGGCAGGTGTTTGGTGACGTGGCGGCGTTTGGCGGTGCTTGAGAGGTGGAGATCATACCGTTTTACCCTTTTTGTTATAGATAGTCTCCTACGGGAGTGATAAATGTATAATTTCCCTGTTTGAGGATATGTATCTATTTCAGTTCCAGTGTTTGAGGTTTACAATTGTTGTTAATACAGGATGATTATGACTTGTTAGGGTAACCACTACGATTAGAGGGAAACCTCGCCAAAATTTTCCGCAGTAGGTTAGGTTCCGGTTCGCGTCGCCCGGCCCGGTTGGGCCTACGCGGGTCGGGGCGCGACAACTTGGTATCAGAGCTTAGGCTGTAGATCCCAGGGTGTTAGGATCAGGTTTTGGTTGAGACTGAGCGTGGAATGGGTTAGTTCTAGGTTTAGAACATCCTTGCATGCTCTCCTTGCGATGTGTTATGCTTTTCCGCTTTATGTTGTGCTGCTTTGTCTTGGGTTTCGAACGAGTGGACGCTCGTTTGTTGTTGGTGATTGCACAGATGTCGGGAGCTCGCGACTGACCTTCGGTTGATGGTCGAGGTGGGGCACGACTTGGTCGACCCGCCCGACCAGACAGGGTAGCACCTGTCAGGGAGGTCAGAGCTAGACGGACTGAGCCATCACCAGCGACGGTTTCGGTCGCACGGGAGGAGTCCCTTCTCGCCGAGGAGGGGGTTCTCGCTCCGGTCGACGCGCGGACCGCTGTGGTGGTCTTGCTGGAGTTTCAGCAGTTTGCCACCCGGTTCACGCACTTGGTCCGTTTCGCAGGGGCAGTAGCAGCAGATCCAGTGGCCAGTGCATGTCAGTTTGAGCAGAGGCTTCGATCAGTGATCAGATGACGGACCAGTTCTTACCGCTTCCATGCGTACTCAGCAGTTCCGGACTACGCCTTGGCAGTAGGGGCGCAGTTGCGAGACGAGAGGTGCCAGGCAGTTCCACCGGCATTCTCTACCAGCACACCGTAGAGACCCCAGTTCAGAGGGGGATTTGGCAGAGGGCACCAGCGGCGTCAGCGACGCTTTCAGCAGCGGTCGCAGCGCCCTCAGCAGTTCCAGCCGCAGTTGCCGAGTCCGCCAGGGCGGTTTCTCCGGACAGTCGGGCCGTCTGGGCAGGCTCTGTGAGGGCCCGCCCCTCAGACTTGACTCAACCACGTGGGTCGAGAGCCTGTTGGTTTGGTTCCGCGTCGAGCACGATTGGGCGATCGTGTGGCGGTTTGGACCCCGGGGGCATTTTGGTAGATCTACCCCCTAGTGGTCAGTTTCACACCCGCGTTGCACCCACGGACTTGGATTGATGTATGTTGTTGTTTAGGATGGTTAGGTGGACCCGGGATCGGAAGATCCCAGCTCGGGCGCGCTGGAGCTCGCTATCGGGCTCGTTAGCGGGTCAACGGGCTTTCGGCCCGTTAGAGGAGATCCGGCCCGTTAGTGGCCTGGTGGGTAAGTGGGCAGTTGGAGCAGTTGGCAACTGCTCTAGCTTACCCACTTCCCCCGTCTCTCTTCTCTCTTCTCCTTTTTTTCTTTTCTCCCGGGCTCTCTTCTTCTCCTCTCCTCCAACCGGCGTCTCCTCTCCTTCTCTCCTCTTCCCCTCTCCTCCGGCTGGCTTGATCATTGGAGGGCTGAGCAGCGGATCTTCGCGGCACGGTTGGCTGGACGCGTGGAGAAGCTTGGTTTGCGTTTGAGGTAGGTGTTTCTACCCCGATCTCGCGATCGGGTTCTACTAGGTTAGGGTGCATATGTGGTTTGCTGTGGAATGCCATGCTAGAATGTTGTGTAATCCGTTGTGTATGCAATGTGAATGGTTTGGAGTGTTTGTATGCCAAGATTTCCGTATTCTAACGGCTGGTTTCCGAAACGTCGCCGTTTTGTCGGTTTTTGGTTTTTCGACCTAAAATGGGATTTAACCATCTAAAACTGGATTTCTTTACATCATTGGATTCTCCACTTCAAAATACACTTGCCTACCAAGTTTCATTGTTTTAAAACATGTTTTGATCCTTGAAAACCTAGAAATGGGATTTCTGGCATTTTGCGTCGCGAGCTCGACGGTCGATCGGTGCATCGACCGTCAGGCTCGACGGTCGATCGATGTATCGACCGTCAAGCTTTAATACACTTACTCTGGGCCTGACGGTCGACCGTCGGATCGACCGTCGCATCGACCGTCGGGCTCTGTCGAGATTTTGGCTTCCCAGGGTCGATGCATGGATCGACCGCGGGATTCTCCTCCTTTTCCCTTTTACCTGACGGTCGACCGTCGCATCGACCGTCAGGCTCTGTTCGATTTTGGGCTTCTCAGGGTCGATGGGTCGATCGACCGTCGCCCTTGGTTTTTCTTCGCATGGGTCTCACGGTCGATCTCTGGATCGACCGTGGCATCGTCCGTGGTCTCACGGTCGATGCAAGGATCGACCGTCGCATCGACCGTGAGCGCCTGAACAGTGTTTTCTGGCTTTTCTTGGACGGATTTGGGTTGGGATTAGTACCTAAGCATATTGGGAAGCATGTAGGGGGATTTGATGGGGTTTTCAAGGGGTTTTCCATCGGGTTTGAGAATCGATTCATGTGACTCCCTTCTTGGTAAATATATGGCTTTACTTGCATTTAAATACTTGTATGATTGTAATTAAATGATAAGTTGTTTGATTGGCCATTAACTAGCTATGAGTGCTAGTTAATGAGAAACTGTGGAACCTTAGCCTCTTGCCGGCGAGTGCCGAGGGCTATTGTATATCTGTGGAACTAATAACTGCTGATGTGACATATAGAGACATCTAGGGTAGATGTTTGCTTAAGCTCATGCATTGTGTGCATTAGAAGCATTTGAGGTTAGGCGGGCGATGTTTTAGGTCGCCGATCCGAGGCTCTCGGGTAGCTCGGATCTAGCCTTAGGACCGTGGATGGGTAGTCAGGATTAGGGTGTGATTGCTGATCTGAATCTTTGGTGATTGAGCATTGCGATAGTTGGCTCGAATCTTTGTTTGAGGTTTAGAGGTCGTGTTATCTTCCAAGGCCAAGTGCTAAGGATGCAACCGAGGAGTTCCCGACGTGGTCCCCAGGCAGTGGTATCCCTGCTGGGTAAGGGCTAGAGCCTGCATGTTACTGTTTCCGTGGTCCTCCTGGTAACCAGTTCAGGAGAGAGGTTTCATGACAGGAACCCTTGGGACATCGGTGGGTTATGGGACCCGTGGCATCCATTAGACTTAGGCTGGGAGACAACACTGTTGTTGTTTTCCTCCCTTCAGTGTGCCGTAGAGTAGAACCCTACTGGGCTTTTATGCTCATTCCTACCCGGGCTGCGTTTGCAGGTGCAGGCGGCAGCTCTTCGTCAGTGGAGCCGACTGGAGCAGTCTTTGGCTGCGCGAGTACTTCCAGGGGCGCCTGAGGTTTTGTTGGAGGTTATGATCAGTTGTACTCTTTTGGATTTACATATATGTATCTGTGTACCTTTGAGGATTTTTTTTTGGGATCTTGTATCATGTTTGTACCTTGAAGGATGTTTGTGTCAAATTTTGAATTGTACAACTTAATGTGATATGAATTGAATCTGTTTAGCTCCTGGATTATAAATTGTTTAAATTTATCCGTCTTTCCGCATTTGTACTGCGCCGATTGGAGATGAATCGAGATAGGAACCCTCACGTCCTGTCCTGGATGGGTTTTCTGGGTCGGGGCGTGACAGGCTCCGTCAGGGGGAGGCCAGGGTCAGCAGCCTGATAGCGCGTCAGTCACGTGTTTCTCGTGCGGGCAACTGGGAAACTTCCGTAGAGACTGTCACCTGCGAGGAGCGCGAGGCGCTGTGCCGCAGGGCAGTAGAGGCGGAGGGTCCAATGCTTGGCAGGGGAGCAGTGGTGGTCGCGGATCAGGGGCTGGACCGAGCCGCTCCAGAGGTGGAGGCGGCCAGCGGGGGCGTGTGTTTGCTCTTTTGGCGCGTGAGCAGCCGGACACCGTTCAGCTTTTCCAGCAACCGCAGCAGTACCTGCAGCCGCAGTAGTACCGGCAGGCCATGGCAGAGCCATCTGTGCTCAGAGGGTTGGAGACGAGTCGGCTAGAGGTGGCACAGTCTGTAGACTCACCGATCGGCGGGGCGGTCAGGGTGGACCGGGTCTGCCGATCTTGTTCCTTGGATGTTGGAGGCCTCCGGGTCTGTCTAGACCTGCGGGTGCTAGACATGACCGGTTTTGACGTGATACTCGGTATGGACTGGTTGGCAGCATACCGGGCCGTCATTGACTGTGGTCGCCGAAGGGTGGTTGCTTGGACACCCGCCGGGACACGATTTGTGTTGTTGGGGGATCGGTTCTCCGCCGATTCCTTTGCTTTTGATGTAGGGAGGCGTGGCAGCGAGCTCTCAGCCTTGTTGGCCAGCCTGTCCCTGTCCGGTTCTGATGGAGTGCAGCAGCAGTGCAGTTTTCCCAGGATCATGTGCGACTTTGCGGACGTGTTCCCCGAGGTGTTGCAAGGGCTTCCACCGTCCAGAGAGGTCAACTTCGAGATCGACCTAGTACCAGGTACCGCACCGATCTCTCTCCCGGCTTTCAGGATGGCACCAGCAGAGGAGAGCGAGCTGAGGACCCAGTTAGATGAGCTGATCAGCAGAGGCTTCATCCGTCCCAGCATGTCTCCCTGGGGGGCGCCAATGTTGTTCGCAAAGAAGAAGGATGGTACCCTTCGACTTTGCAGAGACTACATGCGGCTCAACAGGGTGACGGTGAAGAACATGTATCCGATGCTGCGGATCGACGACCTGTTTGACCAGTTGCGATGATCTTCAGTGTTCTCGAAGATCGATCTCCGCACCGGCTACGACCAGTTGAGGGTTCGGGATTGCGACATCCCGAAGACGGCATTCCGGACTCGGTACGGTACGGCCTGTACGAGTTCGTGGTGATGCCGTTTGGGCTGACGAACGCACCAGCAGCGTTCATGGATCTCATGCAGAGGATCTTCCGGCCCTTCCTAGACGAGTTCGTGGTGGTGTTCGTCGACGACATTCTCATCTACTCCCGGTCAGAGGCGGAGCACGAGCGGCACTTGGCGACAGTGTTGCAGCTACTTCGGAGGCATCGGCTTTTCGCCAAGGCCTCCAAGTGCGAGTTCTGGCTTACACATGTGGGATTCCTTGGGCACGTGGTGTCGGCAGCAGGGATCTCAGTCGACCCCGCCAAGGTCGAGGCAGTGGTACAGTGGCAGAGACCGAGGACAGTGTTCGAGGTCCGCAGCTTCCAGGGCTTGGCGGGCTACTACAGACGGTTCGTGCGGGACTTCTCCAGAGTCGCCGGACCGTTGACCAGACTGACACAGAATGTAACGCCCCGGCCCTCCACTGGGCCCCGGGCCACGGGCTCCTGGTCCGACCAGGATCCACCCGAGGGCCCCACCCGACACAATATTGTCCGCTTTTGGCTCGCCGCAGCCGATCGATCGATAAACCCACCGATCGATCGGACTTCCCGGGAGGTCACCCCTCCCAAACCTACTCTAGCCCAGGCACGCTTAACACTGGAGTTTTTCTGCGGTTCATTGCCATCACGGCTTTAAAACGCGTTGTGTCTATTAAGGGTTTACTATATACTTATATCGAACCCCGGACCATACCCAGGCGTTGTGGGATTGCTTACCCGGCTACCCGACTCAGACCCGCCCTCCAAGCGCAGGCATCTTGTCGCACGGTAGACCCAGCGGGCCTCACACAGAAGGCCGTCCCGTTCGTGTGGGATGATGCTTGTGAGCGGGCTTTCGTGCAGCTGAGGACCAGGTTGACCAGTGCACTGGTGATGATCGTCCCCGAGCGAGGCGTTGGTTACAGTGTCTACTGCGACTCCAGTGGTGAGGGTTTGGGGTGTGTCCTCATGCAGGAGGGGCACGTAGTTTCTTATGGTTCTCGCCAGCTGAAGAACCATGAGACGAACTACCTGACTCACGACTTGGAGCTAGCAGCAGTGGTCTTCGCCCTGAAGACCTGATAGCACTACCTCTATGGCGAGAAGTTCTCAGTCTTCTCGGACCATAAGAGTTTGAGGCACGTTTTCACCCAACGTGACCTCAACCTGAGGCAGCGACGCTGGATGGAGCTACTGGAGGACTATGACTTCGAGTTGCATTACCATCCTGGTAAGGCAAACGTTGTCGCAGACGCGCTGAGCAGGCAGGTGAGAGGCACCAGAGCAGCAGTAGCAGGGCTATCAGCGCGGCAGTGGCAGGCTCTCGAGACGGTAGGCCAGTTGGGGCTAGAGTTCGAGGATCAGGGATCCAGCGGTTTCCTCTACGTAGTGCAGAGCATGCCAACAGTACTGGCTAGAGTGTTAGAGGCGTAGCGCAGTGACGCATAGCTCGAGGAGTTACGCACCTCAGCGGGCACGGAGGGCGCAGACGGAGACTGGACATTATCACCAGACGGAGGGCTACGGTTCCGAGGCAGGGTAGCAGTTCCAGCAGATCTAGTTCTTCGTGACGACGTCCTACGAGAGTTTCACCACTCTCGCTTTGCAGTTCATCCCGGTGGCACCAAGATGTACCAGGATCTTCGGCGACAGTTCTGGTGGCGAGGGATGAAGAGGGTGGTGACGGAGTTTGTATCGCGCTGCCTTACCTGTCAGAAGGTTAAGGCAGAGCACCAGCGAACTCCGGGGTTACTACAGCCACTTCCACTAGCTGAGTGGAAGTGGGAGCACATCACGATGAACTTCGTGACCGGGCTACCGAGGTCTCCTAGGGGGAATGACGCGATTTGGGTCATCGTTGATCGATTGACCAAATCGGCACATTTCCTGCCTATGCGGACGACGGACACGTCGGACAGGTTGGCCGGTTTGTACGTCCGAAAGGTAGTCAGACTACACGGGGTTCCAGTTTCTATAGTGTCAGACCGTGACCCCAGGTTCACCAGCAGAGTCTGGCGGGGCTTTCAGGAGGCAGTTGGCACACTCCTGACCTTCAGTACGGCGTTTCATCCGCAGACAGACGGGCAGTCAGAGCGGACGATCCAGATCTTGGAGGACATGCTGAGAGCATGTGTCCTCGACGCAGGAGGCAGCTGGGAGGAGCACGTTCCCTTGGTGGAGTTTGCCTACAACAACAGCTACCAGTCCAGTCTTGGAGTAGCACCTTTCGAGGTGTTGTACGGTAGGCCGTGTCATTCCCCAGTTTGCTGGACAGAGGTTGGAGAGGCTTCACTCACCGGTCCAGACATCGTCAGGAGGTCGTCAGAGCGGTTAGTGCAGATCAGGCAGAGGCTTCTGACGGCTCAGAGCCGGCAGAAGAGTTATGCGGATCGGAGACGACGACCGCTTGAGTTCGCAGTTGGCAACAGTGTGTTCCTGTAGGCATCGCCGTACAGAGGGTCTGTTAGGTTTGGCAGCGGGGGCAAGTTGGCTCCAAGGTTCATCGAGTCGTTCGAGATCCTAGAGAGGGTCGGCGAGGTAGCTTACCGCCTTGATCTTCCTCAGCACATGTCAGCTGTGCACCCGACTTTCCACGTGTCGATGCTGAGGAAGTATCACCTAGACCCGTCTCATGTCATCAGGGTGGATGACATTGAGCTTGAGGCAGACGCGACGTTCGTTGAGCAGCCAGTTCGCGTACTTGACCAGAGGGATCAGGTCTTGCGGGGCAAGACGATTCCCTTGGTCAAGGTACTGTGGAGGCACAGAGGTGTCGAGGAGATTACCTGGGAGCGTGAGGCGCGCATGCGGCAGGATTATCCGCACTTGTTCCCTTCTCGAGGTACCTTTTGTCCTGTCTACTAGTGTAGCTTTTCCTGTTGTTCCGAGCCCTACCTTTATCGAATCTCGGGACGAGATTTCCTTTAAGGGTAATAGGATGTGTGGACCCGTCCCACTCCTCCTGTGGCTTGCTGTGGGCCGCAAGGGCAATTTGGTAAATTGCACCTTGTCGGCTAGTTTCACACTCGCGCTTGTACACACACTGACCATGTTTGTGGTAATGTTTGCTTAGAATGGTTAGTTGGACCCGGGATCGAAAGATCCGGACTTGGGCTTGAGATTTGGCCCAAGTCTAGCTTTCTGGGCAAGTGGGATCGATCCTCTCTAGCTAAGAGATCGATCTCCTTGTGCCAAAAAGTCAAACCCGTTCTGGCAAGGAAGATCGATCTCTTCTCAAAGGGAGATCGATCTCCCTTATGTCGGTTCGTATGCCTATAAAGCAAACGAGATCGTTATCCTTTGATTTTTTTTGAATTTTTCGAGATTTGAGCCGCGTTCTTGCTGGATCTGAGCTCGTTTGAGGAAGATCTAAGGCCTACCTGCTTGGATTTAAGCCGCTCTTACTCCGGTAGGGATTCCTACCTACTTCTATTTCGGGGTTTTGAGTTTTTCCATTTGATTCTTGTTCTTTTGCTTAGATCTCTATGTATGCATGTTTATTTCTCGTGTTTTCACCGGTTTTGGACTCGTGGGATCTTGATCTATCAGATCCCAGAGTTTGGTTAGCTTTGGATGTGTTTTCCGGCGGTATTTCTCGCCGGAAACACGCCGGAGAACCCATTGGGATCGATCCCCTTGAGAAGGGAGATCGATCTCTTGGTGGTTGGTGGCGTTGAGTCCCTGGTCACTAGAAAGATCGATCCCCTTGGGAAGGGAGATCGATCTCCTTCGGTTGACAGGGACGAGTTTTCCCTAAGTACTAAGAGATCGATCCCCTTGGGAAGGGAGATCGATCCCTTAGTGGCTGAAGGGCGTTTTAAGTGGGTTTTTGCCCGCGGGGCTTTGTATGACGGTTTTCCTTATTGTCTTAATACTTGGTACATATGATTAAGCATGCTAGCCCTATAATAGGGCAGTGGTGAACCAGGGGAGTGATGACTCCTGGGATTTTGTAGAATAAACGGGCGGGTAGCCCTACAGCTTTTCCATAGCCTTGCATGCCGGCGTACGCCGAGGGCTTTATCTGCTATGTTTGTGAGCTGTTGTTTGCGGGGTTGTTTCTCGGTGCAGGTGTTGGGGTGGACTGCTGGCAGTTGGTGGTGGTACCACTACAGCAATCCCTAGACCTTAAATACTTGTACACCACCCCGGGCCGGCAGGGTGCCGTGCCCAGACCTTGTATTTATATCATCACATCCTGTTGCATGTTTACATGTATTATTCTGCGCATGTTTATAGCATGCATTGTGTTGTGCACTAGTTGCATCTGTTTAGGGCGTTGCCGATCCGAGGCTTCCGGGTAGCCCGGATCTATCTCTTAGGACCGTTGCGGGTAGCTTGGTCCAGGACTCGATTTATAGTATTCAGTCGTTTCAATGATAGGGTTAGATGACATGAATACTGTTGTTGCTTGATGTTTAGAGGTCGTGTCGGCCTCGAGCCAAGTCGAGGTGTAGCCAGTACCCAGTCCTTCTTGAACTCTTGGGTGGCAGGTGTGACTACCCAGCGGTGCTATCCGCCGACAATGCCCAGGATCTTGTTGTGAGTTGGCAGTGCCGTTTCCTGCCTTACGAAGTGTGACCCAGTGTGTGACCAGTTCGCTGGAAGACCATGGCTGGGGCTCTCAGGGGCATCCGGTGGGGTTATGGAACCCCTGTGATACACCTAGGATTTGCTTGGGGGCGACACTGTTGTGTTCCCTCCCTTGTGAGTGTCATAGTGTAGTGTCCCTGCTGAGCTTAGTGCTCACTCCTACCCGGGCTGCGTTTTGCAGGTGCTGGTGCGAGCTCTTTTTCGGTCGCCCCTACCGGGCAGGTGTTTGGTAACGTGGCGACGTCTGGCGGTGCTTGAGAGGTGGAGATCATACCGTTTTACCCTTTTTGTTATAGATAGTCTCCTACGGGAGTGATAAATGTATAATTTCCCTGTTTGAGGATATATATGTATTTCAGTTCCAGTGTTTGAGGTTTGCAATTGTTGTTAATATAGGATGATTATGACTTGTTAGGGTAACCACTACGATTAGAGGGAAAGCTCGCCAAAATTTTTCGTTGTAGGTTAGGTTCCGATTCGCGTCGCCCGGCCCGGTTTGGCCTACGCGGGTCGAGGCGCGACACCCTTCCCTTCCTCGCCCAATCAGAGAAGAAGGCGGGGCGGGAATTCCGTTGGCGGCGGTGACGAGGAGCTCGTCGGAGGAGGGGGACCTCGCTGGGTCTTATCCTCCTTCGCCTTCTTCTCCTCATCGTTGCCCTTATCATCCTTCACCTTCTTCTCCTCATCCTCATTGTCGTCATCATCAAAATTGCAGCAAGCCGCAGAGGTCTGCAAGAAGAAGCAGAGCATGGCCGTCAGTCGCCTTGCAAGAAGAAGCAGAGCAAGGCTTAGAGCTCTGAGCCGGATTGGAACATCTTCCAGCACGCGGCGATGACTACTCTCGATGTCATGGAGGATGCCTTCATTATCAACTTGCTGGAGAGGCTGCACCCACTGCCGAAGACCGCCGACCCCGCCATTCAGATAGCCGGCAACTCTCCCATGTGGAGAAGAAATCGTCGTGCCATCGCCTCCCCGTGAGCAGCCGCATCCCGCCCTTCATTAATGGGGTGTACGTCCGCAACGAAGTGAATCCGCTCTTCAAGCCGGTGGTCGAGCACCACTTCTCCCACATCGATGGCATGGTCCACGCCGTCCGCCTCGCCAATGGCTATGACACGGCGGTGCTGAAGCCGTTGCTGAGCTTCTTGAGAGCTACCTACAGGGGAGGGAGAGACAGAGAGAGAGGAGAGATGGAGAGATGGAGAGATGGAGAGACAAGGAGGGGAGGTTGAGACAGAGAGGATAGAGGAGAGATGGAGAGACAGGGGAGGGAGAGACAGAGAGAGAGAACGCGAAAGAGAGGGAGGAGAGAGAGCGCGGAAGAGAGAGGGAGGAGAAAGAGAAGAGATCCGGCAGGGGGAGGGGGAGACAGAGAGGAGAGAGAGGAGAGATGGAGAGAGAGAGAGAGACAGAGCACAGAAGAGAGAGGGAGGAGGGAGGAGGGGGGAGGGAGGAGATGATGATGTGGCCAAACCAATCAGTCAAAATTGACTGAAAACCAGTCAAAATTGACTGAAAAACGCTCATGTGATATCACGTGAGCGGATTGCCGTCAAGTCTGAATAATGGCGTCTAACGGTAGGTACTAAATATGTTATATAAATTAAATATAAGTACTAAAAACGTAATTATCAAAGTATAGGTACTAAAGTGGTATATTCAAAATTTTACAGGTATCAAAAGCGTAATTAAGCCCAAGTATTTAAATGCAAGTCAAAATGTAAATTCGTCAAAAAGGTAAGTACGCGATTCAATTCTCAATCTCAATAAAATCCCTTGAAAACCCCGTGATAATAACGTGCATGCTTCCTAACATGATTGGACATCTATCATGAATGGAAACCAATAAAAAAAAACAGAAAACCCTGCTTAGGAGCTCATAGTCGATGTGACGGTCGATCCGACGGTCGACCGTGAGGTGAAGTGAAAAAGGGGAAAAGGACATGCGGTCGATCGACACATCGACCGTGGGAGGTCCAAAACGCGACAGAGCCTGACGGTCGATCCGATGGTCGACTGTGAGGTGGAATGGAAAAAGGGAAGGAGCCCGCGGTCGATCGGAACATCGACCATGGGAGACCCAAAACGAGACAGAGCCTGACGGTCGATGCGACAGTCGACCGTTAGGCCAGAAAGAAGCGTATTAATGCTTGACGGTCGATCGTCGAGCCTAATGCACAGTTCCTTAGAGCAGTGCCAGAAATCCAATTTCTTGGATTTGAATGATCAAATCTTGTTGGAAACAATGAAACTTTACAGGCATGCGTAATAAATGATGGGGAAGCTATTGGTATGAAGAAAACATGATTTTGATGGTTAAATCTCAAATCTAGGTCTCAACGGCTGAAAACCGATAAAATGGCGATAATACGAGAATCGTTCGATAAAATACGGAAATCAAACGGTAGGAATACTCGAAGCAAACTATAACAGTTATGCAATAAGCTACACAACATTCTACCAAGTACTCCTACATCGAAATCACAATAAACCCATCCTAGGAGAACCCGATCACAAGATCGAGGTAGAAACACCTACTTGATCAAGTAGGGCAGCTCCTCCACGCGTCCCCCAAGATTGATCGCCAAGATCCGCTCCTCGAAGATCGCGCCTCCAAGCCCTAGCTCAGCTGGTAGGAGAGAGAAAGAGAGAGAGAGGGAGACAATGACAGGAGAAGAAGGAAAAGAAAGAGAGAGAGAAAGGGTGAGGGTATTTATAGAAATTAGAACCGATCTCGGCCATCCAATTCGATCTTTCTCGATCGAGCTCCGATCTTCCGATCGAATGCACCCTTAAGGTTCTAATCATTCACATACATCAATCCAAGGCCATGTGTGTAACGCGGGTGTGAAACTGACCACCAGGAGGCATATTTATCAAAATGCTCATGGGTCAAAAACTACCATACGATCACCTGATCGTACCCGACGTGGAATCAAATCAACAGGAAAACGGCTCTCGACCCACGCGGTCGAGCCAGGTCAGAGGGATGGGCCCTCACACGCTGACCTAGATCCTCTCCATCTCTCGTGAGATCCAACCCCTCCGCCTACCCATCTCCCCTCCTCCATCTCCTCTTTGGCCCGTAGGGCTCTCCGCCTCTCCAACACGGTTTCTTGTCCCCTCGCCGCCGACCGTTCCCTCCTCTTTTGTAGCTCCTCGTCCCCTCGCCGACGGCCATTCCCTCCCCTTTTGTGGATGCTAGTCCCCTTCTCCGACAGATCTCGAACCGGGCTTCGGCTATTTGGTGCTTGGAAACGTCGGATCGGGGCTTTGGATGTGTGGTGCTTGGAGATATTGGATCAGGACTTTGGCTGTGTGGTGCCTGGAGATCTTCGATCGGGGCTTTGGTTGTGTGGCGCTTGGAGTCCTCGGATCCACAGCGGCTTGCTTCTCCTTTAGAGGTCTTCTACTCATCCCCTCTCCATGAAACTGATCCCCATTTTTGGATTCATGTGGGTTTTTTGCGTTGGATCTCTCAATGTCACCAGAGATCCCTCTGAAATGGCATGTGCTATGCCATCTGATCCCCAAATTTGTTGCTGGTTTGTGTTGGCCTTTGCAATGGCATATGATCCCTAGTTTCTTCTGATCCCCACCTCTCTAAAGTTGCTCATTTTTCAGAATCTACGGTTTTTCAGCTTTGGGTTTTTTGTGTCGAATCTCTCAATGTGGTTTTGTATCATCTTTTATGCTTCAATGTACCCCTGTGGTTTTCAGTTGAGGTTTATAGCTGTGATTATACTTCTAGAGTTGCTCTATGTTGAGGTTTTCAGTTGATTTTTTCAGTTGAATTGACTGAGGTTTTCAGTACAAATTTATGAAGTTTTTAGTTGAGGATTTCGGCTGAAATTGACCTCTAAAGTTGCTCATTTTTATACTGAAGTTTATAGCTGTGGTTTTATATGTGGTTTTGTGTGATTTTGATCCATGCATTCACCATCCTTTGGGTTTTATGGTGTCTCTTTACTTTCCATTTGAAGCTTCAAATGTTTGGCATATTTTCTTTTCCATAATTTTGTCTGATTTTGATATGATGGTTTAGTTGATATCTATACTAGATAGCATATTTGTGTAGTATGATCATCGATGCTTGGAATGTATTGTCTGAATGAGATGTTTGTATACAAGTCGGGCAAATTTGTGGAGTATAATCATGGATGCAAATTTACTTCTACATGTTTGGTTGTTATTAATTTCTACATGTTTGACTTGTTTTATGAGTGTAGTAGTGATCTTTTTAATTGTTTCACAGCAGTCCCTATTAACTTCTACATGGTGGGTTGTTATCCTATTTCTACATGTTTGGTTGTTATTAATTTCTACATGTTTGACTTGTTTTATGAGTGTGGTCTAATTGTTTCACAGCAGTCCTTATTAACTTCTACATGTTTGGTTGTTATCCTATTTCTACATGTTTGGATGTTATTAATTTCTACATGTTTGACTTGTTTTAGAAGTGTAATAGTGATCTTTCTAGTTGTTTCATAGCAACCCCTATTAATTTCTACATGTTTGGTTGTTATCCTATTTCTATATGTTTTTAATTGTTTCATAGCACGTTGATTTAGGGACGGACTAAGCCTTCGACATTTTAGGCCGGTATTGGCTTGAGATCCAATCTTTGAGAGAGGAGAACCCCTCACTAGGTATTCCATTTTTTGTCCGTTATAGATTTCAGTGCTATGGTGGTCTAATTGTTATTATGATATGTTGATTATGTCAAATGCTAAGTGTAGCTATTACCCTTCGTGTTTTGGCATATTGTATTGTTATAAATAGACAATGGTGACGAACGGTCTAAAGACTGAAGGTATTAGGGGTTGTCTATGCAGTTGTAGTCGTGGTAGTGCACCACTATTATCTGGACTCGGGCAATGTCGTGGGAGTCTTGTGATGAGAAACGGAGGTGGCATATGGCTAGGATTCGAATGTCCGGGTCAGATTATTGTGTCGTCTATATCCGCATGGATGTAGACGCACTAGACGCATTGGCACGTCTTATGAGACGACATAACATGCTTACGGATACTAGTCAAATTACGATCGAAGAATAATTGTGTATCTTTCTACACATTGTTTGTGAGGACTCGTTCCTCTAATCTAGTTTGACCGTGTGGGTCGAGTGCCTTGGCCTTGTGACCCTAAGAGCAATTTGATAAATTGCATCTTGGTGGTTAGTTTCACACTCGCGTTGTGCACACACTGCCTTGGATTGATACATGTGATTGATTAGATCCTTTTAGGCGTCATCGATCCGAAGACGCTCGATCGGGATAGATCAAGACGGACGGCCGAGATTAAATCTCAGCTTTAGTATAAAAGTCTCTCTCTTTCTCTGCCGGAGCCGCGACAGCCTTCCCCTTCTTCTCCCTTACCCGCGATCGCGTCGACCTCTCTCCGGAGCTTCTCCGCCATCGTCGCCGGCCGCCGCTCCTCCCCGAGCTCCACCTCACCCCTCTTGAGTTCCCCAGCTTCCTCTACCCTCAGATCCGACCCTCTCTCCTCCGTTTCCTCTCTCTCAAGCTCGCGGGAAGCCCTCTTCCTCGCCGATCGACGAGCTCCGCCGGCCATCTCACGTCGTTTCTTCGCCGCCGTCAACCTTCAACACCTGGAACAACGTCGGGGACAAAGACCAAGCCGGATCTCCTCATCCCCGAGCTCTCAGGTAGGGTTTTCCTACCTGAATCCTTGATTCAGTCCTAGGGTGTGATTGTGGGTTGTTTCTTTCATTGTTTGATTGTTATTTCATGCTACTCTAGATTAGTTTCTGGTTTCGGATTCTTAGTTTTCAGATTTTGTTTGAGAAGGTTTCAGCCGGATTCTTTGGGGATTTCTCTTCTATCTTGCTTCCCTAGGCTTAGATCCCAACAGACCAAGTTTTGATTGATCATTGATGTGGTTTTAATGGAGTTTTATCCATCCGTTTTTCCGGATTTCGTCGATGCTCTGTTCTTCGATGAACAGTCGGATTCAAGCTCGATTTCTGAGCTTTGTGAGCTTGATCTCGTGTAACTTTTAAGATGAAAGTTGTAGATCATCGAGTTGTCTTTCGATTGCCGCTGGTTTCGTGATTTTTGGATTTATGTACGATTTTTGGTGAATTGTTTCCTAAACTGCTGCGAAACAGAAATTAGGAAAAAGATTAGAAACTTTTGTAGGAATTAGACATCAATTAGATTCAATTCTTGGACACGATGTCCCTAGCATGTTTCTCCATAGCTGATCTGTTCTAATTTGGAATTTGACTTCATTTAGATGTTAAATTGCTAAGAATTCATCCTCTCTAATTTAAGGTTTTTGTAGAGGTTTAGAAAAGAGTGTTTTAATGGATTTCGATGTCTTCCTCGTGACTAATTCTTCGAGATACATGCAATTGGTATCCCTAGTGATCTCGAGGGTTAACACGTCCTAATTGGTGGTTTTTAGACGATTAATTGTTTGATGCCGGTATGTTTAGTTTGCTATAAATCATTCTTGTGCAATCAACAATTAATTGCATGTCATGCTTATTTATATCGTATTGTATACATGTATACGTAGCTTGTGGTTGAACCAAGGGAGTCATGCCCTTTGGGATGTTTAGATAAGTAAATGGGCCGAAGGTTTTGTAAACTGTGTTTTATTATTGTTGTTGTAATTGTGTGGCTGGGGGTGTGGCCGGGGGTGTGCCCCGTTGTAGGAATTTCGGTCGACGGTCGTTTGTGTCATTGTAATGCCGAAATTTAGATTGATTGTGTAGTTGCTTGTTTTCGGCCTGTGTTGCTGTTGTTGTGTTAGATAGATCTTTAATTGCTTTAGACCCTTTGCTATGTTTACCCCTCTGGCTAGCTGTAAGCTATGCCTAGCCCTGTATATTGTTATGTCATTCTGTTGCATGTTTATATCTCTTTATTTGTGCCTGAGCATTGTATGCATTTGATTGCATTAATGCACTTTAGGTTAGGGCGTGGGCGATGGGTTGATCGCCGATCCGAGGCTCTTGGTAGCTCGGTTCTAGCTCTAGGAGCGTGGTTGGGTAGTAAGGTTTAGGGCGAGATTGTGGTAAACGAGACTTCTCTTGATTGAAATCTTGAAGCGACAGTTAATGGACGAAACTTTTGGATTATGTGGCAAGAAATAGTTATCACATCCGGAGAAAGTAAATGAGAGATAAACATAGACTTAGTGGAGGTACGTTGGGAAACTAATTGTTGAATGAGCTGGCTGTGCAAAGGGACCTTATATTTTCTTTCTCAGGATAGAGCTATTGGCTAACTTTTTTGTTCCATGACTATTTTATGAGCTTTCTGAGTTGTGAATTGATGTCTGTCAGTTCGAAACATCTGCAACTCATTGAACTCATTGTTGGTTAGGATATAGTATGTATCCATGGTTATCCACATCTGCTGTTTTTTTTTGCGCTGGGTAGGGTATCAATGTATCTTCTGTCTTACTAAGCTGGCTACAAGTTAGAGGTGCATTGTGTCTGTTTCATGGTTCATCGAGAATTTGCAGGTTAAGTGTACCACTTTGATGTGATCTTTAGAAGCTATTTCTTGGACCATCCCTTTAATCTTTTGAGTTTCTATAATCGTCTAGAATTTCTGAAGCAGTGTCCAATGGAGTTTCCATGGACTGGTTATATGTTTTAGGTGATGTTGCCAAGTAAAATACTGATTTATGAGGAGCCATCTATGATGAGACTTGATGTGCATGGGGAAAGAAATGAACATCTTTGACAATGTTTATTTGAATCTTATTCAACTTGTGGGATATAATTCAGGACTTGGCAGAAACTTCCCATGTGATTAAAGGTGAAATGGATCTTTAAATCATGAGTTTCAATAAATGGAAGACTCCTGTTGAATGTTGGGTAGGTTCTGAATGGACTCCTGCTCCTTTGGGAAATACCGTAGTTCAACCAGAATCATTTTACTTGGACGCATGAGAACTTGCTGGGATGATGACTGTTGATGCCTTGAGGGAAATATCAGAGCTTGTGGGGCTGATTTTGTTATTTCCCCTTTTTGTATGAGTGGCAGTCATGTAACTCTGTGCATCTCTGAGGTTCTGTATGGCAGAACTTGAATTAGTTCTCTTGTTTAAGTATTGAAATTCTGTCGAAGAACCATGTGTTTTGGCATTTTTGCTAATTGGGGATCTCTGGCTGACAGGGTGTTTCTTTTACAATACATTTTAAGATACACGAGTTTTTGCTAATCGTTGTTTTATGCCTGACCAGGTTTTAAAAGTTGCAGCCATGTCAACTTCGTTTCTTCCAGCAACTACGGATTCGATAGCTTTAGCCCTGGAAGCAAGAGAACCATCTGAGTTCATTTCCATTCTTTATCGTATACTAGAGAATCCGTCATCTTCCTCAGAAGCATTACGCATAAAAGAACAGGCTATCTCAAACTTGACAGACTTTCTCAGGCAAGAAAAGAGGGCAGAGGAACTACGAAGCCTATTGACTCAACTGCGGCCCTTCTTCTCTGTGATCCCCAAGGCAAAGACTGCTAAAATTGTGAGAGGAATCATTGATGCTGTGGCCAAGATTCCTGGAACCTCAGACCTGCAGATATCCCTCTGCAAGGAAATGGTGGAGTGGACTCGTGCAGAGAAGAGGACATTTCTGCGGCAAAGAGTTGAAGCAAGACTTGCTGCTCTACTGATGGATAACAAAGAATACACCGAAGCCCTGGCCCTTCTTTCAAGTCTGATCAAGGAGGTCAGAAGATTGGATGATAAGCTACTACTAGTGGACATTGATCTGCTGGAGAGCAAGCTTCATTTTTCATTAAAAAATCTACCCAAGGCTAAAGCTTCACTTACTGCAGCAAGAACAGCAGCCAATGCAATCTATGTGCCTCCAGCTCAGCAGGGAACAATAGATTTACAGAGTGGGATCTTGCATGCTGAGGAGAAAGATTACAAGACGGCTTACAGTTATTTCTTTGAAGCATTTGAAGCCTTCAATGCTCTTGATGATCCCCGTGCCGTATTCTGCCTCAAGTATATGCTCTTGTGCAAGATTATGGTCAGCCAGGCTGATGATGTTGCTGGGATAATCTCCTCCAAAGCAGGCTTGCAGTACGTTGGCCCAGAAATGGATGCCATGAAAGCCGTGGCTGATGCGCATTCCAGACGATCCCTCAAGTTCTTTGAAACTGCTCTTAGAGACTATAAGGCACAATTGGAGGAAGACCCTATTGTCCACCGGCACCTTTCATCTCTATATGATACTCTCTTGGAGCAGAATCTCTGTAGGCTGATTGAACCCTACTCCAGAGTTGAGATTAGTCACATTGCCGAGCTGATAGATTTGCCTATTGACCATGTGGAGAAGAAGCTGTCACAGATGATTCTCGACAAGAAGTTTGCAGGTACTCTGGATCAAGGAGCAGGATGCCTCATCATCTTTGATGACCCCAAGCCGGATGCCATTTTCCCAGCTACACTTGAGACTATTGGAAACGTGGGCAAGGTCGTGGACAGCCTGTATGTGAGATCTGCTAAGATAATGGCGTAGTTTTTAGTTTGCGGGTCCCTTTTAGGCTTGAGATTGTTCAAGTAGTCTTCCTTCAGCGAAATGCTTTTGGTTTGTGTTGCACTTACAGATCTTCCAGAGAGCTACACAGCAAATTAATGCTTTCAAACGCTCTACTTTTATTCGTGTCTTACAAAACTGAGTTTATGAACTATTCGACAGTACTTTTGTTAGTAAATTGTGACCTTGGTGCAATTCTCTTCTAGTCTACAGCTTAAAATAGAATCGTGTGTGTTCCTGTGATGTTCGGATTTTACTTAGTCGGCGTTTTAATCTCGAATAGGATCATGTTTGTCATTCAGTCTTCGCGAACATTAGTCTTAAAATCTTTGGAGTTCTGTATCTGTCCTTTGGATGTAACTTCCCTGTAAGTAAAGTTGTGTCAACAAAACTTTCCTATTGAAGGTGCTCGAAGTTTTTTCTGAAACTTCAACTCGATCTTTCGAGGTTTTATATGGCAATATTTTTGCTGGAGATCAGGAGTGGGCTTTGCTTAATCCTTTTATGTGGGCTTCTGTCTAAAAAACTTGGTAACTGAAGAGTGAAGAAGAATTGGGTTTTGGAGGGGTTTTGGCGAGGACTCAAAGGCTTGGTGGCTCCCTATACCAATCGCTACCCATCACGTGCCAAAAATAAAAGACATATATCAGGGTTTTTGTTATTTTTTGTTAATTTTTCCTTTTGGATAAATATGGGTTTTTGCTATTTTCTTATGCTAGGATGTGCTGAAATTATGTGCGTTGAGTCAATTTTCAATTTCCGGTTATCGGGTTTACAGGCCTACATCCAGACTCGGTTATCCGGTGTACGGGTCGAGATCGGGTTGTCGGGTTTGCTTATCAATCGTCGATCCGGTTACGGGTTTGGGTGCAAACCCGATCCGGACTAACTAGTGAATTATACAGACGCCGAAGTCCTCTCACCCCGCCCCATTGCATCCTTGTCTCTCTCTCACCTTTCCTCTTTCTCGACGACGGTGGCGAGTTCCGGCAACGGTGAGTTCTCACCCTTTCTCTCTCTGTATATATAGATGTATTTGATTCAACTTCGGATTTTTAGAGATGCGATGAATCCTTTGTGATTGGAAAAAGTAGGTTTTTGATTTGCTTGGACCTGTCTGATTCATGGATTTAAGCTTTCAACGATCGGGTCTTGGTGGATGATTCGTGGATCGACTTTGGATACTTTGAGCTTTTAAAATACAAATCGGATCTGGGACAGGGTTTTGTGTTTTACCGTGCTTGGGTATAAAAGTTTTATTAGCCCTAAGTCCGGGGTTTGAAGTCATATACAGCTCGGGTATTGGGATGAAACTAAAGGGCTTCCCTCTTTTGTTCAGGTTTTTGGAACCCTATACAATGATCCTTTTATTTTGGGCAATCTACCTTGTTAATATCGCTAATCTGCAGTTACTGAGTGTTCATTCTAATGTTTTGACCCCCCGTTACTGGTCTATAATGCTTCATATTTTCAGTCAATTCATAGTAGAATTTTTTGATATTACAAAAAAAGAAAAAGGAATGAGATTGCAAGTTGTGAAATTTAGTTAAAGAAAATTCAGATTGTAATGTCGCCTTCGAAATTAATGTCTTATCTCAGAGTACTAAACAGTCCTTGTTACTGATTTGAAGGCAAGTTAATTGCTGATATGGTTGAGAAAATCTTGGTAAACGAGACTTCTCTTGATTGAAATCTTGAAGCGACAGTTAATGGATGAAACTTTTGGATTATGTGGCAAGAAATAGTTATCACATCCGGAGAAAGTAAATGAGAGATAAACATAGACTTAGTGTAGGTACGTTGGGAAACTAATTGTTGAATGAGCTGGTTGTGCAAAGGGACCTTATATTTTCTTTCTCAGGATAGAGCTATTGGCTAACTTTTTTGTTCCATGACTATTTTATGAGCTTTCTGAGTTGTGAATTGATGTCTGTCAGTTCGAAACATCTGCAACTTATTGAACTCATTGTTGGTTAGGATATAGTATGTATCCATGGTTATCCACATCTGCTGTTTTTTTTTTGCGCTGGGTAGGGTATCAATGTATCTTCTGTCTTACTAAGCTGGCTACAAGTTAGAGGTGCATTGTGTCTGTTTCATGGTTCATCGAGAATTTGCAGGTTAAGTGTACCACTTTGATGTGATCTTTAGAAGCTATTTCTTGGACCATCCCTTTAATCTTTTGAGTTTCTATAATCGTCTAGAATTTCTGAAGCAGTGTCCAATGGAGTTTCCATGGACTGGTTATATGTTTTAGGTGATGTTGCCAAGTAAAATACTGATTTATGAGGAGCCATCTATGATGAGACTTAATGTATCTTCTGTTTTTTGTATTGGATCTCTCAATGTGGTTTTGTATGCTCTTTTATGCTTCAATGCACCCCTGTGGTTTTCAGTTGAGGTTTATAGCTGTGATTGTACTTCTAAAGTTGCTCTATGTTGAGGTTTTCAGTTGAATTGCCTGAGGTTTTCAGTACAAATTTCTGAAGTTTTCAGTTGAGGATTTCCGCTGAAATTAACCTCTAAAGTTGCTCATTTTTATACTGAAATTTATAGCTGTGGTTTTATATGTGGTTTTGTGTGATTTTGATCCATGCATTCACCATCCTTTGGGTTTTATGGTGTCTCTTTACTTTCCATTTGCTGCTTCAAATGTTTGGCGTATTTTCTTTTCCATAATTTTGTCTGATTTTGATATGCTGGTTTAGTTGATATCTATACTAGATAGCATATTTGTGTGGTATGATCATCGATGCTTGGAATGTATTCTCTGAATGAGATGTTTGTATACAAGTAGGGCAAATTTGTGGAGTATAATCATGGATGCAAATTTACTTCTACATGTTTGGCTGTTATTAATTTCTACACGTTTGACTTGTTTTATGAGTGTAGTAGTGATCTTTTTAATTGTTTCACAGCAGTCCCTATTAACTTCTACATGGTGGGCTGTTATCCTGTTTCTACATGTTTGGTTGTTATTAATTTCTACATGTTTGACTTGTTTTATGGGTGTAGTAGTGATTTTTCTAATTGTTTCACAGCAGTCCCTATTAACGTCTACATGTTTGGTTGTTATCCTATTTCTAGGCCACAGGAGACCATCGACTTCTTCTCGAAATCCACTATAAACCCTTTTCTTCTCTCTCTACAGTTGAGATCCTGAGAGTTCTGATACAAGAGAAGAGACGATTTTTAAGGAGAAAGAGATGGGCGTTGGCTTCGTAGTTGGAGTTATTGGTGGCCTTCTCCTTGCCCATGCCGCCTATTCGACAATCCAGTGTAAACCCACCCCCTTTCTTCCTCTCAGCACTTGATTGGTTGGGTTCCTCTAGTGTTGGATACATAGGGCCAGAGGAGAGAGCCTTTGGATGGATTTATGTTCTTAATTTGTATTATTATTAACTCATTTTGTAGATAGAGGCGTTTTGAAGATCGTGGAGGAGGAGTACTTGGGGCCGCCCATGAATGTAAACCCACTTCTAAAGATCCCTCTTTTATGATTTGGATATCAACCATCGTTAAATTTTTTTTCTTTTTTATGTTGATTTGCATTTTCTAGAAAAAAAAGTGATGGATTTGGTAGTAATTGGGAATCTTGGACTGGTATTTTGTAGGTCGTGGGTGAGTTGATTTTAGGGTTGGTTCTGTGCATGTGGGCTGGATTGGCGGTGCCGGGAAAGTTCTTATCGATACTTCCGGATTCTGATGAGAATAGGTATGAGCCTCATATTCAGAATCCGGATTCTTTTTGTTTCTATTTCTCCTCATTGATTTTGTGCTTTTTTCTATCAAATTAGATGTGATCTCAATTATAAATATAAAAATCTTTGTCAATTGAACATGAGTGTAACATTAAAAACCGGTATTGAACCATATTATTAAGAACTAATGATGGTTTTGCTCCTTAAGTCCTCGGAACCTGTTAAGGTTGATCAGTCAATCAAGTGTAGATCAAGGATATGATACCTAGTGAAGAATGCTTTTTGGAGGAGATGATACAATAATGTATATGTAGCTGCAAGTCCAGATGAGAAAATTTCAAGTATAACTAGGAACATCAGTGGAGAGTAAAGATTCTGCAGTTTTTGTGTGGTTTTCTACTTTTTATGTGACTTCATGGAATCCACTTGAAATACATCTGCGAACTAGATATGAAGTAATTATCTCAAAATAAGGTATTATAAGGGCTTTTTGGTCAAGGAGAATTGCTATTGGAACTAAAAGTACATGAAAAATAACATGCATAAAGCTTCAATGCGGGAGAATAGGCTCAGTTTATCATTAGCATATGTGATACATCACCCGGTTAAATCCTACAAAGTTCTTCCTCTTTTCTCAGCTATGTGATGTCTCTCTAGTAAGTTAAAGCTAGAGAGAGATTTATCACACAAAGAAATCGTAGTGGTCATTTCCTATGATGACCTTTAGAATAATAACATACATAAGGAACCTTTTTCCAAGTGAACATAATTTGTTATTCAAAAAGGAACAGAGCTGAAGTAATAACGAAATGAGTATTGGTGAGCTCGTTTGAGCTGTTATGTGGGGTCATAATCATTCCAAATTGTGTAGCTTATGGTCACTGTTTTCCTCTGTATATTGTTGAGTATCAAGTCGTCAGTCGTGTTCTTAGGTACTCCCAAACCATGAAAAGAAAGACTTAGTTTGTTATAGTTCTCTGTTTCTGAAGTTGCCACATTAAAAGTTATGTGAAGCCAAGTTTTTCATGTAATTGAGGATACCTGCTATATTAATCACTAAAACTTTCACATTTTGCACCCGCACCCTGATGCACTTTCGACTAAAACTTGGTTGTGCCTTCATTACCTTTAATAAAATTTGTGATTTTGTTTTCATCATCAGAATCGAGGCAAGAAATTTTGAATTGAGCACTGTTTCCAACACTTTCATGTACATATATGTATTCAAAACTACAAGATGCACGAATATGAATTGTGTTTTAGTGATTTAATGATGTTTTTGAAATGCAGGGTTGTGTCCTTACCTTCCAATTTGGACTTTATGATCTTCAACCACCGTGGCAGAGTTATCCCTTCTGATGCAGAACTGAAGATGAAAATCTAGAAATCAGTATCTCTAGAAGAACATTTAGCTTCTTGATTCAGAAGAGGAAAGGTCTGTTTCACAATGCTAATGTGTCTTATCTTTGAAAGGGAGCAGGCAGTTCAAAAGTCTTGATTAATCTGCAAGTTGCATTTTTAATGCAGAAGCCATCTATTGCTGATTCTTTTGATCGGCTGAAAAGTAGCTACACTTGTTTTGTTTTGGGTAAAAATCATTTTGGTTCCCTCTAGTTTAAGGGTTTTTCATTTTAAACCTTGTGTTTCAAAACGTAACAAAACAGACATTGTAATTACAATAATTTTACTTTAAACCCATATTTAGTAACGGCCGTTTGTTGAAACACAGGGTTTAAAATGAAAGGAAAAATATCATTTTGGTCCCCTCTAGTTTCCAGGTTCTTCATTTTAAACCTCATGGTTACAATAATTTCATTTTAAATTTAAATTTAGTAACAACCGTTACGGACTTAATGTCAAACGGTCGTCTCGTCGTCAATCTCGTCGCCAGCTCGTTCGCCGCCCCATTACAATTATAGTTGCCAAAGCAAGCATCCCATGCATGGACTAGCTGGGTGAAGAGCATGTTGATCATAGAGAGGGTTGGTGGGTACTTAAGGATGCGCTGGAGGCGGAGCAACATCTTGGTTTGTGACGGAGAGAGCTGGGAAGAGCTTTCATAGGTGGCGGTGGCAATCTAAAGGAGTAGAAGGCCACCAATGTGAGGGGAGAGATTAGAGTAATGGCCTCTTGGGTCGCCTAAAAATCCCATCTTGGGTCGCCTAAGATCTCAGCCTGTCGTGAAAGATCAGGAGGTGGGGTGTTCAGGTGGTCTGGCGGCGGGAAGCCACATGCGGCTAGAGGGAGATAAGTAAGGGAAGATAGAGAACAGAATAAACCAGTCAACATTGAGTCAAAGACAGTTTGACGTTACTAAATTTGGATTGAAAGTGAAATTATTATAACCACATGATATGTTTTGTTACGTTTTGAAATACAGGGTTTAAATTAAAATTATTGTAACCATAGGGTTTAAAATGAAAAACCTTGAAATTAGAGGGGGTCAAAATGATATTTTTTCAAAATGAATTACTCACTGTCGTTAAGTCAAGAAACGGTCGTCAGTAATTTAGGTTTTAAGTGAAATTATTATAATTACCGTGTTTTGTTACGTTTTGAAACACATGATTTAAAATAAAAAACTCAGAAACTAGAGGGATCAAAATGATTTTTACTTTTTTGTTTTTAACTTGATTGATGTGTTTGGAGAATTTCCCTATTGAAGTATCTCTTTTTTTTTTTTTTTTTTTTTTTTTGAGCCCGAAGGCCGGGAACCATCTATAGTTAAGTACACTCCACTTGACCATATAGTCTATGAATAAGAGTAAAAGAAAAAGGCATATATGCTTTATTAAGATTCAATGCAACTCTGAAAAGCTAGATGGTTCCTCTTAAATGCCTCCAGTTCTCCTACTACAATTGTAGATCGAGCTAGCTGCAAACATTTAGTTGCCATTCAACCACATTCAATGACACTCAAACAAACTGCATCAGAAATAAGAAAACGAAAACAAAACTAAAATCTAGCTTTTCAGCCTATTTTCGTTGATCGAAGTTTACTGCCCTACATCCCGGATCCGTCTATCGGAGAGGAGGAGTTGGATGACGTTCACACGATGGCGGTCAACCGCATGCACTCGGCTCTCTGTGCGTCTACTCCCATCTATGATCCCACACGATATGTTGAGATGGAGGAAGAGGATGACACGACGAGCAGCAGTGATGATCAGGAGATGATGCTGGTTCCTACAGAGTCCATAATTTCCGAACGCAGTAACCGACGAAAGCGTCGTTTTGCCTTCACTCCGGGCGAGCCCACTGTCATTGTTTCCGATGAAGTTTGTTCACTGGAATTGTAGGGGCGCTGGAGCTGGGGATGGTCTGTCAGCAGCGAGGCGCACTGTTATACAGGCAATGGCCTCTGAATCCATGGTTGTGCTACTGTTTTGACTCTTTGAGTCAGTCTTGTTTTGTTACATGTAACTGGAAGACTAGCCTATTTGGTTAGCGCTAGTCGGTCTCGTTATTTTTGGTCATGGGAGGGCGACTATGGCCCTCCTCTTTTGACCGTCTGATGTAAGTAGTGTTGTTCCAATAATCTAACCTTCGGGCTCAACTCATCCAAAAAAAAAAAAAACTTGAACATCACAACCGGCTAGATGATGATGGTGATGGTGATGATCAACTAATTACGCAAGCATAGAGATTAATTCTCTACTACTTGCATGAACTGGACTTGGTAGGGGAAGCTCAATTCATTGTTCCGATTGTGATGGTATGCTCGCCGGCGGGCAAAACACTATATGCCGTCTTGTCCACCACCCCCAAAGCCTTGCAAACATTAAGCGAGAACTTCACACGTGTATCGCTGTTCGCAGCCACCACCACCCTTTCAAACGCCACCAATTGCTTGATGGGCTCACCCGTCAATGGTCGCCGGGCCCTGAGTGTAAACCAACACAACATCTGTGCCATCCAACGAGACGGTGTTAATCACAAGGATGATAAAGTCGATGGTTTTATGGCAACCGGAGTCAACTACGAGGATAGAGGGGCACGCCGGCGCAGTGACGTTGGGGTTGTATGTCACTGGCTTGCAATGCTGGAGCGAGGCCAAGGGGATGGTGGTACAGGCCGGTAGCGGGACGGATCCCACTTTGTAAATGAATCTTGTGTAGCTCAGGCCATATCCGAATGGATACTGCACGGGCCCATCATACAACTTGTAGGTTCTACCGGGGTAGCCCAGCATTTCGACCGGCCGGAGTTGCATGGATGTCATCGGCAGTGCGTCGACGTATTCGGCTGTGTACCATGTCTAAGCAAGCCTTCCTCCTATAATATATAGTAGCACTGCTGTTAAGCTTTGCTAGATAGATACTAGATAGTTGTAACAGAGGTGAAGTTACCCTCCAAAGTTGCCAAGAATTGAGAACAAAACCTCGGTTGTTTCAGTAAAAAAATAAAAAAAATAAATGAAGGCAGATTTGCGATGGAAATTGTCCTAAAAATTAATTCTTGGCTAAAAATACTTTAATACTTAAAATTAAAGGCTTGAATGTTAATAGGAAAATTTGTATTTTGAATTTATTTTATTTTATTTTTTAAAATTTACGAATGTTTTGTTTTATGTTTTCGTTGTGAACCTCAACCGTGCCATTTTGTCAATAATCATTACTTACTAATAAGTCGGGGTTCTCGATTTTTTTCTAAACAAAAATTCCAAATTCAAACGGCCAACTTTGTGAAACGAATTAAATTTAATATGCAATTTTTTATTTTATTATGCCTACTTATTTTGAAAACGTAGCATTCAAGATGCGCCGAATTTATCCTAATCTAATGCGTAGTGGATGATGTATCACTCAATTTGACGTAAAAAGGTCCAGTCTCACGTTTTAAACAAATTTCAAACCAGTTAGGTTTGAAAGTCAAAACGACCACTAAAAAAGAGTTCATGATAATGACCCATATTATCCACCGACCGTACGCTCTGTTTGGTTTAAGAATAGTTGAGGATAACACCCTTTTATCTCCTATTTTATGTTCAAACACCGAAATCTCTTATGTCTATTTATCTCCGAACAATCAATGTTAATTTATTTATATTTTTCAATCAGTACTCATTAACTCCATATTTTCTATCCAAAATCCCTTCTTTTTATTTTTTCTATCTATTCTTGAAATTCCTTATCCCCAGCTTTCCCACTTATCCGGAGCTTTTCAATCCCCGAACCAAATAAAGCCTACACATAGCTAGTGGAGTTCTGTTTGAGTCGTACCATTGTCTTTATATCATAACAACGGATAATATCTATTTAGATCTCATCTAATGATTGAGATTATTATTATCATAATTCAAGTCAGTATTTTATTAAAGATCTCGACCATCGAATGATATTAGTACAATGGTGACATGAAAACAACACATAACCAGGACTCTAGCTAGTGACCCAATACCCAATAGTGTACAAGTTATTCCGTTGATCCGCGGTGCAGCATATCCGGGAGGACTCTCGAGAGAGGGGGAGGGAAAAGGCGAAGTTTAAAATTTGACCGTTGGAAGGCCCGATCCCAGCACGCATCTTGAAAAGAAAAAAAGCTGGCTACTTTCTCGAACACGCCTCTTCTTGTTCTTCCCAGCAAATTTCTCGGCTCGCTTTGTGTTGGTCACCATCGTCTTTCTTTAATATTTTCCCTCTGTTTCCCTTGTCGGAGTGCGATTTGGCATTCTTTTTCTCCATCTCTCTCTCATCCGCGTCAGTCGTGCACGTGTCGGCCTGGTTCAACTTCCCCTTATCCTTGGTGAAAGTTTGGAGCTTTTCTTGAATGGGGTTTTGGCTGTATAGTAAGCGGTGATTGGTTTATTTCCGGGGTTTTTGGGGAGTTTGGGGATTTGAGTACGGTTCGGTATTCGATTTTGGGCGTTGGGTTGTGAGTTTTTTTGTGGAAATTTTGTCTGAATTTGGTCGTTGTGGGTTTTCTCTTGGATTTGAGGGAGTTTGGGGATCGGTTTTAGGGCCATGTTTTGATCTTGGGGCATTTTGGTAGGCAGTTTTGGTGGAAAAGAGTGAGCTCTGACGGTGTGTTTCCCGTTTGTTTTGGGTTTTTAATTTCGTCCACAGCTTGCATTTCTGCATTGGAATTAGTTCTTTCGTCGCAATGCGCACTGGATGGGGGAAATTCTCGGTGCAATTGATGCCAGAGGGGTTTTAGAGCTTAGATTGACGCTTGGGGATCTGGGATTGATCTAAGATCCAGTTTCGGGCATCGGGTTTCTCTTCTTTTGATGACAATGTGTGGGTTTTAGAGAGAATTTTCGTGGAAGCTAGAGGCGTTTCAAGTTCTTTAATTTTTTACTCCCCTTGTGAGACTCGACTGCATTAATGATCACTTTAACTTGGAGATTTTAATACATCAACTCCTTTTGCCCTCTTTGAGGTCTAGCTATCTAGCTATCTGCTTGTCATCTTCGGATTCTCTCTGACAAGTTGCAGGCAATACTGCAATAAAATCACCAATTTGCATTCCAACCGAGAGAAACGTGGTAATGGGTTTCAGTCCTTTTATTGCAAATGTCAGGGTTTTGGTGGGAGATCTTGATTTCTATGCTAGTCTTTAGTTACCTTTGCTGATCTGGTTGCTGCTTTTTTACAGCTTTTCTTTTGGGTCTCTTTCTTCTTGTTTTTGTTGTTTGTGCAAATATGAAGACTTTCTGAGAAAAAGTTGAGGTTTTGGGGCATCTTTTTGAGTTCTTCAATAGATTTGGGGCTTTTTTATTTGTGGCCAGGTTCATCTACTTCTCAGGACTGGTTTTAACTCTCTGGAGTTAGGACTTTTACTCTCTGGTTATCGGGTGGGTGCTCCTTTAATGCTCTCATGAAACATTCGGGCATGCTTTAATTGAGTCCTATTGCTGCAGTAGTGAGACATTAAGTATATTGGACGATTGGGTAGGAGCTTTTTCGTGGGTGACTTCCCATTTCTTGACTCACGGGATATAGGTTTGGAATCACAAGAAAGGCATTGGGAAAGTTAAGGTCCCCAACTGTTTGAGAACGACTACTTGTGAGGTGGTGTATTCAAGCAATATGGTGGTCATGTAGTTGTGATCTAGAAAGTTTAGTAGTTCTTTCCTATAACTTGGAAGTTTGGTACTTGGTACCTGGACCCTTGCCTTTTTGTTGAATGTGTTGAAGTAGAGGAAAAGATTCAATCTTGTTGAGCTTTCTGTTTGTGAGATGGGTCATTCTACAGCTGAATGGGATCATAGGTCAGAGTTCGAAGTGACAAAGGGTTGGAATGGAATTGATCAAGTGGTGCTTAAAGTGCCTCGGGGAGCTTCTGCCCGGGTGTGTACATATATCTCCATCTAATTCCTTTCAGCTGTGATTTTCCACCTTTCCTTTTGTGTGCTTGGCTTAAGTGTTTGTGTCCAGTACAGTTCAAAGTTTATATGACACATACGGGCTTTTCTGATTATTCCTTTGTCAGCAATCCAGGTTAGTTTGCACGGTGGGCAGGTTATTTCTTGGAGAAATGAAAGAGGTGAAGAACTCTTGTTCACTAGTAGCAAGGTATATGGACTCTTTATTTAACTCTATTGTATCTTATATCGCTTAGTAATTTCTTAGTTGCATAGCACGCAGTTTTCCGTAAGTCTACAACGTCTATTCTTTCAGGTTCTGTTAAAATTTTCCATTCAGCTTCCCTTCCATCTATGCTATGTGGTTTATGTCCTCGGTGAAATTTGGCTTGATTCTTAACTTTTCAAGCCCATCTGTTTGGACAACTATGTGAAATATTGCTCTGTTTGGATTTTATCCTGTCAAGCAACACAACGGAGTCTCTATACAAGTTCTGCTTAAGGAATTAAGTTGTGCTGGATATTTTTCCATGTTCATGGTTAGTTTGTTTCAAGTTACTCGTGCTTACTCGTGAGCCTTTTGGGTCACTAGTGGCTGTGTTGTATAGGTGGCTGTATTGTATAGTATTCATTATAATGCAGATTCTGACTTTAAAAATGACCCATGAGGACATTTTTAACGGCAACACTGATTCCTGACTTTGACTACTTGAGTGGATCGACATAAAACATCTTTCTATTAGTATACACGTAGGTCAGCGGTGGACTTGCTTTGAAACAAGTAACACATGATTGCTGATTGATTTATTCTCTACATATGCATGTGAAGATCCATAGACTTTCTACTGTATAATCACTTGTACCGAGAATGACAATTGTGATGGAGCAAGGTACTCAGTTGTCTCTTAGTATACACATAGGTCAGACCATCCATTCTTTTATCTTTTTCCTTCTCATCCCAATTTTGGCATCTATTTCAAATCCATATTTGCAGGATCGACCTTTAGAAGTGCATTTTAGCCTTTTGATGTTATTTTCTCACAAATTCTTTTTGTAGCTTTGATCTCATCTGACCGTAGCTCCTTTTTGATGCATATAAACCTTGCCTTATTTTCTGGTGATCTTCAAATTTAGGCAATCTTCAAGCCTCCCAAGGAAATGCGAGGAGGAATTCCTATCTGCTTTCCACAGGTATATCTGATGGTAGATATCATTGTTTAAAGGCTCGTCCCCTAGTGCTGCTCTTTAATTATTTTGTCCACAAATTTCTGAAGTTCGGAAACTGCGGATCACTGGAGCAACATGGATTTGCAAGGAATAAGCTTTGGACCATCGATACTAATCCTCCACCTTTACACCCCGCCGACAGCAACAACAAAGTATCTGTTGACCTACTGTTCAGACCATCTGAGGAAGATCTGAAGTGCTGGCCACACTGGTATGTAGTGCCTGAGTGATGAATCGATTAGTTGAGAATGAGATAAGTCTAAAACTTGCAGAGGTGGATAGGTAAAACTAGTTCATCTGCATTTGGGGGTCTGGTCTTTGAATGCCAGTGGGCATGTTTGTGCATGCATCTGTACGCCATATGAGCATCACTGCACAAGGGGATCAGAGTGTTACTCATCAACTTCAGTTTTTCTTATTAAATCTTTCTACTTCCTCGTTAACTTACAAGTTTCTTATCGATGTCATGATTCAAATATATCATATACTTACGGTCTTGCTTTTCTTTTGAATGTTTATGTCAAGTATCTCAGATGTGTCTAATTCAATATCCTGCTAACATACGGTTAATTTGGATTCAGTTTTGAATTTCGACTACGAGTATCTCTCGCGATGGATGGTGATCTGACAATGATATCGCGTGTCAGAAACATTAATGGAAAGCCATTCACTTTCTCATTTGCTTACCATACATACTTCTCGGTTTCTGACATCAGGTATAAAAAGTCTTTTTCAACTTCAGGTGCTTGTTATTTTTTATTAAAGCAAGTAAAACTTTCTTAGTTGAAAATTGATACACTCAGTCTTGATTAACATGTAAGGTCAGATCTTTTGATTTTTTCCGCGAGTTCCTTAACTATGATGATAACTAGCACTCTTTGCAATTTGGCCTTACATGCCTCTGATGGGAATGCTTTCTCGTATTGCATGAAAAAAGATTTCTGCCTTTTAAGCATGAGCATTTTTGGATAAACTTGGCAGTAAATGATAAAACTTACTCACAAATAATTTCATCTAGTCAAATTTCTTGTCTTGAAGATAGAATTATTGCAGTTGATTTGCCCATTGTGAAATAGACTTGATTTATACTGCAGATAATGATAGAAAATCCTTTCTTTCTAAAAGATAAATTCTTACTGGTGTCTTATCTTTTTAGTGAAGTGAGAATTGAAGGTTTGGAGACTCTGGATTATCTGGACAACCTTTCTCAGAAAGAGCGATTTACAGAACAAGGAGATGCCATAACATTTGAGTCAGAGGTAGAATCTTTTTTCTTGTTAATATATGTAAACAATTGATAAGAAGGGAACCTTTCCTATCCATATGGCTTGCACTAAGAAAGAAAATGACTTTGTTTTACAATAGTAAATTTTGACTAAGGAGCTTCCTATGCTTTGCGTGTTTATTCATAAAATGCCAGAAATCAATTGTTGGCCCTGGAGAGCTGATATGTACTTACATATGCTCTAGCTGATATGCTTTTATGCTGTTATATGGACGTCTGCAGTAACAAAGCGAATCGGGTCCTTTTGCATGTTTTTGTGTACCACATGTGCAATTAGGATTGTGCAGTTTATATAAATCTCTTTGCTGCAAATTGCAATACTTGCTATGTCTTTTCGTGGATAATCCTTTTCCATTTTAAAGAATCACTTGCCTTCATGCTTTTTATCTACTTATGTTTTAGATTGAACTACTTCTTGACAAATACCTTGAAGATATTGGAACAAAAAATTACTAGAGATGTATGAAACTGGCTCGGTGGTAAGTTGAAATACAAGTAAATAGGTGAAGTTCTTAATAAATTGTTGAGAGAGCATGTCTGATGGAGGAATAAACCATGATTTATTGGAATCACTTTCCATGTACTGTCAGTAGTGAGTGGGTCTCTATAAGTTTTCATTCGTTGAGGTACATGATGGGTGATTGATGGTGTATTGGTGGAGCATCGATAACTTATTGGAATAGGAGAAGAGCAGTGCTATCAGTTCCTTGAAAATGGGGATGCATAAAAGCATCTTCTGCATCCCTATATAGCTTTATGCTAAGTCTTCATCATTGTATTTCGCATGGGACACTTTAATATGGAAAGCAGGAGAGGGAACTTGACAGATAACGTTCAAAACTAGCAAAAGGATATTTGTCTAATATAACTTGCACATTGTTTAAGTCATGGCTCCAAAACACTAGTTTTTACAAGTTCTAGCTGAAGTCTTTATGATTTTTGAAATTTTCAGGTAGACCGGGTTTATCTTGGTTCTCCAAACATAATTGCTGTCCTCGACCATGAGAAAAAGCGGACTTTTGTTATCAGAAAGGAAGGGCTGCCAGATGTTGGTAAGATTTTTTTTTTTTTTGGGAGTGCTGTTCCCCACGTTTTAATTTGGATATTGCTACATGTCGACTTCCATAGACTAATTAGGCACTTTGTTAGATGTTACCATAAAAGCATTCTAAGATTCTTGTTTAAGGCTTATTATGCTACCAACACTGAATGATTTATGAGTAGTTGAAACTTGAAACTGTCAGTGTCTTGTGGAGTAGCTTATGGTGGATTTAAGCTCATGTTAAAATTCTGATCATGTCCTGAAATAAATTTCCTTCCTGTGGACAGTGGTTTGGAATCCATGGGAAAGGAAATCAAAATCTATGGTAGATTTTGGGGACGAGGAATACAAGCAAATGCTCTGCGTGGATGGCGCTGTTATCGAGAAGCCGATAACCTTGAAACCAGGTGAAGAGTGGACAGGACGCTTGGAGCTTTCAGTTGTCCCTTCCAGCTACAACAGCGATCATCTCGATCACTATTGAGGCATGTCAAAGATACCATTTAGCTACAATTTGACCACCTCAGAGAAATAGTTTCCAGTAATGTCTCAAGTACTGCACTACTGAAACTTCAGTTGGATGTTGTTGCTCTGTGAGTTTGTGTGAGTTATGCTTCCTCTTATAACTTGATCTCTAGTCCACTGGATCCTGAAATAATGAATACGATAGCTTTGGAATCCTGCACTTCTGATATCTACAACTTTTTTCCCCTGCTGATGGGATTTGTAACTTTGTAGACTCATTGAATGTAGATATTTTATTCCGAGAAGTTTTTCATGGAACCTAGTGTTTTCTACACATTAGGTCTATTAGCTTCCAACACAATGATCCTGAGACTATTCAGCATTCACTAGGAGGTGGAAGGTGGAAAGCATCTGTGTTTCTCTCCAGTTTTAAGAATCAAACTAACAGCTGTGCTATCTGCATCATAATCGACGGCTGCCAATTTAACTAAACTCCATGTCTCCATTTACCTAAAACGATTGACGTACAAAACAGATCAAGCACTGAACAGATAAGCATATACATTCTGTGTGGTTAGACTTCAGTGTCATGAACTGGAAAAAATTCCGACTCAAACCGGCAAAAGCAAAGGAGAATAAATAAGAATTGTACATTAATCTGAAGAACTGAAAAACCACTACAAATAGTTATTGGTGGTAATCACATTAAGATTACACTTGAAAGACAAATACCTCCACCTTCAAATGAAGCACAAATGTGCAATATACAAGCGACTATAAGACGAATGACATTCAAATCGAAGTGTATCATTGTTCAATTTCTTTCTTCATAATCCTTGTTTTAGTTCCTCCTGAAAAATAAAAAGGAAATAAAAAGGTAATGCAAACCGTTTAGAAACATGTCTACTGGATTGTCCTGGACATCAAGCTGTGCATATATCCAGGCTGCACAGAAATCATCATGGGATAGAAGATATAGATTGAAAATGAACTATGGTATAAATGTTATGTTGATTCTTTTAATACTCAGTAGAGATCAAATTGGCTTCGAAATAAACATCACATGACGATAATGTATGTGCGTGTATTTGCATAACAACTCTTAGTTGAGAGGAAGGCACCTACCACTAAGGGTTCAAGGGTCACAGGTATGCCCTCAAACTCTCAAGGAGACAAATGTTAATCTCACTCTGAAAAGTGGTGTGACAAAATTATCTTGTTCAAGTCATATAGCAAGATATACCTTCCACAGATTAAGTCACCAAAGTGGTGCATGACATCAATCCACATGTTGTCAAACAAGGAAACCAAAAAAAGGAAAAACCCTTAAACCAGAACATGAGACTCACCCGCTAGTTCCTCGAACTCGACTTCTTTCACAGTGTCGGCAGCAGCGTGGTACTCAAACCTGCAAAGTTTGGAAATAGTCAGCATGAATAAACTCAAGATTGACAAAGAACTTGAATTCATGAAGAGGAAAAGACATCTATGTACCCAACCCCTTGAAATGAATCAAATCTTACATACCATCCTCACCAATCCGTCAATGACCTAACAATAGCTTTTTCAGATTTATAGTTCACACAATTGTAACTATGTTGTTTTTTCAGGGCTAGCCCCTTGAGAAGTTGTACCAGCCTTTCGGCTTAACTAAGCAAAAAAAAATTGTAACTATGTTGTCCTAAATCAACTACATATCGCCCTCAGCATCCTTAATTTTCTTGCAAGACTCTTCTGCTCAGCACCTCAAGTACTCCATAGCTTCAAGGATGCCAAACTATTCAAAATAAAATTCAACATGATTTCCCTAGATGTTTTCTTCGAGGGGGTTTTCCCCCGGTTTAAAGCACTGAAGCAATTCATATCACTCATCTGTAAACAGGAGAATATAGGTGTGTATGGGTGGATGGCCCATATCATCCTGCATTTTAACCAATGAAGAAAAGTAACTACTACTCTCAGAATGCGATAAGACAATATAACTCTAACTTACCTGTTATGACCACAATTCTAACTATTTTAACACTTCGATTCTATACATATTTTTAACTATTCAATGAGAATTCAACAAGTGATACAGGTTTGTACTCCAATTACTGAATGCAAACGTTAGGATTTTGGCCTGAAAAGTGGCAGTTATAAAACCAAAACTGCAAGTAATCCCTTTCACATAGTTCAAATTTCACAAGCCCATTAGAAAACAGAGTTAGATTTGATATCAAGTAGCAAGAGACAATTTTTTACCTGTCCGAATAGACCACTTCCAGTTCATATTCTGATGTGCTCTTGGTCGCTTCAAGTAGCACATTAACGATCTCTTTCTTCCTAGTGCTAGCCATAAGAAGGTCATACTCGCTTGGGATAATGATTGCCAAAAAGTTATCTCTAAGCTTGCTCAAGCACAACTTATCAACAGCTGCCAGCGCTATACGCCTTTTTAACACATCAGCATCTGGATCAACTAGATAGATAGCAAAATCCGTGATTAAAAAAATGCGTCGTTTTATCTTCCCTGATCCAGTGAACCTCAAGACCCTGTCTGCAAATAATACTTTTCCATCCCCTGCAGAGATTGAAGATCTTTTAGAATAACTTGGATGCACAATCCTTACATCAGGATATATAAATAATAACCGATGAATAAAATTACAAACTTTTCAGCAAAGAGATAACATGCTATCAGAGAAAATTGTTGCATTTCACATGAACATGTTAGGCTGTGAAAGCAGTAAGAGTGTCCCCTTCAAGTACTGAATTCTCCTAATCATCAACCAATTCTGTTAATGATCAAAATGATACAAAAGCTACTGTTTTTTTATTTGGATCGAGTTGCAAAAATGCTATGAGAGAGAAATCCCAGTTTTACCCTAGATATAGATCCAAGGGTTTTTTCTTTACAAATCAAGAAGCTTGCTGTTATCCAATCTAGCCATGTCTAGTCAGTAGGATAACAATCAACAAAGCTGGCCCCTTTTCCCATTCCAAAAACATCATACCCATAATTATGAGCTGTTTAAGCTACATCAAAGCTTTCAGGCATAAACCGAGAAGAATCCACGAAAGAAGTGATCTTTCCCATTTTAGAAGAAAGAAGAGCGCGTGGAAAAGGCCAAGCACCTTGCTTCGACAGGATCTTGGTAAGATACGGATCGGAGTGGACGCCAATGTAGTCCCCATTGCAGTCCCCATAGATAGAAGCCCTCCTCCGGACCTTCATCCCCATGAATGGCTTCAGATCCGCTCTCACACCCGCCGTCACCGGTGGCATATCCTGCGGGATTCCACCTCCGCCGGCCCCTTCATCACTCCGGGCCGGGGAACCCTCCTCAACGGCGCCACCTCCACGGGACTCCAGAATGACTTCCGGGTCGGCGCTCTGGGCTCGCCGGAGACTCCTGAACCGGTCCATGTTGCAGAGAGAGAGAGAGAGATGATGGAGCTGATTAGGACGGTGATTATCACCACGTTTAGCCCGGCCCAAAGCACCAGTGCACCGAGCCCGATTAGGGCGTTAAACAAAACAACAGTGTGGGCTACTTAGCTTGGCTGGGCCTGGGCCTAATCTTCTTGGTGTTACTTAAATGTGCTAAGTTACATAGTAGATATAATATTAAATGTGGTTTTGTGTCAGAACTCAACCTACTTAGCCAGATTTTTAAATGCTTACTAAAATAGAAAAAAACAAATAGAGATGAGCTAAGCTGGCTTTCAGATAGAATTATTTAGTTTGTCTGATTACTCGACTCAACTCGACCTGACTCAACCACAGAATGGAATGGATTAGACATTCTAGATCATTCCTGAGAATTTTTTTTTTTTCCAATCAAGATATTATAAACCCACTTGGAGTCGATGATCTTCCGGACATTAGGTTTAGGAACTAATTCTCAAATGGAGTTCTTATGAAGTGATTCCATCTCACTTCCCATGACACCTAATCATTCTTGTACTTCATTGCTTTGCATTGCTTCTTGAAAATTTGATGGTTCTCCTTCACTCGCTAAAAGAGCATAACATGCTTGATCATCCCATCCAAGCCATTGAGAAGGCTTGATGACCCTTCTTTTGCGAGATTGTGCTATGCTAGGTTCGACATGAACCTTCTCAGATTGTTCCACCTCAACATCACCCGATGCCTCACCAACCTCAAGTTGACGGCTTGCATTTTCACCAACAATAGAAACTTCGACAAGCTTCTCTGTAGGAACACAACCTTTCTTTTCACCATTTTTTACTTCGGCCATTGGCAA
>OY986970.1:5101355-5195362 GCA_963920575.1 Narthecium ossifragum
CCCCTTTCAAAACCCATGAAAATACATTCTTGCGATTTTGGCTTCAACTTGTTCCTCTCATCAAGAGGAATAAGAGCAAAAGCTTTGCATATGAAAACCTTGATATTTGAGTAATCGATGTCTTTCCCGGACCACACCTCTTCAGCGCATTTGAAGTTCAAAACAATAGATGGTGATCGGTTAACCAAATAGCAAGCATGGTTAACGGATTCCACCCAATAACCTTCGGACAATCCCGCATGAACTCTCATGCATCTCTCCCTCACCATAAGGGTTCTATTCATTCTTTCGGTGGCACCATTTTGTTGAGTATTCTTCTTCACGATAAAGTGCCGAATAATGCCCTCATTCTTGCAAAACATTAAGAACCGCCCATCTTGATGTTCCCCTTCATTGTCACTTCTCAAGTACTTGATCTTCCTTCCGGTTTGATTTTCCACCTCCGCCTTCCATTCTTTGAACTTATCAAAGACCTTGGACTTCTCGTGCATGAAATAGACACAAACATTTCTTGAGTAATCATCTAAGAAAGTGACGAAGTAACGGGCTCCACCATGAGATCGTGTCGGCGCTGGCCCCCAAACATCGGAGTGAATGTAATCAAGAATTCCCTTTGCTCGGTTCTCTTTTCGCCACTATTTTGAATGAAATCTTGTTTTGCTTTCCCATCACACAAGACTTGCAAAAATCCAATTTGCACTTGTTAACACCATGCAACAAACCTCTCTTGTGTAGCTCTTGCAACGCCCGCTCGCTCATATGGCCGAGCCTCAAATGCCATAGCCATATTGCATCTTCATCCACATTGCATCCATGGAAATAGCCGCTCCACCCGAAATTGTGCTTCCCAAAAGTCTATATAAGTTGTTCGGTAGCTTCTCTCCTCTCATCACCACTAATGAACCTTTGGTGATTTTGATCTTTCCCTCACATGATGTGAAAGTGTACCCATTTGCATCAAAAGTACCCAACAAGATCAAGTTCTTCTTGAGAGCCGGAGCATGCCTCACATTTCCATGAGATCTAACCAAACCATCATTTATCTTGAGCTTTATGGTCCCGATGCCTACAACTTTGCATGCCGCATTGTTCCCCATAAGGACTTCACCTCCACCTTTTTCTTCGTATGTGTCAAACCATTCCCTATTTGCACACATATGAAAAGTACAACCGGAGTCAAGAATCCAAGAAGAAGGTAAGAGATTACCCGAGGATACTGATAGTAGCTCTCCATGGCTCTTTGAAACAACGCTCACCACATTTGAGCTCTCGATCTTCTTTCCTTTTTTAATCTCCGCCTTTAACTTGAAGCAATTCTTCTTGAAATGACCCTTTTTTTCTCAATGAAAGCACTCAATATCCTTCTTTGACTTTGGCCTTGATTTTGATCTACTACGATCACTTGACTTGTCGGACTTCTCCTTCGACCGGCTTTGGTGACCATCGGAACCTTTTACAAAAAGTCCTTCACTACTAGTATCTTCTTCCGTATTTTTGCACATCTTGACATGAGAGATGATATCTTGGACAACCTCTTTAAACCGAAGAGTCTCTTTTCCAAACATGAGTGTGGTACGAAAGTGCTTGAAGGATGGCGGCAACAAGCAAAGCAACAACAACGCCTTGTCTTCCTCTTCATATTTCACCTCCACTCTTAACAAATCACTTAAGCACCGATTAAAGGCATTTAGGTGCTCCATAACATCTCCACCTTCTTCCATCCGAAGGTTAAGCAATTGATCCTTCAAGAAAAGCTTGTTAGAGAGTGTCTTACCCATGTAGAGAGTCTCTAACTTCTCCCCAAGTGCCTTTTCCCGAAGTCTCTTCCATGACATTGTACATGACTTCGTCGGACAAATGTAGCTCAATTGAACTCATGGCCTTTTGATCCGCCCTTTTCCACTCCTCATCTTCCATATCCTTTGGCTTGTACATTTCCCCCAATACACACATGAGGAGATCTTGTTGGATCAAACATGTTCTTCATCTTCCGTTCCCATAGGGTGAAGTTGATCTTTCCATCAAATGGCTTCAACTCAACCTTCATACTCCCTACCAATGTCTTCTCACTTCCCATCGCGAAGAAAACCAACTCGAAGCTCTGATACCACTTGTAAACATTCTATGTGCACACCAAAACTCACTAAGGCATTCAATCAAACACCTTAAGAGCAACAACCCAAGGACCTTGTTCTTGATGGATAGATCAACTAGGAAGACCCAAAACATATAATAGATGAATACTAACAAGCAATCACACACAAGAGAAGAAGATTTACGTGGTTCACCCAAGTTGGGCTACATCCACGGATTGAGCGGAGCTCGGAGGGTCTTCACTATAATGAGGCAAAAGAAATAAGGGAATACACCACTTCACACTTCTCTCCCAACCATACAAGACTCAACCACACCCCTCTCTCACTCCTAAGCTTCCTCCTCAAAAAAGCTAGGTCTCCCACCTCAACCTCTCTCTCTCACTCCTTTTGATCTCAAAAGAGATGATGAGAATATTGAGTTCTCTTTTTTTCTTTTCTTGTTTTTTTTCTTCTTTCTCAAGAGTGCCCTTATAACATGGACTACAAATAACTCAAATAAAACCAAACCCGACCCGATAAGAGAACCATACCCGGTATGGTTAAGTTGAGCCAACACCAACAATCTCTCTCTAGATCTCATGTCATAAACCTCAAATTACAACTGCAAAATCTCAAGAAAGGAGATATGACTATGATTGGCTACCTCAATAAAGTTAAAAAGCTCTCAGACAATCTCACGGTTGTTGTCACACCCCGACCCAGAAAACCCATCCAGGACGGGGCGTGAGGGTTCCTATCACTATTCATCTTCAAATCGGCGCGATACAAGTGAAAAAGACGGATAAATTAAACAATTGCATTCCAGAGGCGAACAGATTCAATTATAATATATCATCAAGTTGTATAGTTCAGATTTAATACAAAAGCTCCCAAGAGACAGATTTATACAAAAATCCCAAAGGCTCTCAAAATGTTTACAACATCATATATATATCAAAAAGTACAACAGATCATCCTCCAGCAACCTCAAGCGCCTCTGGATGTACTCGCGCCGCCCAAGGCCGATCCTGCCGGCTCCACTGACGAAGAGCTACCGCCTGCACCTGCAAACGCAGCCCGGGTAGGAGTGAGCGATAAGCTCAGTATGGTTCTACTCTACGGCACACTGAAATGAGAAAAACAACAACAGTGTTGTCTCCCAGCCTAAGTCTAACGGATGCCACGGGTCCCATAACCCAGTTGATGTCCCAAGGGCTCTTGTCATGAAACCTCTCTCCTGAACAAGTTACCAGGAGGCCAAGGAACAGTAACATGCAAGATCACCCTTACCCAAGTTGGAGTACCAAGCCTTGGGGAACCACATCGGGAACGCATCAACATCCATCCTTAGCACTTGGCTTTGGAAGATAACACAACCTCTAAACCTCAAATACTGATCAGAGTCAGCTAGCGTGAATCCTCAAAGACATGAGACTTGATCCCACAATCACACCCTACTCCTGACTACCCATCCACGGTCCTAAGGCTAGATCCGAGCTACCCGAGAGCCTCGGATCGGCGACCCAAACCATCGCCCGCCTAACCTCAAATGCTTCTAATGCATACAATGCATGAGCCTAGGCAAACATTTATCCTAGATGTCTGTATATGCCACGTCAACATTTATAAGTTCAACAGATATACAATAGCCTTCGGCACTCGCTGGCAAGAGGCTAAGGTTCCACAATTCCTCATTAGCTAGCACTCATAGCTAGCTAATGGTTAAGCAGTTAACTAAGCATTCAACTACCATCAACAATGTATTAAATGCAAAGAAACCATAGATTTGCCCAAAAGGGAGAATCACTCGAGTCGATCCTCAAACCCGGTAAAAATCGGTTGAAAACCTCATCAAATCCACCTACATGCTTCCCAACATGTTTAGATACTAATCACCAATCAAATCCATCCAAGAAAAGCCAGAAAACCAAGTCCAAAGGGTCACGGACGATGTCACGGTCGATTCGAGGATCGACCGTGCGACCACGGACGATGTCCCGGTCGATCCGACGGTCGACCGTGACGCCAAAACGAGGAAAACCACCTGGGCGACGGTCGATCGGCCCATCGACCGTGGGAAGCCCAAAACGAGACAGAGCCTCACGGATGGTGCGACGGTTGCTCCGACGGTCGACCGTGAGGCGGGAGGGAAAAGAGAGAAGACCCACGGTCGATCGACCCATCGACCGTGGGAGGCCAAAATCCCGACAGAGCCTGACGGTCGATCCGACGGTCGACCGCCAGGCCCAGAAAGCGTAAAACAACATGTGACAGTCGATGCACCGATTGACCGTCGAGCTCTTGGCACAGTTCATCAGAACAGTGCCGAAAACCCATTTCTTTTGATTTCAAGTATCAAATCGAGTTGGAATAAGATGAGATTTTGCAAGCAAGTGTATTTAGCAATGGGGAAGCTAATAAAATGAAGAAATCCAACTTTTGACGATTAGATCTCCTATCTAGGTCCAAATGGATAAAAACCGACAAAACGGCGATAATACGGAAACCAACCGTTAGAATACGGAAAAAGCGAGGTAGGAATACTTCAAATCCTTCATACTACATGCACAAAGAGTTACATAGCATTCTAACAAGCATTCCTACAGTGAAAGTACATAAAACCTATCCTAGGAGAACCCGATCCAAGGATCGAGGTAGAAACATCTACTTGAGCAAGTAGGGTAGCTCCTCCACGCGTCCCGCTGGTCAAGCCGACAAGATCCGAGCTCCGAAGACCAAATCTCCAAACCCTACCTCAGCCGAAGGAGAGAGAGAAGGGGAGAGAACGACAGGTGAAGGAGAGAAGGAAAGAGAGAAAGGGACTTGGCTTATATAGGCAATCCAGATCTATCTCAGCCGTCCGATTCGATCTTACCCGATCGAGCTCCGATCCTCCGATTGGACGCACCCTAGGGATTCTAATCAAACACACACATCAATCCAAGTCAGTGTGTGGAACGCGGGTGTGAAACCGACCACCAGAGGGCATATTTACCAAAATGCCCCCGGGGTCCAAATCGCCACACGATCGCCCAATCGTGTCCGACGCGGAACCAAACCAACAGGAAACCGGCTCTCGACCCACGCGGTCGAGCCAGGTCAGAGGGACGGGCCCTCACACTTGTTGCCTCCCCATTCCTGTTGATGATCTTTTACTGCAACCCTCCATGGCCTTCCTGCCTCCTGCAATGCTTTCAAGACTTCTATTCGTATACAAACCACATCAATCACTATTGAAGAGCTTTGGACTCTTCTTTTGGCAGAGGAGATTAATATGCAAGCTGATGAATCTCTAGCATCCCTTACTCAACTTCCCACTCCAATGGCTGCTTCTAACACTAATCAGTCCTCTTCTCAACAAGCTGGGCGTGGTGGTCATGCTCCTTCTCAAGGAGACCGTTTGTCTCATGGGTGTGATGGTCGCATCAAAGGTTGATTCTCACAATGCAACTATCAAGCCCCTCCATTGATATGTCAGATTTGTGGTAAAATAAATCACTCGACTTTTGAATGTCGCCGTCATTTCGAGGATGTGCCGCGACCTCAACCGACACTTCTTCCTACACCACCAAAGTATGCCTATGCTTCGGCCACAATTCAAGCATTCCTACTAGTGATAATCATTGGTACTTGGATTATGGAGCCACATATCATCTCACAGCTGATCTCAACAATCTGTTCATTCATTCTCCATATAATGGATCTGATCAAGTAATAGTCGATAATGGTCAAACGTTGGCTATTTTCAATACTGGTAACATTCGTCTGCCTTCTTCTACTCGTCCTATTCACATATCATCTCACAACTGATATCGCTTTGTCTTCCACTTCATCACATTGTAGCAGTTGTGTTGTGAGTAAATCTCATCGGCTACCATTTCATGCTCTTGATCCAATGTCTCCCACCCTCTTGAATTAGTTCATGCTGATGTATGGGGTCCTTCCCCAGTTGCTTCTTCCTCAGGTTTTAGATTTTATGTAATCTTTATCGATGAGTTCTCTAAGTACGCTTGGCTTTTCCCTTTGCATTGCAATTCTGAAGTTTTTTCAAAGTTTGTGTTGTTTCTTAATTTTAGTGAGAACTTATTCAATAACAAGCTAAAAATCTTCAGATCAGATGGTGGTGGTGGTGGAGAGTTTGTTAACAACTCTTTCAAATAAATTTTCTATGAAAAATGGATCGTTCATCAACTATCATGCCCGTACACTCCACAACAAAATGGGGTCGTGGAGCGCAAAAATCGGTATGTTATTGAAACAGCAATTTCGCTCATGACCACCACATTTGCGCTACATAAATTTTGGGTTAAGGCCGTATGCACAACATTCCATCTCATGACACCATTACTACAACAATAAAGTCCGTTTGAGGTTCTCCTCCGCAAGAAGTCAGATTATCAAATTCTACGAGTATTTGGTTGTCAATGTTATCCATGGATTCGTCCATATAACTCTCACAAGCTTGAACCAAGATGAAAACCATGCATTTTTCTCGGCTATTGTGAAGACATGAAGGACTATCGTTGCTACAAACCAATCTCCTGCCGAGTGTACATATCTAGGAATGTCAGATTCTTTGAACATATTTTCCCCTTAACGACTATTCCAAGCAACGCCAATCCTCCACCTATAATAAAGCCTACATGTCCTTCTCCTCCATCTCGATTTGTTAATCTACAACCCACATCTAGTACAAACCCATGTCCTTCCGATGGTACCCTCTTACCAACTTCATTAAATCCCTTGCCACCCACAACCTCAAGTACCTCCAATCATCACCCACATATCCACCTCCATCTACTTCATCGGCACCTTTACCAACCCCCGCCTCCACCTCCATCATCAACCAATCCTAACTTGCATTCGATGACCACCCGTGGCAAGAAAGATATTGTCAAGCCCAAGTTCTAATGAACCTCCATGTGTCTGTCTCTGCCATTGAACTTTCTAATTATACAAACGCCTCTAAATCACAATGTTGACGTCAAGCTATGCCGGAAGAGTTTCAGGCACTGCAACTACAAGGAACTTGGAGTATTGTTCCTCTTCCACCTCAAGCAAATGTAATTGGCCGTTGATGGGTATTCCGTATAAAGCGAAATTCTGACGGAAGTATTCAACGGTACAAAGCTTGTTTAGTGGCAAAAGGTTACCCCCAACAAGAAGGCCGTGACTACAATGACACTTTCAGCCCAGTTGTCAGGCATCAAACAATTCGCTTTGTTCTTACTCTTGCACTTTCTCGTCAATGGGAGATGCGCCAACTTGATATCTCCAATGCCTTTCTTCACGACAATATTAATGAAGACATCTACATGTCTCAGCCTGTTGGATTCATTGATCTAACATATCCTCGCCATGTTTGCAAGCTTCACAAAGCACTATATGGCTTGAAACAGGCTCCCAGTGTATGGTACTTAAAGATCTCCAATTTCATACTTTTTTCGGGGTTTTCGCTCAGCACATTCGATTCGTCAATGTTTGTTCACCACTCATCAACCTCCATCACTATTTTACTAATATACGTTGACGACATTATTCTCACGGGAAGTGATCCCGTTGAGCTTAACAAGGTAATCATTAACATTAAGGAAATGTTTCTAGTTAAAGAACTCGGACCCTTGCATTACTTCCTTGGAATGGAAGTTCACCGGAGCGCCTCTAATCTCTTTCTTTCACAAAGTAAGTATGCTCAAGATATCCTTCATCATGATGGGATGACGAACCGCAAACCATGTCTCACACCTTCAAGCTCAAAGCCATTCACACCAATTCATGATATGACTATGATGATCCTTCTCTCTACAGAAGTCTTGTTGGGTCTCTACAGTACCTTACAAACACAAGACCCGAAATCTCATATGTCGTGAATAATGTTCACAGTTTCTACAAGCTCCCTAGGTATCCAGTTTCGCTGCCGTCAAGAGAATATTAAGGTACATCAAAGGTACACTTCACCATGATATTCTCTTCACACCCGGTGATCTCCAAGTCAGTGCTTTCACCGATGCAGACTGGGCCAGTGATACCTCTAATCATCGTTCAATTAGTGACTCATGTTTGTTTATAGGTCCAAATCTTATCTTGTGGAGTGTAAAAAAGCAACATAATGTTGCTCAGTCCTTTATAGAAGCGGAGTATCAGTGTCTTGCACAAAGTGCCGCCGATATAGCTTAGATTAGGAGGCTCTTCAACGACACCCATCTCTCTTTGTCGAAGGTTCCAGTTATTTGGTGTGACAATATATCTGCTATATCTTCAAACCGAGTTTTCCATACTCGCACCAAACACATCGAGATTGATTACCATTTCATCCGTGAAAAGGTCACAAGCAAAGAGTAGTTGTGTGAGGACCCGTCCCTCTACTCCTGTGGCTCGTCGTGGACCGCAAGGGCAATTTGATAAATTGCACCTTGTCGGCTTGTTTCACACCCGCGTGTGTACACACTGACCGTGTTTGTGGTAATGTTTGGTTAGAACGGTTAGTGGGACCCGGGATCGAAAGATCCGGACTTAGGTTTGAGTTCTTGCCTAAGTTTAGCTTTCAGCACAAAAAGGATCGATCTTCTCTAGCTAAGAGATCGATCTTCTTGCGCCAGAAAGTCAAGGTGCGATCGTCATGAAGGATCGATCTTTGCCTAGGGAAAGATCGATCATTCATAAGTCGGTTCATTTGCCTATAAAATAGACAAGACTTTCTTCGTTGAATCCTTTTGAAATTCGGAGATCTGAGCTCGGATCTTGCGATTTTTGAAGGCGTTTGAGGACGATCCAAGGCCTAGCTGCTTGGATTTAAGCTGCTCTTGCTTAGGTAGGGATTCCTACCTACTTTTATTCCGGGTTTTTGGAGTTTCCGATTTGATTATGTTCTTTGGCTTAGATCCGTAGATAAGCATGTTGATTTTACATGATTTAACTGGTTTTGGACTCCTGGGATCTTGATCTATCAAATCCCAGGGTTTTGGCAAGTTTGGATGTACCTTCCGGCGGTATTCCTCGTCGGAAGCACGTCGGAGAACCCATCCGGATCGATCCTTCTAGGGCCTGTTTGGATGGCTCGGTATCCGACGAATCCACTGAATTAGTGGAATGGCGCATTCCAACGAGGTGTTTGGCTGCATGTGCGGATTCCGAAAAAACGGAATCCGCGGAATCCGCCAAGCCGTGGATTCCATCCGCGGCGCGGATTCCATCCCGCGGATTCCGTCAATTCCGCATTCAACCTTCCTGCCAAACAGGCCCCTAGAAGAAGGATCGATCCCTCTGGGTTGGTTATGCTACGTCCGATGAAGGATCGATCCTCTGCTTGGAGAAGATCGATCCTGGGTCTTGGGTAGCATGGTTACCCTCCGTCGTGAAGAAGATCGATCTTCCTGGGAGGAAGGATCGATCTTTCTTGGCGCGATAAGAAGGGTGCCCTCTGTCTCAAGAAAGATCGATCTTCCTGGGAGGAAGGATCGATCTTCCTTGGCTCGACAGTGAGGGAAGCTCACTGTTACTTAAAAGATCGATCTTTTCTTAGGAAAAGATCGATCCTTTAGTGGCAGAGCGGATTTTTCATGGTTTTTGCCCGCGGGGCTTGGTATGTCGGTTTTTCTTACCGCTGTATACCTTATACATATGTTTAAGCATGTTAGCCCTATAATAGGGCAATGGTGAACCGGGGGAGTGATGACTCCTGGGATCTTTAGAATAAACGGGCGGGTAGCCCTACAGCTTTCCCTAGCCTCGCATACTGGCGTGCGTCGAGGGCTTTATTTGTGATATTTGTGAGATGTTGTTTGCGGGGCTGCTTTCCGGTGCAGGTTTGTGGTGGACTGCTGGCAGTTGGTGGTGGTACCACTGCAGCAGTCCCTAGACCTTATTTATCTGTTCACCACCCCGGGCCGGCAGGGTGCCGTGCACAGACCTTGTTATTGTATATCATCACATATTGATGCATGCTTACGTGTATTATTCTGCGCATGTCCATAGCATGCATTGTTGTTGTGCATTAGTTGCATCTGTGTAGGGCGTTGCCGATCCAGGGTTTTCTTGTAGCCCGGATCTAGCTCTAGGACCGCTGCGGGTAGCTTGGTCCAGGACTCGATTTGTAGTATTCGGTCGTTTTCGATGATAGGGTTAGTTTGACATGAATACATATTGTTTGAGGTTTAGAGGTCGTGTCGCCTTCAAGTTGTATCCGAAATGTAGTCGGAGTCCGATGTTCTTAAACTCTTGGGAGGAGGAGTGCCTGCCCAGTGGCGTCCTGGCCCGCCAAACAGTGTTTTGTGTCATGTTGAGAGTATGCAGTGTTTTGGGCCTGCATTCACGGACTTCCGGTAGGGTTATGGGACCCTTGTATACACCTAGGGTAAACATGGGGGCGACACTGTTGTGTTCCCTCCCTTGTGAGTGTCGTAGTGTAGTGTCCCTGCTGAGCTTAGTGCTCACTCCTACCCGGGTTGCGTTTTGCAGGTGCTGGCGCTAGCTCTTCTTCAGTCGCCCCTACCGGGCCGGTGTTTGGTGACGTGGTGGCGTCTGGCGGTGCTTGAGAGGTGGCGATCTTTACAGCTTTACACCTTTTTGTTATAGATAGTCTCCTACGGGAGTGATAAATGTATAATTTCCCTGTTTGAGGTTTTGTAATATTATATCAGTTTCAGTCTTTGGTTTTGTAATTGTATAATACAGGATGTTTAAGAATTGCTAGGGTAACCACTACGATTAGAGAGAAACCTCGCCAAAATTTCCGCAGTAGGTTAGGTTCCGCTTCGCGTCGCTCCGCCCGGTTGGACCTACGCGGGTCGGGGCGCGACAAGTTGCACCACCTTAGTTTGAAGGGTGTTATTAGAGATAAATTTAAAATTCTCTTGGAGATCTGATTTTCATAAATTAGATATGTTGTAATTGATTTTTATAAATTAGATATGTTAACATATATGACATGTATCGTAGCTGGCATTGATTAGGATTAGGAATTATTCCTTTTCTTCTCTTTCCTTTTCCTATTCTTTCATTTTTCTATGTTTGGCCTCTTTGTATATAAAGGCCTGTATTCTGTGTATATGATATACAAGAAATATAGAATTTATTCTACATGGTATCGAGAGCAACAACGATCCCGGCGTAGTCTTTCTTTTTTGGTCGGATCCCCTCCTACTACCGAGCTTCACCACCGTACAAGGACAAAAACCCTTTCTTTGTCTTTTTGCCAAGTTTTTCCATTGTCCTTTTATCTGGATCTCCTTTTCTTTTGGTCGGATTTCATCTCCGCGCTTGGAGATTCATTGGGCAAGGACGATGTCATCTATTCATCTCCGCTCTTGGAGATTTGTTGGGCAAGGACGACATCATCTTTGGCGGACCCGATCTCCCTCAAAGATCTTCTTCACTGGTGATTTGCTCCCCTGCTCGGCACGACCATCTCTTGCTTCCACAAACTGGGATCTAACGTGAGGACCTTTTTCACCAACTACGCAGCACTTCTTAGATCTAGTTGTTGTAGCCTCATTATGTCTCATAATGATGTAGTTCGTCCTATTGATGTCCTCTTAGATGGTTCCAACTATAGTCTTTGAGCTTCTGCTATGATTATCTTTCTCAAAGGTCGCAAATCGTGGCGTTATGTGTCTGGTGATATCCCTAAACCAACACAATAGACCATAGCAAAGGAAGGGGAGACTACTGAAACAGCAGAGAAATTTGTTGAATGCTTGGAGGATTGGGAGAGCATCCAGTGCAAGATTCTATCTTGGTTCATGAATACTTCTGTGCCCTCCATCACTAGTCTTCTTCCTCGTCTTGTCACTGCCAAGGCTACTTGGGATTTCCTCGCTGATCGTTATAACTGCACCAATGATACTGCCTTATAGTATCAACTTGAAGCCCAACTCTCCAAGCTTTGTCAGGAACCTGGACAGAAAATTATTGATTTCCACTCTATGATGATTAACCTTTGGGATCAACTAGCTGCTGCAGACCCCAAGCTCCAATGCTCTGCAGATATTGAACTCTTTGTAAAATATCAAGATCGCAAACGGTTTATGCAGTTCCTGATGGCTCTCCGTGATGAGTTCGAACCTACTCGGGCGTCTCTCCTTCATCGAGATCCCTTACCTAGTCTGGATGCAGCAGTTGCTGAACTTATTTCTGAAGAAAATCGCTAGCTCACTCTAAAGATGCACTCCTTTGATATGGTAATGGCAGCTACCAAACCTTCATCTGTTTTTTCTACTCCACCGAAATCGTCATCTTCCAAGAAACTCTTCTGCAAGTATTGCAAAGGTGATGACCATCTTGTCACTGAGTGTGAGAAGTTGAAAAAGAAACTGCTTCGTGAAGGACAAGAAGGACGACCACCTGCTTCAAGATCTGCTGCGGTCGCTTCTTCTGAGTCTTCTGCTCCTTGTTCTGCCTTGCCTCCTGCTCCCTCTACAGCTGACATCGAGGCATATCTCCACCAGGTTTTGTCCTGTTCCTCCACTGTCCTATCAACTACGTCAGGTAAATCCACCTGGTTTCTTGACTCTGCTTGTTGCAACCATATGACATCTGATCCTACTATCTTTTCTCATAAACAATTACCTCACCCTCACCCAAAAATCTATACCGCTGATGGTTCTTCTATGCCCGTAAGTCATACAGGGACCATATCCACGTCTAGCCTTACGGTTGGAAATGCATACTTGGTACCCAATTTGTCTTTAAACCTATTATCCGTAGGTCAGCTTTGTGACTTAGGTCTTGAGGTGAAATTCTCTAACCATGGTTGTGATGTGCAGGATCCACGGACGGGACAGCTACTTGGGACAGGCCGTAAGGTTGGGCGGCTATTTGAGCTTCTCTCTCTGCAAATTCCTCCTGCCTTGTCTACCTCCCCGGTCGTTCTCTCCGCCACCTCCAGTCTCTGGCACTCTCGTCTTGGTCATGCGTCTTTACCTCGCATCCACCAGTTAGCTTCTAGTGGTCTTCTTGGATCTGTTTCTTTTAATAAATTTGATTGTATGCCCTGTCAGCTAGGCACATAAACTCATTTACCTTTTCCTACGAGTGAATCTATGTCTTCTGCACCTTTTGACTTAATTCACTCTGATATCTGGGACCCTGCTCCAGTTTCAACTGAAGGGGGCTCTCGCTATTTTGTTCTTTTTCTTGATGACTTTTCCCGCTATACTTGGATATATCTCATGAATACTCGCTCTGAGCTTTTTGATATCTATAAAATCTTTCAACAGATGGTCCAAACACAATTTTCTCGTACCATTAAGGTTCTTCGCTCTGACAATGCCATGGAGTATAACACTAAGTCCTTTCTTGACCTTTTACAACAAAAGGGTACAATTTCTCATCGTTCTTGTCCTTATACTTCCCAACAAAATGGTAGAGCAGAATGAAAACATCGCCATATCATAGACACAGTAAGCTCTTTCCTCATCTCTGCGTCTCTACCTAAACGGTTTTGGGGTGAAGCTGCTCTTACTGCTGTCTACACCATCAACCGCCTTCCTTCACCTACACTTCATCACAAAACTCCTTATGAACTTCTTTATGGTATGAGTCCCAACTATAGCCTTCTTCGTGTTTTTGGTTGTGCTTGTTTTGTTCCTCTTCCTCCACATGAACAGTCCAAATTGGAGCCTCGCTCTTGGCTCTACTGCTTCCTTGGCAATGGCATCACTGAAAAAGGTTATCGCTGTTATGATCCTATAGCCAAGCGTCTTTGGATCTCTCGCCATGTGGAATTTTGGGAGCACAAGCCATTCACTAGTCTCTCTTCCTTTCCTCCATCTTACTCCAGTCATTCTCCCATCTTCACTGATCCCACTTATGATCTCTTTCCGAAGTCTTCTAACCCTTCTACAGGAGACACAGATCCTCAAGTTGATCAACCTACGGCTTATGATCTGGCTGACACCTCCGTGGATCATCCAGTGACATCATCCGACCCTGCATCATGCCAAGACCTCCTAGTTCCACCATCAGCATCTGCACCTCGTCGGTCCCATCGGGTAATAGCTCCTCCCTCCCACCTTAGGGATTATCATTGCTACTTTGCCTTAGCTACACTTCATGAACCTCACACTTATCGTGAGGCCAGCACTGACCCTCTTTGGCAGAAAGCTATGACTGACGAGATTGATACTCTTACCAAAACCCATACATGGGATCTGGTGGATTTGCCTCCTAGAAAGTCTGCAGTTGATTGCAAGTGGGTCTATAAGATCAAGACTCGAGCATAGGGTTCAGTTGAGCGATACAAGGCTCGTCTTGTCGCCAAAGGCTTTACTCAGGAGTATGGTATCGATTCTGATGAGACGTTTGCTCCGGTTGCCCGCCTTACTTCTGTCCGATCCTTGGTGGTTGTTGCTGCCGTTCGACATTGGCAGTTATTTCAGATGGATGTCAAGAATGCTTTTCTGAATGACGATCTACTTGAGGAAGTCTATATGAAGCCTCCTCCTGGCTATGAGCACCCACCAGACAAAGTCTGTATACTTCGTCGTGCTTTGTATGAACTCAAGCAGGCTCCTCGTGCTTGGTTTTCCAAGTTCAGTTCCATGATTTCTCAGCAGGGGTTTGTACCTAGCTCTTATGACTCTACCCTCTTTGTCCGACGCAGTGATGCCGGCTCTATTTTGGTCCTCCTTTATGTCGACAACATGATTATTACAGGGGATGATTATGATAGCATCAAGGCCCTTCAGCATTTTCTTGGGCAGAATTTTGAGATGAAGGACCTAGGTACCCTTAGCTATTTTCTTGGCATTGAGGTTACTTTTGGAGCAGATGGCTACTATCTCTCTCATGCCAAGTATGCTTCTGATCTCCTTTCTAAGGCAGGCCTCACAGATAGCAAGATTGCTAGCACACCTTTAGAGTACAACGCTCATCTTGACCTTATTGATGGTGTTCCCCTCACAGATGCTACTCTGTATCGTCAGTTGGTTGGTAGCCTCATATATCTCACAGTCACCCGCCCGGACATTGCATACGCTGTTCATATGGTTAGCCAATTCATGCATCAGCCTCGCTCGACTCATTATGCGCCCGTCCTTCGCATCTTGCGCTACATCAAGGGAACTGTGTTTCATGGGTTACACTTTTCTTCCCATTCCTCACTTGAGTTGCGTGGATATTCAGATGTTGACTGGGCAGATGATCCTACTGATCGTCGTTCCACCACTGGGTATTGTTTCTTGCTTGACTCTTCTCTGATCTCTTGGCGCTGCAAGAAAGAGTCCGTGGTTGCCCATTCTACTACAGAGGCTGAGTATCGCGCCCTCGCCGACACCACCTCTGAGCTGCTATGGTTGCGTCGCTTGCTGACTGACATGGGTGTATCGTCGACCTCTGCTTCTTCAATCCAGTGTGATAATGAGAGCGCCATTCAGATTGCTCATAAATGATGTTTTTCATGAGCGCATCAAACATATTGAGATCGACTGCCACTTCATTCGACATCACCTTCGAGATGGTGTCCTTCGTCTGCAAGGTGTAACCTCAGCAGACCAGCTTGCTGATATCTTCACAAAGTCTCATCCACCAGCACGTCTTCATGATCTTATTTGCAAACTCCAGATGGTCTCTTCCGCATCACCTTGAGTTTGAGGGGGGATGTTAACATATATGGCATGTATCGTAGCTGGCATTGATTAGGATTATGAATTATTCCTTTTCTTCTCTTTCCTTTTCCTATTCTTTCCTTTTTCTATGTTTGGCCTCTTTGTATATAACGACATGTATTCGTGTATATGATATATAAGAAATATAGAATTTATTCTACAATTTGGTGTGACAATATATCTGCTATATCTTCAAACCCAATTTTCCATACTCGTACCAAACACATCGAGATTGATTACCATTTCATCCGTGAAAAGGTCGCAAGCAAAGAGTAGCTGGTGCACCTTAGTTTGAAGGGTGATATTAGAGATAAATTTAAAATTCTCTTGGAGATCTGATTTTCATAAATCAGATATGTTGTAATTGATTTTTATAAATCAGGTTTGCTGTAACTGGTTCTTGTATATCCAATTAAGGTATTGTTTATGTAGAACGCAGATAAGGAGTGGAGTCGGCAGATGATTAGGAGGCTAAAAATCATATACAAAACCAAGCTGGGACCCAAAAATATGAGTCATAGTCAAACAAATGCCACCTCCTCGTGCTACTATGGCCATGATGACACCATTCTTTTTCTTTTCACTATTCAAAATTCATATTTATTGTTCATCGTAAAATTATTGATTTACATAACTAGCAATTTGAAATCTTTATTTATAAATAAGAAATCCAAACTTATACATATTTCTGACCAAAATGGTTTGTTCTGTAACGAAAATATAAACCAATTCTAAATTACAAAGTCAGAAAAAAGTAGATTTATTAGTACACAAATTTCTCTAACAATCATTCAAGACTTGAATCTCTCAAGATAATTCTCCTATTTTAATGGTTAAAAAATACTACTTATAAATCACATCTAGCAGATTCACCATAAAATAAAATTCAAATTTTTTTCCCTAAAGATTTATAGTTACCCTTTAAAAAATTTATTTCTTGATATTTAGTAAAAATATGGAGTCTAGCATTTAATTTGTACACCATGGGAGGATAATCTTAACTAACAAGCATGAATTAATAATTGAGCATATAAAATGCACCTTCTCCCAAAAGCCGCTGTTTTCCTTCTCGCCAATCCGCGTTCGCAAAGGAAAACCCTAATTGGATTGGAAGGTATGCACTCCTCTCCCTTTAATTTTTCTATATATGTAGATAAATATGTTCGATTTCTCATCTAGTCTTGTCTGGATTCAATCGATCTGAGGTTTTGATTCGGGATCTCAGGTTGCTGGCCATGGCTTCCAAGCGGATCCTCAAGGAGCTCAAGGATCTGCAGAAGGATCCCCCCACTTCTTGCAGCGCAGGTATCCCTTTCCTCCGATTCGGTCCTCTCGTATCCGATCCGTAGCGATTTAGATCTAGATCTAGGTCTCTTTGTAAAATGAGGATGTAATATATGGATAATAATCTTCGATTGATTCTGGTTCCGAAGACGTGAGTTTTGAGGGTCTCGGAGATTGTCGGAGATAAAAATAGCATTTTTTTTCCTTGAAATGATATGTTGTGTTGTACTTTTTGATATTTCTTGGTCTGGTAACCTGGTGTAAACTTATATAGATATGCATAATTGAATGTAAAAGTTGGGGATTGATTGGTCCGACTTAGTGCAATTATGGTGTTTGGTGGCGAGCTGGGAATAATAGGTTTAGATAGTATGCTCAGGATGTGTCTTGTATCTATTGGAAATTTGCTTCTATTGCTGTTGATTTCAGTTCATGGGATGGAAAATAAGATTTTTGCCTTTTTTTGCTTCTCAGCTGAGTTAGATGTGGTTGGACATGAGGAGAAATAGTGGCATTCTTAGTCTAGGAATGTTGGAATAGTCAACTCACCTTTTGTTGCAGGAAATGAAGCCTGTTTCATAGCATATTATATGCGTCTAAATTCGCCTCTGTGAGATCTCTAAGTTACCTCTGGTTGCTAATGAAACCTCTTTCCCACCATAATCCCCCAAAATATGAATATCTTCCTCGTTTTAGGATGGAGATCCTATGAATCAGTCCAATGGAATATACATGCTTAAGAGAAAAGTGTGTCCTAGAAGGAGTATGGTGAATATCTTCTGAACTTATATTCACCATCCATACCATTCGTTTTAGGATTAATGCTTTTTTTTTGCGGAATATCAGATTTTGTGACCGTGTAGTGATCGGGAGGATCTGGTGATGTACTTTTATATGCCTGTGAGATGATTCATCTTGTTATTAGGAATAACCTGAGGGGTAGTATTTGGACAGGATTCAGAAGTCTTTTTAAGGGACAGCAATGTCCTTTAACCTGTATTGAAACTTTTTCTTTGACTTTTGCTCTTCTTACTTTGGGTTCCTGATTATATGGTGATGGTTAGTCTTATCTCCTTTTCTGCTCCTCCTCTACACATTAGTACTGGTAGCAACAATCAGTTAGCTATTGAGCACTCTTTATGGAACACTTGTTATTGTTTAGTTTAATGGCCATCAATCAGAGCGAGTTCAGCCTGTGACAACAAAGGGCATGAATGACACGTGCTATAATTAACCAAGGCGCCATTGCATCTATCAAATCTTTGCACTCTCTAATGCTGATCATACCTATTAAATCTGTCAAATGGGCTTAACCATGTCTTATAGTCTTCTGCAATTGTGATTCTTTTGCCGCATGCCTGTATCATGTTTAAAAGTCCTCTTGCTTCAATTATGAAGTCCTGTTTTAACTCTAGGACTACACGATTTCTTATGTTAACTTTTCAGCTCTCTCAATTGTTCTTTAATCTCAAAACAAACATCATTTTTTATGCTTTGACCTCCAGTCTCTGAGTCTGTTTTTCCTAATCTCTTCCTGTGCTAGAGAAGTTAATGTGGTTCTTTTGTTGGAACTTTTCAACTGATCTCACATACTTGAATCCTTAGACACAAGCATGTTTTATTCAATTACATTTTGCCATTTTTCTCCTACGATTATAGATATTTCTGCCCTTTTCTGCTATCTAATCGAACCAAATCCTCTAGAAGCAATCTGGATGTAGGCAAGATATGGCTGTCTTCCTCCCCTTTATTTTTCTTTCCATGGATGAAGTTATCAATCTGGAATACATACTTTTATTGTCAAACCTTTTTTGCTCGATATCTTTGCTTCTATAGCTGGTTTGATTTGTCTACAAGTTTTGGATGGATTGACATTCTGCAGGTCCCGTGGCCGAAGACATGTTCCATTGGCAAGCAACAATAATGGGTCCACCTGACAGTCCCTACGCTGGGGGGGTCTTTCTGGTTACCATCCATTTCCCTCCAGACTATCCCTTTAAACCACCTAAGGTATTGTTCTTGTATATTGCATCAGAATCTGATGTTATCTTGTGTATTGTTGAATGCTGTTACAGACATATTATACCTTCTGATTGATGCATGTATTTAGACTTTCAGATTAATTTTTCTTAAACATAGATCAGAGGTAAATGAACTTGATGGACCGAGATTCCTTCCGGTGAATAAGCTTGTACATGAACACATGTTTTTGGATCTTCTTCTTCTTCTTCTTTTTTCCTTTTTTTGGTGTAAAGCTTTATAGTGTACTGAAAACTATATTTGTTTGCTGGATATTCTCACGCCCCCATGCTACCTGCACTGGAAATAGGTGTCAGATTGTTGTATATCTAGTCTATATGCATTAGTTTTTTATGTGAAAGTTGTTTTCATGCCAGCATATTTTGATATCTTGTTAATTTTCTTCTGATCTAGTTTGGTATCTTATCTTAGGTCTCGTTATAACTCTGTCCACAGTCTGCGCACAAGCTATGTTTCTCATTCAAGTAATTATGAGTTAAAAGACCAAAACATGGGTGACCTATTAAATTTTTGTGGACCTTGCAGGTGGCATTCAGGACAAAGGTCTTCCACCCAAACATCAACAGCAATGGAAGCATTTGCCTTGACATCTTAAAAGAGCAGTGGAGCCCTGCTCTAACCATCTCCAAGGTTATTGTTTTCCTTTGCACATTTATTTGACTTTGGATTTCGCCAAATACAAACTGGATTAGTTCATTTCGTGTGGGCTTTATGGTCTATATTCTTGTCTTGACTGTGGTTTTCTGGATGCATCCATCTGTCCACCCAAACAATATCTCTAGAAAGTTCTGAGGAAGTCCAGCCAAAACATAGTTGTGATTTGCATGATGCTTCCTAGATCTTCATCTTTGCAGCTTCTCAGGTAATGCATATAGTCTATCACTTTTTGATTGGATGGTCAAGGTCAATGGTTCCTAGAGCGACATGTGACAGTGTTTTTCATTATTCCGAGCAACTTGTAGATGCTGATGATAAGGTGGTTAACGATTACAAGTATATTATGTGGTTAGCTGTTTTTTGTATATATATATTTTTTTTGAGAAGTTGAGCCAAAAATGCTGGTGTAAAGTAGATACAACAGGACCATAAGGTCCTCAAAACACAAGGATTACATCTATCCGAAAATCCTCGGGGAGGATTAACATCATGAAATCTATCTCCTTGCTTGTTTTGACTTCTTCTAACCTATTGATGAGCCAGCAATCAACAATGAATGAATGGAATATTTACTCTCTTTTTTTAATGTTTAGGTGCTACTATCAGTCTGTTCTCTCTTGACGGATCCAAACCCAGATGATCCATTGGTGCCGGAGATTGCCCATATGTACAAGACTGACAGGGCAAAGTATGAGAGCACTGCAAGGAGCTGGACCCAAAAGTATGCCATGGGCTAACCTATGTGAACGTGGGAGACTGTTAAGGATCAATTACCCTGTTATGTTTGCTGAATTTGGGAATGAAATGAATGGGTCATTGGTCTATTGTATCATCCCCACAAGAACCAGGGACGAAAAGCTCAAATTGTTACGAATTAAGGAGAAACAAGACACATTGCTACGTTTGATCTGTTGTGTGCAGAGTTGATATTTGACCAGTTCATTCTTCCTGTCTGGCTTTATTTTCTTATAGCATGTTTTTCTCCAAAGCTTAACGTAGCTGCAACTACTCAATTTGCCTTTTGCATGTGCTAGAACTACAAATTCTCCTCAAGTACATGTAGAAAAGTCTTCATTTTGACTGGCTATTATATTCTTTTGATACTCGAATGACTATGTATTCTAACAAACCAATTGGGTAACAGCTAGATGGTGTGGTCAAATATGATAGACCATAGAACTAGATTACGTAACCAACTGGTGCTATCTATATTTGGCAATATTACAGAAGACTAATTCTCTTATCATTTATTGTAAAATAACTTTCTCCTTTATCAATTAAACTCGTAAAAAATGATAAAAAAAAGAGGTATATTTTGCGAGTTTAATTGATAGAAATGTTGTTTTATCTCTTATTGAAAGTTGATGGCAAGAATGCTCTTTTATCTCTTATCGGAAGTTGACGGCGTGTAATTTTTTTACGAGTTTAATCGATAAGGGAGGTAGTTTTCTATAATAAAGCGATAAGAGATATAGTTTTTTGTAATATTGTTAAAATGTAAGTGATGATGTGAAAAAAAAACCTAATCAGTATTATCATTAGCTTAAACGGTTTTTAGTATGCTAGTCCCTCAAATATTGTTTAATTACATATAAGTCCCTCAAATCTTAACAATACCATATCAGTCCTTCAAATCATGCAAAAGATTACAAAAGTGTTATACCATCCAATTTTGTCTGATTAAGAGATTAAACTTGGGTTAAAAGCCAACTGAGTTGTGGAAGTGTCAGAAATACCCTTGTGCTTAAGTTTTATGGCTGTTTGGTTTAAGGGATAAACAACTAAACTTACCTAAATTCAAGTTTGCTTCTAACGGGGACTTTAGAAATTCCTTGTAATTCAACCAAAGTCCTACTTTTGTAATCCTTTACATGATTTGAGGGACGGATATGATGTTGCGAGGATTTGAGAAACTTATATGCAATTAAACAAAATACGAGGAACTAATAAACAAAATGGCTCGTTTGGTCCGTTGGATATGATAGGAATGTATAGCTTATGTAGGGATGGTAACGGGGCGAGGTGGGGCAGGTCCCCCTTCCCCTTTCCCCCGAACCCGCAACCTAACCTAGAACCCCGACCCGTCCCACCTCGATAGTTACTGCATCTCGACCCCGGCCCCACCCCGCACACCTGAACCCCGCCCCCACCCCGCTCCAATTTTTTTTGACCCATTGAATACATTATATCTAATAACATACTAAAGACTTATCATCTTAAAAAGCAATCCAAACAAAACTTGTCTCTATGAAATGATTCAAACATGAATTATATCAATAAGAACTCAAAAATATTGTCAAAACATGATTAGGTTAAGATTTTTTAGGAAACGAATTATAGTGGGGTAACATATCACTATATTAATTATTATAAATATCCAATCGAGGCGGGGCGGGATGGGGGTGTCCTTCTCCGACCCCGCCCCGACCCCGATCGGGGTTTTACATACTTCTCCCAAACCCGTTTAGGGTCCCCCGAACCCGCCCCATTAGGGACGGGGTGAGGCGAGACCCGTCGAGGCGGGGCAAATTGCCAGCCCTAAGCTTATGCATTGTATTTTAAGCCATAGAATGGATAATTTATGAGTTATTTTTAAAACTATATACTGTTTGGTATAACATGGATATAAATGATGTATAATATCATATAAATGGATAGACAAAAATATCTAGGATGTTTGTTTGGCCTGAAAAGTGGGTGGAATGGTTAGATTAGAAAGGAAAAGTCCATTTAGGATGTTTGTTTTGCTAGAATGGAATGCATTCGATGCCCATACCAAATACATGCTTTTCCGGCGAATGTTTCTGGTGGAAATGTGGCTAGAAACACATTCCACCCTAAACTTTTCAACAAGCTTTTCCTGCCTCTTCAAACACGCAAAGAACCAGCAGAGAACCATAGCTGCCATGAGTGCTCTCGCGATCATCTCCTCCAACCTTCCTCACCATGAGTTCTAAGGTTTCCTCCCCTGGTTCTCTCGTCCCGCCGGCCGTCAAGATGCCACGAGATCCTCTCCTCCAACCTCAAGCGGTCGTCTCCACATATCCTCTCCTCCAAACCTCAAGCGGTCTGCTACTGTGGGGTTTCTCTCTCCCCTGGTTCTCTCATCTCATATGAGCGTCCCCGATCCCGTTAGAATAATCTGTGCCACGGGCTTGAACTGAGGTATTGAAGAGCTTCTTGGCCGGCAACATTTGATCCCTTGTTTATTTTGCAACATTTGTCTGATCTTTCTTGATGGCATATGACCATCTCAACTCGAATGCCGCTACAACTAGAGGGTTCGTGTTAAAAAATAATAAATTTCGTAAGGTATGGATGGATCAGTTTCTTGTCGATGAGTGATCATCTACATAACAATATTGAGTTTTCTTATGCTTTTAAACAGTATGGTGGTTTGCTCCTTTTTGGCCCGTTGGATGTGTAATCGGTGATAACACTTGTGGTGGTTTTTTTTGCATGTCTTGATATTGTGGTATTTGAATTTAAATTACTTTGTGATAACACTTGTTAGCTATTAAACATCTATTTGTTTTAGGGTTAAATATGCGTTTCATCCTTGAGATTTTTGACAAGTTTTTATCAAATCCCTCTGCTTTAAAAATTCCCAATTGAATTCTTGGATTTTTCGAACCGAACTCAACCACGTCCCTCCGTCCACTCGCCGTCCGCCAACTAACGTCGGCTCATCGGACTCCGACCCATGAACAACCCTCCGCCGGAATGCCGGCCTCACAGCACCACTCCCATGATTGCCGCCGCCTCGCCATGGAAGCACCTCCTTCTCCAGCGTAATCATCGCTAGTGAGCAACCAACCTCGTCACTCCGGCGGTCCTCCATTTCTCCCGGCGAACCCTTGCGGCCCTTGTCCTGCTTCTCAAGTGGACTTGAAGAGAGTCAAATGTTGCTAGACAAGTGCACCAAAGGTTGATTAAACAAAGTCAAGCAAGCTTCTATGAGGACTTGATGAACAAGCGAAGTCCTCCACTCAAGCAGTAGCTATGTCTCTGTTGTAAGAATGCTATGGAGATTTAAAATAGAGGAAACAACGTTAGCCAACGTTAGCTATGTCTCTGTTGTAAGAAAGCCATGGTCACCCGCGGCACCCCCCCTCTCCACTCCACCGTCGCCGCTACCTCTCCCGAGGTCCTGTACGTCCACGACGGCCGTCTCTGTCACCTCCGACCTCGTCCGCGAGTTCCATCTCCCTCCTTCATACCTAACCTCCACTACGGCAAGCCTCCTCTTCACCCATTCCACCCCCGAGTTCCCTATCCATCTCCGACAACCCTGCCGTCTCCATTAACCCCGACTAGCGCTTGAGGCCATCCACCCTCCTCGTTCCTGCCCACCCCCGTCTTCGTCGGGAGCCAACCAGATCCCCACCTCTTCTCAAGGATCCGGTGTCGTCGCCCCTCTACACCGCTACTTCCGACCTCCTCGGCTCCATCCGACCTCGAATCCAAATACCCGAGGTCCCTTCGATCTCTCTGTTCCGTCGCCAGCGTCTTCGTCTTCTCCAAAGCACCGCCGTCGTCCCTCTCAGTTCCGTCGCCTATGTTGCCCAACACGGCTCAACGAGATGAGGACGCAGTTCTTCCGGGAGGGGTGCCACGGCGAGTCGGACGCGGAGAAGGAGGTGAGCTTCTCCTTGGCTGACGCGCGGTGTGGATCGGTTGCTGAGTAGTATCAGCAGCAGGAGGGAGGCGGCGAGAAGAAGGGGAAAAGTCAAAATTAACTCAAATTGATCTGGTTCGTAAGCCGGTTCAGCTGAGCCGCCGTTAGTCCGATGGACGGCGATGGACGGAGGGACTAGATTGAGCCAGTCCGGCGAAGTTAAGGGATTCAATCGAGAATTTTTAAATTTAAAGGACTTGATAAAAATTTGTCAGAAACCTGAGGGACGAAATGCATATTTTAGCCTTTGTTTTATGTAGTTTTATGATGACTGACTAAAACAACCGTTTCTACTGTCTTTTATTATGATAGAATGAAGTTTTATATTGTCTATAAGGGGAGACGACCCAAAGTTTATGAGTCTTGGCCGGAATGTCACACTCAAGTTCATAAATTCAACGGGGCTTGCTACCCGGGTGTCAATACTCTAAACGCTGCTTTTGTGTCATATAATGAGTACGAGAAGGAAATATGTTATGAGAAGGAAAGGGAACCCATGGGCTTTGGGAATGTGGCTATGTGCATCCTATTGGTTTCGATTGTAACAATTGTGTGTGGGTTTACTGTTGCACATTACTTGTGAAGCTGTTACCGAGAAAAAATACTCAAGTATTGGCCGACGGATATCCATCGTCGAGGCAAAAACGTGACACCCATACATCGAGCCACAATCATTGTACCCACGATGCCTTATGGGTTCGACATGTGGGCGAATCAGCGATGTGGCTAGTCGAACCGTCACATACAAACCCACATGGAAAAAGAAGCGTCGGCCAATGAGAGTAAGAGTGCATTCAATGCTACTCAACATCCGAGTTCAAACACATTATCACGTCGCCTCCGCATTTATGACGACGTGATGTAACGATGAGACGTTCGAGGCCGCCTCACCGCTTGACCTCTGACATAAGTAAAACAAATGTTAAAGATGATGTCATCAATCTCGAACCCGAGCCACCAAGAGAGAGTATCGAGGTCGAGACGGCGAAGCAACACATGCAGGCTCGAGGTTGAGAATGGTGTAACCTCGAGGTCGAAACACTAAGCAACCTCGAGGTTGAGGCTATCGAGGTCGAGGAGATGAGCAACCTCGAGACTGAGGCTTCACATGAAGCCAGGTACCAAGGCGTGCACATTCAAGGTCGAGGCGATAGATGAAACCGACCATTATAAGTACACCCGTAGCCCACTATCTACAAACTACTCTCCTAAAGCGAGGGCATTGGAAGCGGAGCCAGAAAAGGGCGGGACGTTATCTATGGGAGACCATGTGTCAAGAGGGCAGCACGATATGAGCCATGATGGGAACCATGAAGAGTCATGGGACGCTAGTCGTGGGTGATGGCCACATGGAGACGGCAACCAGAGATATAAAAGCTTTGAAGACAGAGAAAGAAAGGCCCCCAACTGAATCTTCTAGCTTAACCAGAGATATAAAAGCTTTGGAGACGGCTACTACAACTATCTTAGCTTTAGCCACAGTAATCTTCTAGCTTCTAGCCTCTAGCTTGTACTTGTAGAACTTTCATCGGAGTTGTAATCGTCAGTTGTTGTTCAATAGAAGTAAGTAACTAATTATTATCTGCTTATTTGCTTGCTTTGTCTTCTACCTAGGAGTAGCATCTCAACCTTAGAAGTAGCTCGAGTACTTCTTAGGAGTGGTTCAATTTACTCTAGGAGTAGTACATACGTCATTAGGAGTAGCCTACTTTCCCGTCTAGGAGTAGAGTAACTTTCCAATTCAGGAGTAGAGTAATTGTTCTAATAGAGATCGACCCATTCGGTAACTGCCATTATCCAAAAAACCCATAAAGATCCATTCCCTTTTAGACTTAAGTTGTCACACCAAAAGTCCTCTTAATAGAGGCAAGGCTGAACTCACACACCCTTTTGATCATCCCTGCGCTACAGTTGGCACACCTCACGTGTCTGGCGACCACGTATCCATCTTGGGTATAATTTTTGAGCAACAGAAGCTAACAACAAATTTTGTTAATACTGATATCTTGTATGGTTTTGTCGCGCCCCGACCCGCAGGACCCAGACCGGGCCGAGACACGAGGGGAAAAACCTACAACTACTAGTCTCAACTGGTGGAAACAGTTGAGACTAAAAGACAGCTGGCGGAAACAGCTGTCGACACGCACAAGGCGGAAGCGAATACTACAACATCTATTAACAACTATTACAAGACAGTAATAAAGTTAAACAGAGTATAGTACAACATGCTACAAGGGATCAACAGTCCCCAAAAAGAAGCTACAGCACCCACCGGGGTCTCCACGAACGCACAAACGAAACCATCCTGACCCTCAGACATGGTCAGGAGCCGGCGCGCTGTCACGAGACTGCCGACGGGGAAGCACTGGAGGAGAACGGGGACCCGCACCTGCAACACACAGTCCAGGTAGGAATGAGCAACAGCTCAGCAGGGTCCTACTCTACCATCCTCGCTAAGAAGGCAAAACCAAACGAACCAACCTTGAAGCCAAGTACTAAGGCTTGCCAAGGATCCCATAAATCCCGTCAATAACCCGAAGGACTCATGTCCCAAGTACGCCCCTCCGACAACCACTGCTCAGGGGTGGGCAACTCCGACAATCCCTGACACAGGGTGGACCTGACGCTACTGGTAGGACATCCTCCTCCAAGCAGGATCTCCACACTTGGCGGAACGACCGAGGTTAAGACTACCACCTCTCAATACTCCAAGGCACAGAGCCAATAGGACCCCTAACTCCTGACCCAAGACTAAGTCTAGCCAGGGCGTCCATCGATCCCATCGATGTTTCCCTCCTCAAGGTTTCCTGTCCACGTACGTCCCTCCGATGGCCACTGCTCGAGGACTGGACTACCTCCGACGGTCCTTGACACAGTGTAACGCCCCGGCCCTCCACTGGGCCCCGCCCCGCGGGCTCCCGGTCCGACCAGGATCCACCCGAGGGCCCCACCCGACACAATATTGTCCGCTTTTGGCTCACCGCAGCCGATCGATCAATAAACCCACCGATCGATCGGACTTCCCGGGAGGTCACCCCTCCCAAACCTACTCCAGCCCAAGCACGCTTATACTTATATCGAACCTCGGACCATACCCAGGCGTTGTGGGATTGCTTGCCTGGCTACCCGACTCAGCCCCGCCCTCCAAGCGCAGGCATCTTGTCGCACGGTAGACCCAGCGGGCCTCACAATCCACCCCCCTTGGAGGCCCAGCGTCCTCGCTGGCACAATTTCCGGCTGGGTTCTGGCTCTGCCCCCACGAGCTCCCGGTCCGACCAGGACTCACCCGAGGGCCCCACCGGACACAATATTGTCCGCTTTTGGCTCGCCGCAGCCGATCGATTGATAAACCCACCGATCAATCGGACTTCCCGGGAGGTCACCCCTCCCAAACCTACTCCAGCCCAAGCACGCTTACAATCCACCCCCCTTGGAGGCCCAGCGTCCTCGCTGGCACAATTTCCGGCTGGGTTCTGGCTCTGGCCCCACGAGCTCCCGGTCCGACCAGGACTCACCCGAGGGCCCCACCGGACACAATATTGTCCGCTTTTGGCTCGCCGCAGCCGATCGATCGATAAACCCACCGATCAATCGGACTTCCCAGGAGGTCACCCCTCCCAAACCTACTCCAGCCCAAGCACGCTTATACTTATATCGAACCCCGGACCATACCCAGGCGTTGTGGGATTGCTTGCCCGGCTACCCGACTTAGCCCCGCCCTCCAGGCGCAGGCATCTTGTCGCACGGTAGACCCAGCGGGCCTCACAATCCACCCCCCTTGGAGGCCCAGCGTCCTCGCTGGCACAATTTTCGACTGGGTTCCGGCTCTGATACCATGCCCCAGCCCTCCACTGGGCCCCGGCCCGCGGGCTCCCGGTCCGACCAGGATCCACCCGAGGGCCCCACCCGACACAATATTGTCCGCTTTTGGCTCACCGCAGCTGATCGATCGATAAACCCACCGATCGATCGGACTTCCCGGGAGGTCACCCCTCCCAAACCTACTCCAGCCCAAGCACGCTTAACACTGGAGTTTTTCTGCGGTTCATTGCCATCATGCCTTTAAAACGCGTTGTGTCTATTAAGGGCTTACTATATACTTATATCGAACCCCGGACCATACCCAGGCGTTGTGGGATTGCTTGCCCGGCTACCCGACTCAGCCCCGCCCTCCAGGCGCAGGCATCTTGTCGCACGGTAGACCCAGCGGGCCTCACACACAGGGTGGCCCATACGATACCTGTAGGACACTCTTGCCCATGCTGGGCAACAGCATGGGGACACGAGTCGGGTAAAGGCATCTACCACTTAGCCTCTGATCACCGGAGTTCGCGGGTCAACCCCATCCAGTCTAGCCTAGCATGTCTAATGCACAGGAGCAGGGCATGATATTAAATAAAGCAGTAACATGTAACACATCAAAGGCACACCTTCGGCCCATTTATTCTAAGCACTCCCGAGGATCATGACTTCCTTCGGTTCACCATAAAGCGATAAAGGGGCATAACCCATGGCCCCGCTATCCTAAGCATTCCCGAGGGTTCATTACTCCCTCGGTTAACCACAAAGCAGTAAACACTCAAGCATGATGAAAACATAGTAAGCCCCAAGGGCAAAACCGTCAAAAACTACTTACATACAAAGCCCCGCGGGCAAAACCCTTGAAAACCCTCGCTGCGACTAAAGGATCGATCCTTTCCGAAGGAAGGATCGATCACTTAAGTAACAGTGAGCTGCCCTCACTGTCGAGACAAAGAAGATCGATCCTTCCTCCTAGGAAGATCGATCTTTCTCGAGACAGAGGGCGCCCTTCCAGTCGCACCAAGGAAGATCGATCCTTCCTCCCAGGAAGATCGATCCTTCTCGGGCTAAAGGGTAACCATGCTAACCCAGGCCTCATGATCGATCTTCCCCCATAAGAAGATCGATCATTTGCTGGGCGCAGCAAGCAAGCACAAGAGGACCGATCCTTCCTCCCAGGAGGATCGATCCTGATGGGTTCCGGCGCACTTCCGGCTGGAGAACCGCCGGAAGACGCAACCAAACCTCACCAAACTTGAGGGGATGGTAGATCTAAGCATCACGAAGCTACTCAAGGCTTCAAAATCAGGAAACAACAACTCCACAAGGAGATCTAACGAGAAACAAAACCGAATTTAAACCCTCAAAAGCAAGCCGGAGTTTTGAGGAAGAACCCTACCTCTTCAACGCAGCTTCGATCCACAAGGCCGAACCCAGGACCTTCCTCGCCTCGCCACGAACCCAACGAGCCTTCAAGCTCCAGGAAAGGTGGCCGGAGGGGGAAGAACGGCGAAGAAAAGCTCAGCCGGAAACAAGGGAAGCAGAGCTCTCACGAGGAAGACGAAGGAAGCCGGGGAAGAAAGAGAGGGAGAGGGGAAGGGCTAAGGCCGGGGAAAAGCCGGCGAAGCCGGGAGAAAGGCGAAGGAGGGGAGCAAAAGTCTCCCCTCCCCTGACAGGGGAAGCGACGGCCATCGTCGTGGCCGTCCTTCGAAAGCCACCGCCAACGACTTCCAGGCACAGGTAGGATCGATCCTCCTCGACCAAAGGATCGATCCTCTCTGCCCAGAAAGGCCAACTTGGGCTGGAAAACGGGCCCAAGCCCAGAACTTCCGATCTCGGTTCCACCTAACCTTTCTAACAAACACAAGCACCAAACAAGGTCTGTGTGTGCACACCCAGTGTGAATCAACCGCCAAGGCGCAATTTTCCAAATTGTCCTTGGGTCAATAACAAGCCAAAGGAAAAAGAGGGGTAGGTCCTCGCAGGTTTAGTGGTTGTGTTGTGGTTCATGTTATTAAATATGCTATATATGTAATGTTTATGAATTTGAGTCCTTTGATAATTGGATTTGTGTTTTTATTTCATTCCGGTCTTATGCAGATATAGATAAATGCTTATCAAAATTGTATTATAAGTTGTTGCATTATAAGCTTGTTGGTAGCAACTTGTTGGATTATAGGTTGTTGTAATTATTGCTCCTAATTTTATTTTGATGATGCCAATATGTATTGAATGATAAAATATAAGTTTAATATTTATTGGAAGCTTTAAAATCCAAATTTGGCTGGCGGTCGATTCAGACATCGACCCTAGAGTGCCAAAATCTTGATAAATGGATCGACCGCGGAGGTTGTTTGTTCGTTTTATAATTTGACGGTCGATGAACGGATGATGAATGGATGATGCACGGATTGACCGCGAGACATGTGGATTTAATATCAAGATTGACGGTCGAACGAAGCATCAACCATGAGGTGTCATTTTTATGACAGAGGCTTACGGTTGATGTTGCGGACGATGCGTAGATCGACCGCGGAGCATGAAGGCTATTTTTTTATATGACAGTCGATGTGGCGGACGATGCATGGATCGATCGCTAGCATGTATAGACTCAAAAGTAGAGCCGCCAAGTATCTATTGCTATTATTTTGTGAACATTTTGGGCAAGGTTAATCTTTGGTTTTGAGTTTTAAACCTTCAACATACATAAATGGATGGTATTCTCACTACAAGCAGTTTAGGGTGACCATATCCTCTCATTCCATCACAAACCAAACACAAAATAGAAAAAATCATAGGTTTCTGCTTCCATTCCGGCGTCAAACAAACAACAGTAAGTGCTATATTGCACAAGATTCAGTTTCTATTCCAGCTTCAAACAAACAATAAGGTTGTGTTTTGTACGGGGATAACTTTATTCCGAGTTAAGGGGCTTTATTCCGGGTTTATGGAATAACTCTGTAATGATTACTTTGAATAAGGGAAAAGTAGAGTGAAAAATGAGAATAATTTTATAATGATTACTTGGAATAAAGGAAATGATGTTTGGGGATAAAATGTGAAATAAGTAGTGAATTTGAGAATATTTTAGAAATATTCCTTTTATTAGCATGGGTTAAGGCCTCCATTAACACAGGTTAAGCGTTATTTTCAAAAATTATTCTGATATTAAATGAGAAAAAAAGAGATCATTCCATTCAATTCCGGTGGAATCACGTTTCATTCGACACTTTTATTTTAGAACATCCCGTGGAGACAAACATGCGAGTAAGCATGAGAAAATAAAGATAATATATAGCGAACACGGATAAACTCAAGAGAAGGTATAATTTGAATTACATAAATTTAGAACGATAAAAGCAAGCTGGGCCCCACCCTAGTTCGAGCTGGCGCGCGATGCTGTCCGAGAGGTCATCATAGCCCCTAATAAATTAATAAATTTATACCCTGCAGTCGTCCTCCTTCCCCCCAAATCCAATCGCCATTATTAGTTATCACCCACCGCTTCACGAATCCCCCTTTGTCTTCTTCGAATAGTTTGGCCACTATAATGCTATCCGGTAAGCAATCGGCGGATAACCATAAATTAATGCCCAATGGCCAGCCTATAAAGTCCGACCTCCGCCCTGGGACCCCTTCTCTTTCTCTCCTCTGCCTTCTTTTTTCCACCAATCCGCGTTCGGATACGAAGCAGTCCACCGAAGAGGAGGATTCCAAGGTCCGCACGGCTCTTCTTTTCTCTATATATACCATTCGTGCCTCGCTCTGTACCGTCTCCGTCTGGTCTCGTTTCGGTCTATTGATCGATCGATCGATCTAGGGTTTGGATTCGGGGTCTTGGGTGGTCGGCGATGGCTTCCAAGCGGATTCTCAAGGAGCTCAAGGATCTCCAGAAGGATCCCCCCACGTCTTGCAGCGCAGGTAACCGCTTCCCTCCGATCCGGTCCCGAACGTCTTCGATCCCGCCTTGATCTCCGGCGTTTCATGGGTTTTGTGTGCTGATCTTTGTTCTGGATCTGGATCTTTTGCTATTATGTTTGTGTGAGCGTTGAAGTATCTCGTGACATATCTCGTGACATTTCTATGCTTGATTTGGTGCTGAAATCGTTAGATTTGAGAATCATGGAAGATGGACTTTCTTTTTTCTTTGCTTGAAATCGTATTTTCGCGTATTTTTGGTGTACATGTTTTTGTATGTGGGGTTACTCATTTCTCTTCCATTGGATATTGCCAAGAGGGGTATCTCTTTAATTAGGTGCCTATAGTTCAAGTTAATATTGGTGGTGGATTGGCCTGTTTTAAGTATCAACTCCCTAGCGGGGTTCTAAATGTGACTGGTGAAGTGAGCTGGGAATATTGGAATGCGCATGAGGTGTCTGTTATCGTATTTGAGATTTTCTGCATATGGTACCTTGCACATTTGTTGATCTATGGTCCATATTTGGACATCGAAGCAAAGATTCTTTTTTTGTTCTCAGCTGAATTGAATGTTTATATGATATATATTTTAGGGAAAAAAGGTGCAGTTATAATCATGATTTGGGAATGCATCGCCTTGGATTTAGTAGGCTTGTCTCACATAGACGAATCCAATTTTAGAGTATTGAGCATATTAACTCGGGGTTGCCTTTGATTGCTAACGTGCTTCCTCTGTCATAGGAACCAAATGTTTGCATGTAGGTATACCTTGACTTAATGGCTTAATGGAAATATGGCAGGTCACAAGAAATAAAATGTGCCCTTGATAATGGGATCTGCTTAATATCATGTGATGATACTATTTATGATCTATAGTTGCTATTTGAGATTGCTTTACTTTGACATTTGGGATATGTCCAGTTACATGTGGTGAAGATGCACTTCGTTCAAATGTAAGATTCTTTATACGATCTTTAGGATTTATCTGATGGGGTTTATCCTATTAATGTGTTTGTACATAATCCAACATAGTGTTTTTCTGGGATAACAAGGCCAATGGACATAAATTCGAGCACTATTGCATTGTAGCTAACTTCCCTATCCTTGAACATGAAGCTTTAGTGCCTTCACTTTTGCTGCTCTTCTTTCAGATCCCACCTTTATATTCTTGGTCTTCATCCGTCTCACCTCTTTTGTTACTCATGCTGCGCACATTCGTAACCACTATCCTATTTTGAATCGTCAACATCTTGAGTGATATATCTTTGAGTCATTGCAGCTATCCATTGTTAGCTTTTGAGAAATCTATTTTTAGCTACCAATATAATTTAATTGATGTTTATTTCAAAGAGAGTATTTTCTTGTTTGTTTTCCCTAGATTCTGCTGATTTTTCCTTTTGTTAGGTGAAATTTCTACCTTTTCCACTATGGTAGGTACCAGAAGCAATCTGAAATTAGGCAATAGATGGCTATCGTTTCAAAGTTAAAATAACTCACTATGCACCAATTTATGAAGTTTGAAAATGTCGTTCTGACATTGAACTTGTTGACTTTGACATCTGTTCTTTATGGTGATTTGAGGTATATATTGGTTCTTTTATAGCTGCTTTGAGTTTTACACAGACCTGGATTTTTTTGACATTCTGCAGGTCCCGTGGCAGAAGACATGTTCCATTGGCAAGCAACAATAATGGGTCCACCAGACAGTCCTTATGCGGGCGGAGTCTTTCTGGTTACCATTCATTTCCCTCCAGACTATCCCTTTAAACCCCCCAAGGTATCAGCAGCTCCTTTCACATAAGTTCTTTTAAGAGGCTTGTCTTGTTTCCTGTTGAACACTGTTAGCTTTGATACCTTTGCGTTGTGATCCACGCGTGTATCTAAATTTGGTTCCATTGTGTGAATTGTGAATGAGCTTGTTCACGGAGCCATGTTTTTTTTTTTGGCTCTTTTATGCATTTTTTGGAAACTTTTTCCATAGGCTATGTTTTCTTGTTAGATGTCCTTCCTGTGATACCTGCTGGAGAAATCTGTGTCAAGTAGACAGATTATTTATTCTCACATTTATTAATTAGTTATTTCCATTCCAGGCATTAGGCATCTTAAATCTGTTTATCATTCTCTCGACAATCCTGCAGCAAGCTATGTTTCTCATGTGAACTGTTCACGAGTTTAACATCAAAACATCAATAACCTTTTTAAATGTCGTGGAAAGTGCAGGTAGCTTTCAGGACGAAGGTCTTCCATCCAAACATCAACAGCAATGGAAGCATTTGCCTTGACATCTTAAAAGAGCAGTGGAGCCCTGCTCTCACCATTTCTAAGGTCGTTGCTTCTCATACTTGCATTCATTTGTCTTTTGGTGTAATAGATGGAAACTGATTAGTTCATCAAGATGTGGGATGCACGCTCTTTATCTATATAAGTAACTGAATTTCATTTTAACCGCCTACCAATTTGTCTAGAAAGTTCACGAGAACGCTAAATCTATGTGCATTTTCTGCCTCTGTTTTGAAGCATCCTAGATGATATACTTGGCCTGAAGGATTGTGATTCCTAACATTTAGCTATAATAAATAATTTCTTAATTGATTGGATCCTTGGAGACAGTAGTCTCTGCAGTAAAAGGTAGTTAATTTCCAGCAACTTTTAGTTTGCCCGATGAGTACTTTTTTTTTTTTTTTTGTTCGCATATTTTGAGTGGAGAGCAATTGGTTGTACGATTGTCTTTCACATTGTCATTGTCCTCGGTCGTCTTTAACTCGTTTCAACCATCCAGCAATCAGTCTTGCCAGCAATATGGAATCTCAATGTCTTGTTGTGTTAATTTTGCAGGTCCTACTTTCAATCTGTTCTCTCTTAACAGACCCAAACCCAGATGATCCATTGGTGCCAGAGATTGCCCATATGTACAAGACGGACAGAAGCAAGTATGAGAGCACTGCAAGGAGCTGGACCCAGAAGTATGCAATGGGCTAGGCTAACCCGGGTGCGGGATTGTTTGTGGTCTAATTCCTTGTCGATTGTTATGTTTGATGGTTGTATCTTTTGTTACATCTAAGAATGAAGTAATTTGTCTCTTGTATCATCCCCTTGAAATACTAGGAAGGAAAGTTGCAACTTTTATTCTGTTGGAAATTCATATTTTATTGACCATAGAACCTGTCTTTCAATTTCGCAAAGATCTGTTTGGTTTGGTAATAAGTTTCTCACAAATCACTGCTGCAAATATTCTACGTATATTTACATGAGCTAAAGGCTTGACTTTGGCGCTACATTCTGCAGATGCTCCCAGTAACAGTTCTTCTTGATGCTAGGCATGATCTTGAGTTTGAGTCTCTTTATTTACTCCAGTTTCATATTTCATAAAGTATCAAGTTTGGTATGAATATGAATCGATCAAGTTGATCAAATATGGTTAGATTTCTTTTGATGGATGGAAATTGATTTGGATTTTAATTAGAGTTCTTTTGACCTAGCTTATAAATAGAGGAGTCTGTATCCACTTAGAAAGGTGTAGCTTAAAGGTCAAACCCTAATTTCTCCTACGATGACTTTATCCGCTCAAACTCATGGTTACAAGTATGTCAATTATTTTCCGCTGTTTATATTATTGCTCTTGATATATGTTATGTTATATTTTACATGTGGTATCAAGAGCCAGCGACCATGTATGTATTTTTCGGAATTTAAAATTTCGGAAAATCAGTTTTTCTTGTTTGATCCGTATGCTATTTTCTGGAATTTTTCTATTCAGTTTCTTAAAATTCTAGAAATTTGTTTGGGTTAAAAGGAATAAAAAAAAACGGGGGAGAGGGGGGGCTTGGATGCCAGATCGGCGGCTATCGCCGCATGGTTTGCGTCATCAAAGCCGTTTATGGCGACTGTGGCGGCTATCGAAGCGGCGAGGATCGCATGCGGCGGCGTCCCGTCTGGCTTCTCTAGCATCGGACATCGTTGGCATGAGGAAACCCACAGGCTTTGGCCGGGTTCAAGACGGCGACGGCGAAACCCTATCCTAGGTTTTCGTCTGATCAGGAGGAAGGATAAGAGGGATAACGGGTTTCGGGTTTTGGATCCCATCTGGATCCGAATACATACACCCTTTAAAGAGCTTTTTTGCAGGAAAACCCTTGCCTTATGCTAATTTGCGACTCTGTTTTCTAAATTTTGTCTTGTAGTTGTTGTTACTTTGCAGATGTAACTTTAATTAATTTAATAATTAATTGTCAATAACACCAGTTTAACAAATAGTTAATTGGTGAAAACACCAATTTAATGAAATATATTGCTAAAAACCCCATTAGTAAATTTTTTAAGGTATTAACCCCATCAATTAAGATTTTAGTTAGTTGTTAACAGTAGGTGACAAAAATACCCCTGTGCAATCCGGTGGCCGAGGTTCGCCGGAGCTTGATCGCCGGCGGGGAGGGCTCTTCGGAGCAGAGGACCAGTGCATTTACGTTCGTGGAGGTCTCAGGAGTTGATCCACCGTGTCCGATCGTGGAATACGGCTCCGAGGTGGCCGGATCTAGAGGCGGCGGCGCGGTGGTTTTGGGTGGATTTGGTCGGCACCGGAGGAGACATCTGCGAGGGTGGAGAAGGTCGGAAGTGGGTAGAGGAGAAGATTTAGGTGAGTTTAGAGGTTGTTTGGAGGCGTTGATGTGGTCGGATTGGCGGTGACGGAAGGTGGTCGGCGGTGGGTTGATGCCGGCGTCGGAGAGGAGGGCAATAGAGGTGTTTGAGGTCGAGAATGGAGTGGGGGAGATGATAGGAGTAGTCTTCGGGTGATTTTAGGGTGGTTTGGTGGCGGGAGAGCGGCGAACGGAGAGAAGGCCGGAGCGGCTCGAGGTGGTGCCGATCAAAGCCGCAGAGAAGCCGGGACGATGAAGTCCCGGCTTGCGGGTGAGCCGAGCCGAGCCGGCCGGAGGAAGAGAGAGAATCATGGGAAAATCGGTAAAATTAGAAAAAAAAAATCCAAAAAAATTAGGAAAAATTAGTAAAAAGTGAGAAAAATTATGGGACTAAAATATGAGAAGTGAAAATGATTTTAAAAAGATAAAAATGAATTTAGGAAGATGAAAATGAATTGTCAAAGATGAAAATGAATTGAGAAAGATGAAAATGAATTCAGAAAAATGAAAATGAATTGTCAAAGATAAAAATGAGTTTAGGAAGATGAAAATGAACTAAGAAAGATGAAAATGCAGGAAAGATGAAAATGAATTTAAAAAGATGAAAATGAATTGTCAAAGATGAAAATGAATTGAGAAAGATGAAAATGAATTTCAAAAGATGAAAATGAATTCAGAAATATGAAAATGATTTTAAAAAGATGAAAATGAATTCAGAAAGATGAAAATGATTTTAAAAAGATGAAAATGAATTTAGGAATATGAAAATGAATTGTCAAAGATGAAAATGAATTGTCAAAGATGAAAATGAATTGTAAAAGATGAAAATGAATTGTCAAAGATGAAAATGAATTATCAATGATGAAAATGAAATGTCAAAGATGAAAATGAATTGAGAAAGATGAAAATGAATTCAGAAAGATGAAAATGATTTTAAAAAGATGAAAATGAATTCAGAAAGATGAAAATGATTTTAAAAAGATGAAAATGAATTCAGGAAGATGAAAATGAATTGTCAAAGATGAAAATGATTTTAAAAAGATGAAAATAAATTTAGAAAGATGAAAATGAATTCATAAAGATGAAAATGTTTTTAGAAAGATGAAAATGATTTGTGAAAGATGAAAATGAATTCATAAAGATGAAAATGATTTTAGAAAGATGAAAATGATTTCAGAAAGATGAAAATGATTTTAAAAAGATGAAAATGAATTTAGGAATATGAAAATGAATTGTCAAAGATGAAAATGATTTTAGAAAGATGAAAATGATTTCAGAAAGATGAAAATGATTTCAGAAAAATGAAAATGATTTTTTGAAAGATGAAAATGATTTCAGAAAGATGAAAATGATTTCAGAAGAATGAAAATGATTTTTTGAAAGATGAAAATGATTTTAAAAATATAAAAATAAATTTAATAAGGATGAAAATAGATTTAAACTGATGAAAATAGAATTAAAAAGATGAAAATGTATGAAAGATGAAAATGAATTGTGAAAGACGAAAATGAATTCAGAAAGATGAAAATGCATTTTTGTCAATTTTAGATGGTCAATTTTCTAAATTTTATGTATAATTTTGATGCGTAAATTGTATTTTGATTAAAAATTTTCACAGTTCTAGCTCTCGACTCTGATTTGGGTTCAAGTCTGATTTGCTGTATCTGGGTCTGATTGGATTGTGGTGTGACTGAGCTTGATGGGCTGGATTTTATTGGATTTGGATCAGGTCAGACCCAGACTACTGGATCAAGGCTTGGATCAATGTGGACTGAATCAATCCGGTCCAGACTCAATTGGATCTGGTGGGAACCGGGTCAGGCCACAAGCGACTCGCCCTGGCTGAACCAGCTCACAGGAGCGTGGTTGATCGGGGAAGACAACCCCGAGCGGGGCAGGGAGGTGGTGGCCGGCGGATCTCGCCGGATCGGGCCCGAAGATGGAGAAGGAAGGGTCGTAGGGGCGAAGGGGCATCGGATCTGGTGTCGGATGAGGTTGGGGAGCCCGGAGATGGCGGAGCTGGGGAGGTCCGGCGCCGGATCCGTGAGGAGGACGGCGCTTGAGGTCTTCGCCGGGGATGGAGGAGGAGAGGTCGGAGCGGCGTCGGGTACGCAGTGGTGGAGGAGGAGAGGTCGGATCTGTGGTTTGATGACCCTTGGATGGACAGAAGCGACGGAACCCGGTGGTGGCGGCGCCGGTCTTGAGAGAGGAGGGGCTCGGGCGGAGTGTGGTGCTCACCACCGGCGTGGAGCTTGTGGTTGGCTTTGGCCGGAGGAGTTGGCTGGAGGTGGGAAGGAGGGCGGAGGTGGAGAAGACGAGCTCGCCGGAGTTGAGGTGGTTAACCGGAGTTGGAAGGAGGAGTTGGCTGTCGGTCGTCGGAGAAGAGAGGGGGAGAGAGGAGAGTGAGAGGAGAGATGAGAGAGAAAATGCTGGAATAAAAAAATATAAAATATGGGTAAGGGTATTATTGTCATTTTCATGTGTTGTTGGGTTCTTCATATGAAAACTATGAATGTGGGGTTTTTAGCAAGATGTATGGGGTTATGGACAAGGAGGGGGTTAGATTGTGGGTTATGACCTAATACCCCTTTAACAAAAATGTTCATTAAAAACCCCATTAGCTTTGTATTTAAGCTTAAAACCCCATAAGGTATTAGTTGTCGGGTATTAATGATTAAAAAGTCGAAATTACCCTTCTATGCCAATCCTATAAGTTGGTGTCGTCTCGTCTTCCTCTGATCATGCCCTCTTCCGTTGTCTCGTATTCCGTCTTCTGTCGTCTCGTCTTCCTTCAATGATCCACTACACGCGTGACGTCGTCTCGTCTTCCTCCATCGTTCCACACGCGAGCATCTTTAGTTGCTTTGGTCTTCCTCCGACAAACTAACACAGGCCAGCGAGTGGCTTTTAGTTGCCGTCATCGTCCTCTGACGATCAATCGCCGTCTTCTTCGAGAACCCTAGCACGTGGACGCTTGCTCAATCGTTTTCCCTAGTATGTATTATGATTCTTTATATGTTTTAAGGATGTTTTCTTTCGTGGTTATTTCGTGATTGAAATAGTAGATTGCTTATTTATTGATGATTTTGTCACTTTTTCAATATTATTGTGTGATGTTATTTGTTTTTTGGTTGATTTCTTTTTCTCCTAATGCATTGTAATCCAAGTTTTGCATTCTTGATTGACATATGGTTTGTACAGGATCACTGATGTTGGACAAGTTGGTTTTGTTCTACAAGTATGGTGATGATACTGTTGTTTGGGAAGCGAGAATCGGAGCTTCTTTAGATCAGCTTGTGAGTCATCTTTGTGAGAGATGGACCAATTTGTTTAGGGATGCCTTACGACTCTATTATCCGATATCTTGGCATCCGAGATGCGTTCTTGCCTCGGATTGTGATTTTGTTGGTTTGCTTTAGGCTGCAGCTACTTTGGGGCTCTAGTTTATTGATGTGAGAGTTTTGGATGGTGGTCTTGGCATTTGTGGTTGTGGAAGTGATGTATGTTCTTCACAGATTGATAATGTCGTCGATGACGTCGATGTTGATATGCTCGTTGGCTTTTATCGTCATCATAAAAGGACCTTGATGACGGTTGGTTGGGATCGATCTATCACTCATATGGGGCAAAAATTTGAAGGTGGTGTCACGGAGTTTAGATTGTGTTTGCAAAAACAATCACTTGCATCGGGGTATGGGTATAAATTTGTGAGAAATGAGCCTCATAGAGTCACATCGGAGTGGCCGAAGAGGGATAGTACTAGTTGTGATTGGATGGTGCACTCTACTCATAAACCGATCAATGGGTTCTTTTATCTTAGGAAGCTTATTAACGTCCATACATGTGGAGCAGTTTCGCGTGCATATAAGCATAATCGGATGAGCTCCAAGTTAGCATAGTTAAGCAGTTCACCACAAACTATGGTTTACATATATATTATGACCACACATGGTCATAGGTCAAGATGGATGAACATACAAAGATGAAAATGATCATATAAAAATGGAAATACATGAGAAAGAAGAAAATTACACTCACACAGATGAAAATGAACACAAAGATGGAAATCACACTAACAAAGATGAAAATGAAAATGATACTCACATTCCCAACATGAGGCTGTACATCTGGCTCATTGTTCGTGGATAAAACGTCGATCTCGCGGGGACGAGATCTCTATTTTATTTCCGAGCAAATCATATTTTAATTTCATTACAGGAAATTGTAGGCACCACACCCCTGGATCTGTCGATCGCCAAGTCGACTGATCCATCATTTACATCCCCGTAGGGAATACCTCCGATTCTAGATCCAATAAAAATAAATATTTTCCTATAATAATAATGAAATGACGTGAGGTCTTGGACCACCACGTTCATCGCCATGCAGGATATCTTTGTCGCCGGGGCTTCAAATCCGCCGGAGTTTGGGAAGAGCCGTCCAATGTCCAATTGTTGTCGTGAAGATGTAGCAGCTGGAACAAGGAAGGCGTTGTCTGAGCATCGGAGTTGATATTGTTCACGCGTCGAAGCTGGTGGGAAGCTTGTATCCGACCTCCATCGCCGTGGCAGCTGGACTCGATGAAACCGGCTGGAACCAGAGAAGCGCAGGCTGGGACAGGGGAAGCCACTATCCAGACGGGGGAAGTTGCCATCCATGCTCGGAAGCTCAGCGTCGGGGGGAGATTGGAGAGGCCCTTGCTGAGGATGCATGCAGCTCGTCGATGTCGCCTACTACTGGAGATGTGAGTTTGGTGCGAACGAGCTCGTTGCGACGGGCGATCACTGGGATCTAGTTTCTTCGAAGATCAGCGACGGCGCGTGGCTTTCCTGGAGTTGAGGTTTCGCCTGCGTCGCGGGGCCGTCGGGGAGTGCCATTCGCCAAGATCTGGTGTTGATCATGCGAGTTGCTGGAGACAGGGACGTCGCTGGAAAAGACCTTGCCAGGCGTTGGCTTAATGCCGCAAGCTCGAGATCAAGGATGGCGACGGACGGCTTGATGAAGATCTAGCCGGGCTGTCGAGGAGCGCCGTTCACCAAGCTCTGGAGAGGGTCTCTATCTAGGAAGCTGGCTAGAACAAAGGAGGTGTGTGAGCCTTGGGATCAGAGGAAACAGCAGCTGGAGTTCAATGATGTGCTGGAAGCTTGAAGACGTCGGCTAGAACAGATGAATGGCCGGAGCTCCTTGGACTGGACCAGAGGATTGTTTGGAAGCAGGGGAGTCGCGGCTGGAACTTGAGGGCGTCTAGATCTGGACTTCGCGGTGGTGAGAAGATGGCCGGAGCAGAGAACTTGCCGCTGGAACTTGAGGGCGCCGTCTGGAAACAGAGGAAACAGGGGAAGCTTTGTTTTTGAAGCCGCCGGCGACGAGAGAGAGAGAGCCTTGGCCTGATCTCCGTCGCTGATGAGGAAGCAAGCTGGAGTAGCTTCGCTGGAGGTATGGACCGCGTGGCAAGCAGGAGAGTGAAGCTTGAGCCGCGGGATCGACGAGCCTCCTACAGCGTCGACCCAGAGACGCGAGCGTCTCGATGGGTTCCAACTGTGTTGTCTGGATCTACGCCGTCCGGTGGTGCGCAGCGTCGGAGCACCTCTAGAACCTCTTCGTCTTCAAGCCTCCAAGCACTCTTTCGAAGATGTGAACCTCTTGACAAGAACCCGGCGTCTTCCTCCGGCCTTCCACCTCTGATGAGCTTTTGGGTTGGATGAAGAATGGCAATGGGTTTCTCTGGTTGGGCAGTGGCGATGGAGACGCCTTTGGGTTTGGAACTGAGATCCTTGGGCCAGACGGCGACGGCGAGGTGCTCCTTGGGCTGTGCGAGGTCTCCTTGGCTGGGCGACGACGGCCTCTCTCCTCTCGAGCTCTCTCCTCCTTTGTATCAGCCTCTGCTTCTCTGCTTCTTTGCTTCTTTTTTCAATGCCTTTTCTCTCTACATTTGCCCAGCCTTTGTTTTACCTTCATTTGCCGGCCTTTCCTCCCTCCATTTGCCAACTAACCAGCCAGCCTTCACCCTCCTCGTTTTATAGGCACGAGAGGTGATCTCTTAATATGTTAGAATGGGATGGAGAATCCTGATTATGGGATACTAATTGATGCTAATCCTTTTATATAAGGATAGCTCATATAATCCCACCATATTTAGAGATGCTGATTTTATTTTTTATATGGTATGAGAATGCAATCCAACCATAATTGAAGATGCTGATTTCTCATATGGTATGATATATATATATATATATATATATATATATTTGATTTGGCTGATTTTATATGGGTAGATATTTTATTTTGAAATTTGAATTTGAAATTCAAATGTTCAGATTTGAATTATCTGAATATTTGTCCAATTATTCAGATATTCGAAATGCCTTATTTAAATTTTAATTTCGATATTTCATATAATACTTTGGAAAATTGACTGAAATATCCTCGGGCAAGCCGGGTGTAAATTACCAAAATATCCTTTTTTATCGGCCATATACTTTGGACCCAAATGTCTCCGGCGCAGATGAAATATCTCTGTTCTGGATTTTCACACCCCTGAAGGCGTGAAATGACTAAAATGCCCCCCTTGGGGTTAAATGACCAAAATACCCTTTCGGTTTGGTTATTTAAGCGCGACGCATAGCGACGCGATTTCTGTGCGGGTCATGGACACGTGCGCGCATTATGTGGTGCGCGCATATTTTTTTGTCGGGACTTAAGCGAATTTGAAGTTGGGTATTTGTTTGGGTTTATTTGAATTTTCGGATTTTTCCCTTATTTATTTCAGGGAATTTTCTGTAATTTCCCAGGTGTGGTGGAAAATTACCAAAACGTCCCTATATTTACACAGCTTATTTAGGATGCCAACAAAGCTATGTAACGGCTATTTTGGAGTAGTGGGAAATTTAGACATGCATTTTGGTTTAAATTCCCAAAATACCCTTGGATGGGTAAAATTACCAAAATATCCTTATTCCTCCAGTTTGTGTAGGATGCCGTCAAAACCGGGGATATGTAGGAGATTTGGATGGACTCGACTGTGTGTGAGCCAATTTGGGTTTAGTGTGTGCGGATTCAGCCCGGGGACTTCTGCAAATGTAGTCGACTTAGCCTTAGCTAAAATCGATGTCAAGAGATGCCCCCTCGAGGCCTGCGCGTAAAATTCATGTAATTTGAACGGGCAGGGCTCGAAAATTTTTTAGTGAGTTGTTCACTGGTATTTGTCATAAACAGCTTGGCCATATATGCGGCCTTTGCCGTGTTTTTTTTTTTTTTTTTTTTTTGAACTCGCAAATTTCGTGGAAACTGCGATTCTAATTTCGAGAAGAGTGCGATCATGTATATCTTGAGATCGCAAATTTAAGCAAATTGTAATCATATATATATATTTTTGAGATTGCAGATTGTGATTGTGATTTTGAGATCAAGACTTAGAATTCATGTGGGACTCTTCCAGATATTAGGAAGAATCATCGTGACTTGGAGGGGGACTTGGAGTTCATGCACAATTCCCGCGCTCCTCCATATATATATATATATATATATATATATCCCGTTGGCTTTGGCCGGTGCATCTTATCTCGGCGTGGAGGGCGAGCATCTCGGCGAGGCCGACTGCGAGAACCATCGACAACACGACATAGACGAGCATCGTCAATGAAGCACGGCATGGGCAAGTACCAGCAATGAGTACCAGCGGCTGGGCGACGAGCTTTGGGTGCGGCTTGGCAGCGAGCATCGTACGGTGTAGGCGAGTTGGGAGAGGCTTCTGGTCGACGAAGGCGAGGAGGAGGATCGACGACGAGCATTGGCTGTGGCTTGGTGTTTCCTTTCTTTCTTCTTTTTTTTTTCTTTTTTTTTTTTTTTTGTTTGGCTCTTGTCCTTGTCCAACGCCAAGTATGGGTTTCATCTTCTTTCGAAACCTTGTTTGACCTTTGTTGGCCGGAAACAACCAGCAGTCTTTGAAGCATGGTCGGACATGGCGTCTCCAACATCGGCATGTTGTTTTCTTTGCTCTTTGCAAGTCCAACGTCGAAGTCACTGGTTCTTTGTTGTGGCAGCACTTGGCGTTGAGCCGGAGTGGCATGGTGCCCTTCATTTGCAACGCCATGGGTGCTGAAGCGGTGCAGGGCCATGGGTGCTGGAGCGGTGCAGGGCCATGGGTGCTGAAGCGGTGCAGGGTAGAAGTAGGTCCGGCACAGCGGGAGCAACCAACCTGGCGTGATGGGTTCATGGCGAACTGCTGATGGCATGCTTGCGGGAGTCACGGGTTGAAGGAAGGAGACCCGGCACTACCGTGCTGAAAGGTGTCCAACCAGGATCTGGTGGCGGAAGCTAGGAGCAGAGCGAGCGGCTTGATGTCGAGCTCCCGGAGGAGTCTCGGAGCGGAAAAGAAAAAAAGTGAAACAGAGCTATGTTGCCCTTCGTCGGGGGAGGAAATAGATGTCCGACGGAGGCTCGGACTTGGGCGGAGATGAGGGACAAGTTGTATCGAAGGCGTCCATCCCTGGCGCATGCTCTGTTTTTGGCGGATCAATGGGTGGCGAGCCACGCTTTGTTTCTGCTATTACCCATCTCCTTTCTCTGCTTCTTTGTGCCTTGTTTGCTTGTTTTCTTCTTCTTCTTTTTTCTGTGCTAATATATGCTGATGTTTTCCTTCCTCTCTTCCTTTTCAGCAAGATGTCAAGCTCACCTTGTGACGTCGTTGAAGGAAAGGAGGCCGGCATCATCATGCTAAAGATGTCCGACCAGGATTTGGCGGCGGGAGCCGGAAACAGAGCAAACGGCGACGGGCGACGCTTTGTGGTGGCGTTGGAGGATCTTGATGTCGGGTCTGAGGAGTTCTCGACGGAGCAGGAAAGAGGGAACAACGCCGTGCTGGGCTTCGTCGGAGAAGAAGATGGAGTTCCAACAAAGATTTGGGCTTTGTCGGTGTAGACACCAATTTTGACTAAGGTCAAATTTTGAAGTATTCACAAAATTGCCTCTACTCGTCTTAGACACTCCTCAAAGATATATCACCAAGCATACAAACCCGAATGCTCATAGAGCACACATACACTGCTCTATATGCGATTCTCCATGGTTTTGATGGTATCCTACACAAATCGGAGGGAACAAAGGGCGTTTTGGTAATTTTACCCGCCCAAGGGTATTTTAGGAATTCAGGGCAAAATACATTCCTGGACTCTCTAAAATATCCTATCATAACCCTATATAGCTTTTACGGCATCCTACAAAAGCTAAGTAGACTCGGGGGCATTTTGGTAATTTTGCCCACCATGGGTATTTTGGGAATTTTGACTAAAATACGTGTTCAGGATTCCTACAATATCTAAGAAATATCCCCGTATGGTTTTTATAACATCTTATACAAACCGAAAGCATAAAAGGCATTTCGGTAAGTTTTACCTTCCAGGGGTATTTTGGTCATTCTAGCCAAATATAGGCTTGACCCAACTACAACATTCCAAACTAGTTCATGATGGTTTTGAAGGCATCCTATACAAACCAAAACATGAAAAATGGTATTTTGATCATTTAGCCCCCCGGGGGTATTTTGGTCATTTACTCTAAAATGCATATTTTCCACGTACACATGACAAATTTGTCATCCGCCCTATAAAGTATCATCTACTTTGTGGGTATTATTGTCCAAAACATATGAGGACTCTACGCCAACCAAAGTGCCAAAACGGTATTTTGGTAATTTTACCCTCAAATCAGCCTTCTTAAAGCTTTGATGGCATCCTACACAAGCTACGGGGGGCAAGGGTATTTTGGTCATTTTAAACCTCTAGGGGTATAATGGTCTGAAAATATATGTAAAGGCATCTCTACCTGCTTTGGGGGTATTTCGGTCCAAAAAAATATATATGACCGATAAAAAGGGCATTAGGGTAAATTATGTACACTATGTTCAAATATTTGAAAATTCAATAAAATATTCAAAATTTGAACAAACATATAAAATTTTAAACTCAAATTCATGATTTGAGTTCGAATTCAAATAGATTTGATTTGCCCAATCCTAAATCTAAACTACCTAAATCCTACCCTCTTAACCACCCAAATCTCAACTCCTCAAACTAAAATTCAAATCTAAAAATCAGCCGATCTAAATAAAAGTGTGCATACCTACGTCCAACCTTCCATCAGCATTATAAGATGTGACATGGCATCATATAATTGGAGACTTGGAGTAGGGTTTAGCTTAAGGAAAAGTTCCAAGGGAGCAACATAAGGTAGGGTGTAGGTTAACAAAAACTTCCGAGGGAACAACATCACAGTTACAACAAATTGAGCTCTCCTCAGCAGCTCTCCTACGCACACGTGTCTTCCAAGTATTAAAAAAATAATAAATTTAACCTCTTCTTAACCGTGAGCATCTCACGCCAACAATTTTTCAAATTTTGGAAATCCCGTCCAAAGCTCTCCCAACACCTATAAATAAAGGGGGAGGGGGGTGAGGCAGAGGGGAGGTAGAGGCATTTGAGAGCAAAGCCACACTCTGAAAGAGAGGAGGCTGAGCTCTGAAAATCTAAAATTTGTTTTTCGCGTTCTTCGTGTTCTTGAAAGTTCTTCAAGAGATAGCACAACTCACGTGGATTTCAATCCACCCGTTGGGAGTGGCTATTGATTCTTGAAGTTCTTCAAGAAATAACGAGACCCGGGTGGATCCAGATCCACTCGCGGAAGTTGGCTATTGATTCTTGAAGTTTCTTCAACTCTAGAGATCCTTCACCAACTTTTGGAGATCTTAAAGCAACTCCTTCATCAACTCCCAAGGGTCCGACACCAAGTCCTCCAGCAGCTCCTGAAGGATCCACAGCAAGCCCACCACCAACTCCTAGAGCAAGTCCTTCATCAAATCGACGAGGTCCTACAACAAATTCTTCAGCTCTTGGGGTTCCCCCAATCGAGCCTCTATCAATTTTGAAGACCTGCAGCAACTCCCAGGAGATCAAGAAGGAAGACCAAGGTAGATCAACACCAACAAGGGTGAGGGTTGGAGGCTTCGCCTCCGCCCAATACCCCTCTACCTCTTCCTTCCTCTTTTTAGATGATGTAATAGGATTTTTAAGTCTCGGATCTTTAATCAAGGGTCTTCCCTACGGGGATGTAAATGATGAGTTGCCAGTCTCATCATGAGTATGCATGTCCAAAGAGAAAGAGATATGCAGCTTGTGATGATACTGGGAACTCAGGAGTGTTGTTCTCACAATCTCCCCACCACATGTAAATTGACTTTTGATCACAATAAAATGGGCAAACATCTCACCCCAAGATAGCGATTTTATTGTCGAACAAAATTCTGGCACGCCCGGTGGGACAACACTCTACCCCTCATCTTTGGATCCGAACCTTAAAATTCCTACATACTAACATGCTTTCCTTCTCAAACGAAGGATATGGCAAACTATCTTCACATACTAACATATTTCTTCACCAAGACCAAGGGATATGGCGCTCAACGGTGCTTCGTTCAACATATGCTTTGGCGATCTCTGGTTCAACATCCCTCTAGGAGGCGACGGCATGCCGGTGTCCTCAGCGTCATCAACGGTGTCCCTCACACCTCTGACGACATCTCCGTCAACACCTCCAACGACACCTCCAACAATACTTCCACCATTGGAGTCCTCTGCTGTCAAATCCCGCCGCAAGCGACGAGGGACAACAAGACTTCCGTCAGTCGGATCAAGCGTCCAGCTGCAAACTGATATCAAAGCTTCTTCAAGTGGAGCCCGTGTTCGTCAAGAATATCGGGAGATAACTGCTCACCTGTCGAAGAAAGTCATCAAAGGAGGCAGAGGTAATCACCAGCTGAGATCCACCCCCCTTCGAAGAGATCAGCAGCCAGCCCCCATGAAGTTGTCACAACAGACGAAGAAGGTTGGACTACAGTTGTCCCGAGGAGAAAAAAGGAAGCCGGTTGCCAAGGCCCCTTCCATCCATAAGATCTTCACAACACATACTGAAGATCCAAAAGGAAGAAATCATCCTCAAACCTTTCAACCCTCTGCTGTACAACTCAAGGCGATCAACAAGTCACACAAGACTTGCGCCAATAAGCCTCATACCGGTCTCTACACAGCCAGAGATCAGGGTGAGTTCTTGTACTCTGAGTACAAGCACCGACAGAAGTACTGGGAGTCCAGACTCCCTAGCTACTACATTTATCTGCAAGATATGGAAACGGCCTACGTCAACTACATCAACCGCGAGACGAATGCTCTCCAGATCGAGAAGGGGGTCGAGAAAAACGACACCGATACTTCTCGTCCTAAGCAAAACATCAATGCTTGTAAGCATCTTCCTGCTAAGGTCAGGGGGCACGCTGAGAAGCAAAAGGATACTGTCCATCGCCCGCCATTTCATGCTGGGGGCTTGGGACGTCCTTGCTATGGAGTGACTTCCAGGGTCATTCATAGAAATCAACAAAACATCAAGGCTTATGAACCTAAGCATCTTCCCGCTAGGGTCAAGAAGCAAACTGAAAAGAAGCAAAAGAATGTTGTCCATCGCCCGCCATTTTATGCTGGGGGCTTGGGACGTCCTTGCTATGGAGTGACTTCCAGGGTCATTCATAGAGCTCATCCAGCTCAGATCCCTTCATCAACAAGTCAGCACAATACCCAGACTAGCCGTGCTGCTCAAATTCCTTCACTAAGAAGATCTGGCATCCTGAAAGAAGTTCCTCAAAAGAACTCTTTCGATGTCTTTGCTGCAATGCCTATCGGTGTCCAAGACGATGATCCATCTGCTTCAAGTGACAATTCTTCAAACCTCCCCGCCAAGAGAAGGAAAAAGAAGGCTGTTGTCGAAGAACCATGTGATCTTATCGTCATCAACCCACATCTGAACCGTCCTCACACTAGAAGCATCACCCGCTCTCTAAGTAGTAAGGATGTGGTTTCTGAACCCTCAATTGAGCAAGAGTTCCATCCTTCTCCCGAGTCCCCAAGGGAAAAATCAGCTTCACCAGAACGTTATCAAGTTCTTACCATCTCGATGGAAGAAGAACTTGAGCAGCTGAGGAACGCTCTACAACTAAAGGAGGCAGAGCTAGTCAACTTGAAGGCTCAAATCCCTCACGAACATGATTCGTATGTGGAGAACACTTCTTCACCCCCTCATGGTCACCAACAACCCCCTCCAAACAATCCCCAACAACAGCCTCTACATGGTAATCATCAGACGCATCCACATGGTAATCCATCACCAAACATGGTACCACTGGAGACTGTGCAGCGGATGATCACTGAAAGCATAAGGGCTTTTCAAATGCAAACTCAATATGCTACGAGGCCAGGATACATGAAACCATATCCAGCAGAAATTGACTTAGTTCCATTTCCGTTAAACTATAGGCAACCTCAATTTGCCAAGTTTAACGGGAGTGGATTACCACATGAGCACATTGCCCATTTTCTCGCAGCTTGCCAAGATACAACTCTCAATGGAGCCCTATTACTCCGCCAATTTGTGCAGACCCTCTCTGGCCCAGCTTTCACCTGGTATAGCAAGTTACCACCAGGCTCCATCACCTCTTGGGAGCAGATGCAAGAAGCATTCCTCCAAAGGTTTTATAGCACCCAAAGGAATGTGGGGATCACAGAACTCACACAAACGGAGTAGAACTCTCATGAGAAGGCTGCGGACTTCATCAACAGGTGGAGAAACCTAAGCATCCATTGCCCACAACCCATTACAGAGGCGGAAGCTGTACGTATGTGCATGAATAACTTGCGCCCAGAAATGGCAGTCTACTTGCAAGGCGTTCGTCCGCTCACCTTTGAAGAATTGGCTTCCAAGGCCACTGATATTGAAAATTATCTCCAACACGTGGCTCGGAAGACAGGCGCAGTAGATAAGATGTTTGTCAAGAAAGACAAAGCTCCTCCTAAGGGAAAGGCAGTGTTGCAAACATCCACAACACAAGATCATCGGCTCAGAGAAGTCTACACTCCAAAAGGCCAACCCCGACCTAGGGATACGCCTTCGGAACCTACTCCAAGAAGAATAAAGACTCTCAAGGAAAGAATAGAGAAAGAATACTCTTTTCCTAGAGAAGAAGTCGCGGATATCTTCAGAGGCTTGAAGGACCTTGGACTTATTGAGCTTCCCGAGCCAAGGCGTCCTCAAGAAGTAGATAAAGTCAATGATCCTCTGTATTGCCACTATCACAGGATCTTGGGTCACACCATACAAGATTGCTTCATCCTCAAAGATAAAATTCAAAAGCTGATTGATGATGGAGTCATGGATGCCGGACTTCTAAAGAAACTTCAAAAGGGGAAGAAGGTGGAATCAGCACACATGATTACCACCGAATTTCCCTCCTCAGAACCTGATGTTCCTCCAGCAATACTGATCGGGAAGTTGGGGTATCCTCCCTCCATGCCTTCTTGTGAAGATGAACATGCACCTGTCTCTCCCTACATTCCCACAGAAGTGCACATGCCCCCTATCCTCGAATCTGTTGAAGGGTGTCCCTGGCCAGCATTGGAAGACCTACATCCTCCTAACACCGATGATGAAGAATCCCTGCCCGATGAAGAGCCATGCTATGATCGGTATGGGAGACCCTACATCAGCAAGAAGCAGATGAAGAAGAAGGCATTCAAGGAGAGGGTTAGAGCAGCCAGGCTCAACCCCCCAAGATCCTCAGTCCCACAAGACTGGCAACCAGGGCCGAAAAGATACAGAACCCCAAAGTACAAGATCTTGAGAAAGGTGATGCCATATGAAGAGATAAACGGCTTCATACACCGAGTTTCCACGGATCTCCAGACCAGGACACCATATGTCCCGGAAACTGATGTCTCTTGGGACCACTATCCATGCCTCCCGATAGGAGTCTTACAAGATGACGACCAATCTCTCTGCTTCCCAGAAGAAGAAAATGTCGAAGTCCACGAGATCATCACACGCTCTGGGCGACCACTTCCGAATTCTCAACCACCAAGGGAGAGAAACCCGGTACCGCAAGCAGTGCAAGCTACAACCCAAAATAATGTAAACTCTAAGGAGTTAATAAAGTACAATGTAATTTCTCATTTAAAGAAAGTACCATCACTGCTTAGCGTGTATGATGCCCTGTGTCTTTCCTCTGATCTCCGCAAATCTCTTATTATCGCTCTATCTTTTCCCGACGATTACCGGGAAGAAATCCCCCAAAATGATGTCCCTACAGTCGAAACTCTAAATATCGAGTTTACCGATGATGATTTGCTACTTGGCTCAAAACCACATAATAGGCCACTGTTAGTAACTGGGGACATCGATGACATACCCACATCACATATAATGCTAGATTGTGGGTCAGCTATCAATCTCTTGCCACTCAAAATACTTCATAAACTGGGGTATGACACCCTAGACTTAACAGCTAGTAATATTGTAGTGCAAGGCTTCAACCAAGCTGGTCAACAAGTTCTCGGCTCTATACGCCTAGTCCTAAAATTCCAAGACTTGGCCACGAGTGTTGTCTTTCATATTATTGATGCTCGCACCTCTTATAATGCATTACTAGGAAGACCTTGGCTCCATGAGTACAAGGTCGTCCCTTCAACACTTCACCAATGTTTCAAGTACCAAACCCTCGAAGGTGATGTCAAGAGGGTGTTTGCTGATACGAAGCCCTTCACACCAGGGGAGGCGTTCTTTGCAGATGCCAAGTTCTACTTGGAGCCACCCTTGAAGCTGAAGACACCTATCGCCACACCTCCTACGGAAATGGGTTTCACAGAGAGATTCACAGCAGATGTTCAACAAGGAAAGAAGCCTCCTCCAAAAAGGAAGACATATTGTTACATTCCAAGTAGCCAGAGGAAAGCAAGGGACCCCATATTCAAAGTCATTGAAGAGAAGCTCTCCAAAGCCATTCTTCAAGATTTCCCCATACCCCTCCCCAAAATGGTACCATCACATGTGAAGCCTCCACCAATTAAAGAAGAGGGTCAGTCAAGTGAAGACAATAGGGAAACAAAATATAATCAGCCCATTAACTTCATCCAAGCATCTATGGTCCAGTCTGCCGCCAAAAGATCATTTCTACCTATACCGTTCTATGACGAGAAGCTACTTCACATGATGACTCAAATGGGGTATGATATCAATTCTGGTGAAGACTTATGTGGAGGTCGTGGTCAAAAGCAACCTTTTGAGGATATCCTTTCAGATGAACAAATAAAGGCTATCCGATATGGTGAAAAACTACCCTTCCACAAGGCAGGGCTTGGATATCAATTCCAAGTCTGCATGACTTCCACAGAGCTAATTGATCTCCAAGAAGCGCCTCCCCAACTCGAAGATGGCGGTCAAGCAACTGTTGATGAGCTCGAAGAAATCAACCTAGGGACAGATGATGATCCTCGGCCTACTTTAATCCGCGCTCACATGACGCCAAGCGAAAGGGAACAATATATGACCTTCCTTCGTCAAAATAAAGATGTGTTCGCGTGAAACTACAAAGAAATGCCAGGCTTGGATACCGGTGTTGCTGTCCATCGTCTCTCCATAAAGGAAGATATCCATCCAATCAAGCAGTCTCAAAGGCGCTTCCGACCAGAGTTGATCCCCAAGATCATCGCAGAAGTAGACAAACTCATTAAAGCAAACTTCATTCGAGAGGTCCAATATCCAAAGTGGCTAGCAAATATTGTACCTGTGAAGAAGAAAAACGGCCAGCTTAGACTCTGTATAGATTTCAGAGATCTAAACAAAGCATGTCCAAAGGATGATTTCCCATTGCCCATATCCGAACTTATAGTGGATGCGACAACTGGTCATGAAATCCTTTCTTTCATGGATGGATACTCAGGCTACAACCAGATAAAAATGGCGTCTGAAGATGAGGAACTCACGGCTTTCCGTACACCCAAAGGAATATTTTGCTACACAGTGATGCCATTTGGGTTAAAGAATGCCGGAGCTACATATCAGAGAGCTATGACATTTATTTTTAGTGACCTTCTACACGACATCGTAGAATGCTACTTCGATGACCTTGTGGTGAAAACAAAACATCGACAAGATCATTTCAAGCACCTAACCGAAGTCTTCCACAGACTGAGGCGGTACAATCTGAAAATGAACCCCATGAAGTGTGCGTTCGGTGTCACATCAGGGAAGCTCCTTGGCTTTGTAGTACGCAGACGAGGAATCGAGGTCGACCCTTCTAAGGTCAAGGCCATTCTAGAAATGTCACCACCTCGGAATCTTCATGAACTCAAGAGTCTTCAAGGTCGGCTAGCCTATATTCGAAGATTCATCTCAAACTTGGCGGGACGTTGCAAACCCTTTTCTCACCTAATGAAGAAAGGGACACCCTTTGAGTGGGATGAAATATGCCAAAATGCATTCCAAAGCATTAAAGAGTACTTAATCAATCCACCAGTGCTTGCCTCTCCTATCAAAGGAAAGCCTTTGATTCTATACACGGCAACTTCTCCTAGATCACTTGGTGCCCTACTGGCGCAACAAGACAACGAAGGCAAAGAAAGAGCTCTCTATTACCTGAATAGGACTCTGGTTGGACCCGAGCATAACTATTCAGAAATGGAAAAAATTTGCCTTTCCTTAGTATTTGCCACCCAGAAGCTCCGTCACTATCTTTTGGAGCACCCTTTACAACTCATTTCTAGAGCTGACCCTTTGCGGTATATATTAAAGAAATTGACCTTATCTGGGCGACTGGCAAAATGGGCTATGTTATTATCCCAGTTTGATATAACATATGTTCCACAGAAGGCAGTCAAGGGACAAGCTTTGGCTGACTTCATTGCTGCTTATCCAATCCCAGATGATGAAGTCCTAAATGATGATCTTCCAGACGAAGAAGTCTTCATGATTGATATTCAGTCCTCTTGGGAAATGTACTTCGACAGAGCCTGCAGGCGGTCAGGAGCAGGGGCGGGATTGATCTTTGTTACTCCATAACAAGCTCTCATCCCCTACTCTTTTACATTAACATCTGCTTCATCCAACAATATGGCAGAATATGAAGCTCTCATTATAGGCTTGGAGATAGCCTCAGAAATAGGGATGGATCCGCTTATAGCCTATGGAGACTCCCAGCTCATTGTGAATCAGCTTCTCGGCGTGTATGCCGTCAAAAAGGAAGAATTAGTCCCATACTATCAAAAAGCCAAAGGACTCATTAGCTCTTTCAGGGAGCTGAAGATCCAGCATGTCCCAAGGTCACAAAACCAAAAGGCAGATGCATTGGCTAGTCTTGCTGCAGCTATGTCCCTCTCACCTACAGAAGTACTAGAAATCAGAGTAGAGGAAAGACAAGTCCTTCCCCCTCTTCTCGAAGAAATTCCAACTAAACAACTACCGGTGTTCATTAATGCCATCTCCACATATGAAGTTAATATAGAAGATTGGAGAACCCCGCTTTTGGATTATCTCATGTCTGGAGCGCTCCCTTCTGATGCCCAAGAAAGACAAAAGCTAAGAAGAAGAGAGACAAAGTACACATATATTGACAACACACTTTACAGAAGATCCTTCGACGGGCTCTTGTTGCGGTGTCTCTCTAGCGAAGAAGCAGCGTCAGCTCTCGAAGAAGTCCATTCAGGTGTATGTGGAGCACATCAATCTGGCCCCAAGTTATATCACCAGCTGAAACACTTGGGATATTATTGGCCTTCCATGGTGCGAGATTCTATTGAACATACTAGGAAATGTCATGTGTGCCAAATTCACGCTGACTTTATACATATGCCTCCAAAGCCACTTCATCCTACAAATATATCCTGGCCTTTCGAGGCATGGGGATTAGATGTAGTTGGCCCTATTCAACCTTCGTCGTCAAGAGGGCATTGCTATATCCTGGCAGCTACAGATTACTTCTCCAAATGGGCAGAAGCAATCCCCTTGAAAGACGTGAAGGCTGAAACAGTGGTACTTTTCATCAAAACACAGATTGTGTGCCGATTCGGAGTCCCGGCAATACTCATCTCGGACAATGGCACACCATTCAAGAATAGAAATGTAGAAAAATTTTGTGCCAAGTTCAAAATTAAACACCATTTTTCTTCGACATATAACGCCGCAGCTAATGGACAAGCAGAAGCTTTCAATAAGGTTCTCTGCAAACTCCTAAAGAAAGTAGTTCACAAAAACAAGAAAGAGTGGCACGAAAAACTGCTGGAGAACCTGTGGGCATATCGCACCACAGTAAGAACTCCAACGGGGGCAACCCCTTATTCTCTTGTCTTCGGAGGTGAAGCCGTCCTTCCCCTCGAAGTGCAGATCCCTTCTCTCAGAGTGGCTTTGCAAGGACAACTGACAGAAGACCAAATGGCCAAGTTAAGACTTGAAGAGCTCGATAGCTTGGAGGAAAAGCGACTAGAGGCCCAGCAGAGGCTGGAAATGTATCAAGCAAGGATCTCCAGAGCTTTTGACAAAAAAGTGAAGCGTCGTTCCTTCAAAGTAGGAGACCTTGTTCTCGCCGTAGTCCAGCCGATGATTGTTACAAGAAGGACCAAGGGGAAGTTCGAACCCAAGTGGGAAGGGCCGTTCGTAGTACAAGAGGTTTATACCAGCGGGGCTTACAAGATCGTTTCTCCAGATGGTGAATATACCCCACCACCGGTGAACGGTAAATTCTTAAAGCGTTATTATTCTTAAATGTAATATGCTCCAAGCTTCACGAGCCTAAACTGAAAGCAATGATACTCTAAGCCATATGAGTATAAACTATTGGCAAAACACAAATTTAAACATATCATGCTCCAAACTGCATGAGCTTAAACTGCAAGTAATGACACTCCAAGCTTTACGAGTATAAACTAAAAGCAAAATGCCAGAAAGCTCCATGAACCCAAGTTCCAAACACACAAATGCTCCAAGCTTCATGAGCCTAAACTGAAAGCAATGATACTCCAAGCCATATGAGTATAAACTGTTGGCAAATCACAAATTTTATTACACAATGCTCCGAGCTTCACGAGCCTAAACTGACAGCACACAAAAAATATATGTATGCTCCAAGCTTCACGAGCCTAAACTGAAGCAATATTACTCTAAGCCTTGCGAGTATAAACTATAGGCACAACATTTTCTCATCCGCTTTGCTCCGAGCTTCACGAGCCTAAACTGACAGCATACAAAAAAAAAAATATGCTTCAAGCTTCACGAGCCTAAACTGCAAGCAATGATACTCCAAGCCATACGAGTATAAACTGTCGGCAAAACATAAATTTGAACATGTATGCTCCAAGCTTCACGAGCCTAAACTGAAAGCAATGATACTCCAAACCATACGAGTATTAACTGTCGGTAAAACATAAATCTCAACACACATGCTCCAAGTTTCACGAGCCTAAACTGTAAGCAATGATACTCCAAACCATACGAGTATAAACTGTCGGTAAAACATAAATTTCAACACGTATGCCCCAAGCTTCACGGGCCTAAACTGATAAGCACATGTGTATTTCAAGTCTTGAATGAAAAGCAAATCCAAAGCATTTATGCAAAAAAAAAAAGAGCTATCGATATGCTTGAAGACAAACTCAAGCTCACTGCATCAACCCCATCTTCGACGGAAATCTACCCCAGAAACATCATCATCTCCTCCGCGTCGATCTACATCTCCAGCGAAGTTTGTCCTGGTTCTTGCTTAACCTCAGCCGCGAAACTTCACCTATGACAATCCTATCATAAAGCAAAAATAGGCAATATGTGAAGACACAAAGCTCCAAAATGGAAAAGGAAAGGGCAAAGGAAGAAGAAATCACATAAAGGCAAAACCGAAAAAAAAAAAAAAAAAGGCTAACAGGGGGCAACACGCGACCCAAGGGCCTCATGCTGCCACCCCTCTTCCTTATCTTCTTCCTTCATCTCCTCTCTGCTTCCGTCGGCCGATCCACTAGCATGGTCCCGACGCCAAGCGACGACGGGCTTGGTATCGCCCTCCCCGCCGAGATCCACAGCGAGTGCCACCTCGCCGTCGCCAGCCGTCCTCCCGCTAGAGGACCACTGTCTCCGTCCTCGATCTAACTCGAGGAGAGAACCCCTGGTGCATCTTCATATCGGAGTCCCAGAGACGCCGGCGAGACATCAGATCCAACCCAAGGGTGGCCGTCCCTCACCACCGCGCACAGCCGTGAGCTCGTCGCAACAACCCCATAGCCGGCGAAACCCATTCCAACAACAGTCTCTAACAACCCACGCGACTCGCCGGCCTTCGGAGAGGAGCGGGGGGATCAAGAAAGAAGAAGACCTCCGGCGCACCCTCATTGCGGAGCTCCATCTCCGTTCGTGGGCCGATCCAAGAAGGGAGCGTCCGTCGCCATCCGAGGCTTCAAGCTCGCGGCATCAATGGCCCTCCGAGATCTTCTTCAGCGACGTCCTCATCTCCACCCAACGCTGAGCTTCTCAGCACGGATGGCGGTTTCCCCTGTTCCAGCTCGTGCTTCTCTGGGTCCAACTCGAGTGGAGCTGCCATGGCGATGGAGGTCATACACCAGCGTCGACGCTCGGACAGCACTGCTTCGACGCACGAACAACACCAACTTCGATGGTTGGATAGCTCAGCCTTCGATGCCACCAGCTTCGACGCTCGAGCAACATTCCTCGACTCCACCGGATATCTCTTCTACGGCAAAGTTCAGATCGGCATGGCGGCACCTCTTCTGCTCTGGCGAGTTCGCCCTGCAACTGTCAAAAAAAAAAAAGGAGGAAGACGAGCAGAACAACCCAAGGGTCCCCCCGTCTTGGTGCCCTCTGCATCGCGCCATCATTGCGGTCCGAATAAAATTTTTATCCATGCTACGTCAAGATTTTGAAAAAAAAGGAATGAGAGCTTTATTCATAAAATATGAATCTTTGGCAACATATAAGAAAAAGGCTCGCATTATATACGAGCTGGACAAATGTCAAATAGAGAAAGAAAAGAAAGATATCTCAAATCTTCCACACACAACACCTCTTGTGAGCTACATTGGCCTCCATGTCAAACTCAAGAGCATTGCCGAGACACCAACTAGCACTCGCCATTGCTTCAAGCTGCCCACCGGATTGTTGATCACCATCTTGTGCTACACCTTCTCTATGATATGGAGAAGTCATCCCAAATTTAAGCGTGAACTCTAATATTTCACATATTCCCATGCATGCAAAAGTCTTCGAGCCTTGCGTGTTCAAATTACAACAATCTCACACGCAAGCCTCGAGGGGGCATCTGTAGACACCAATTTTGACTAAGGTCAAATTTTGAAGTATTCACAAAATTGCCTCTACTCGTCTTAGACACTCCTCAAAGACATATCACCAAGCATACAAACCCGAATGCTCATAGAGCACACATACACTGCTCTATATGCGATTCTCCATGGTTTTGATGGTATCCTACACAAATCGGAGGGAACAAAGGGCGTTTTGGTAATTTTACCCGCCCAAGGGTATTTTAGGAATTCAGGGCAAAATACATTCCTGGACTCTCTAAAATATCCTATCATAACCCTATATAGCTTTTACGGCATCCTACAAAAGCTAAGTAGACTCGGGGGCATTTTGGTAATTTTGCCCACCATGGGTATTTTGGGAATTTTGACTAAAATACGTGTTCAGGATTCCTACAATATCTAAGAAATATCCCCGTATGATTTTTATAACATCTTATACAAACCGAAAGCATAAAAGGCATTTCGGTAAGTTTTACCTTCCAGGGGTATTTTGGTCATTCTAGCCAAATATAGGCTTGACCCAACTACAACATTCCAAACTAGTTCATGATGGTTTTGAAGGCATCCTATACAAACCAAAACATGAAAAATGGTATTTTGATCATTTAGCCCCCCGGGGGTATTTTGGTCATTTACTCTAAAATGCATATTTTCCACGTACACATGACAAATTTGTCATCCGCCCTATAAAGTATCATCTACTTTGTGGGTATTATTGTCCAAAACATATGAGGACTCTACGCCAACCAAAGTGCCAAAAGGGTATTTTGATAATTTTACCCTCAAATCAGCCTTCTTAAAGCTTTGATGGCATCCTACACAAGCTACGGGGGGCAAGGGTATTTTGGTCATTTTAAACCTCTAGGGGTATAATGGTCCGAAAATATATGTAAAGGCATCTCTACCTGCTTTGGGGGTATTTCGGTCCAAAAAAACATATATGACCGATAAAAAGGGCATTAGGGTAAATTATCTACACTATGTTCAAATATTTGAAAATTCAATAAAATATTCAAAATTTGAACAAACATATAAAATTTTAAACTCAAATTCATGATTTGAGTTCGAATTCAAATAAATTTGATTTGCCCAACCCTAAATCTAAACTACCTAAATCCTACCCTCTTAACCACCCAAATCTCAACTCCCCAAACTAAAATTCAAATCTAAAAATCAGCCGATCTAAATAAAAGTGTGCATACCTACGTCCAAGCCTTCCATCAGCATTATAAGATGTGACATGGCATCATATAATTTGAGACTTGGAGTAGGGTTTAGCTTAAGGAAGAGTTCCAAGGGAGGTAGAGGCATTTGAGAGCAAAGCCACACTCTGAAAGAGAGGAGGCTGAGCTCTGAAAATCTAAAATTTGTTCTTCGCGTTCTTCGTGTTCTTGAAAGTTCTTCAAGAGATAGCACAACCCACGTGGATTTCAATCCACCCGTTGGGAGTGGCTATTGATTCTTGAAGTTCTTCAAGAAATAACGAGACCCGGGTGGATCCAGATCCACTCGCGGAAGTTGGCTATTGATTCTTGAAGTTTCTTCAACTCTAGAGATCCTTCACCAACTTTTGGAGATCTTAAAGCAACTCCTTCATCAACTCCCAAGGGTCCGACACCAAGTCCTCCAGCAGCTCCTGAAGGATCCACAGCAAGCCCACCACCAACTCCTAGAGCAAGTCCTTCATCAAATCGACGAGGTCCTACAACAAATTCTTCAGCTCTTGGGGTTCCCCCAATCGAGCCTCTATCAATTTTGAAGACCTGCAGCAACTCCCAGGAGATCAAGAAGGAAGACCAAGGTAGATCAACACCAACAAGGGTGAGGGTTGGAGGCTTCGCCTCCGCCCAATACCCCTCTACCTCTTCCTTCCTCTTTTTAGATGATGTAATAGGATTTTTAAGTCTCGGATCTTTAATCAGGGGTCTTCCCTACGGGGATGTAAATGATGAGTTGCCAGTCTCATCATGAGTATGCATGTCTAAAGAGAAAGAGATATGCAGCTTGTGATGATACTGGGAACTCAGGAGTGTTGTTCTCACAATCTCCCCACCACATGTAAATTGACTTTTGATCACAATAAAATGGGCAAACATCTCACCCCGAGATAGCGATTTTATTGTCGAACAGTCGGCTCGTGTTAAGGACGGCCACCGTCGGCGGAGACGGAGGAGCTTGACTGCGTGTGGGGCTTTGGCTGAGAAGGAGAGCATCCCGATGAACTTCAATTTGCCGACGAAGGGGTGAAGCTTGGGGCTGTACTCGACCTTAGAAGGAGGGCATAAGCATTGCTGGGGCTTTTGCCAGAACGGCGCGTGGCGATGTGGATATGTGGAGCTTTGAGTCGATGCTGCGTTGCTCCTTTTTTTTTTTTTTTTTTGCTCGGCTCTCGATCTATCTGGTCCCTCTGTCAGCCTTTATCCCGGTCGTGTGGCAGAGTGGGCCTTCCCTTGTGGATGTTTGAAGCATGGCAAAAATGTTTTGCGACTGCAATGGTGCTGGCGAATCGGCGAGTCCAATTGTAGTAAAGCAGATCAAGGGCAGTGTGTAAGGGCCCTTAGGTCGCTCACTGCCCCCTTTTTATTGTAGGAGCAGTACTTGTGTATATTTCATGCTCGCGGATTGCAAGATATCTCATTTGTGCTATCAGTTTAAGCTCTTGAAGCTTTGAGCATATATATTTTTGTATGTGCTGTCAGTTTAGGCTCGTGAAGCTCGGAGCAAAGTTGTTAAAATTTATGTTTTGCCGACAGTTTATACTCGTATAGCTTGGAGTATTGTTGCTTACAGTTTAGGCTCATGAAGCTTGGAGCATGGCGATAATGTTTTGCGACTGCAATGGTGATGTCGAATCGGCGAGTCCAATTGTAGTAGAGCAGATCAGGGGCGGTGTGTAAGGGCCCTTAGGTTGCTCGCTGCCCCCTTTTTATTATAAGAGCAGTACTTGTGTATATTTCATACTCGCGGATTGCAAGATGTCTCATTCGTGCTATCAGTTTAAGCTCGTGAAGCTTGGAGCATATGTGTTTTTTGTATGCCGTGAGGTTAGGCTTGTGACGCTCGGAGCGTATATTTTTTTGCGCTATCAATTTAGGCTCGTTAAGCTTGGAGCATTTTAGCCTCTCTTTTTTTTTTGGTGTTAATATGATAGCGATCATCGCTTGAGCATTCATCTGGCTTTCAGCATCTGATTTGTCTTCTTGGTGTTGAGTTGATCCTCGCGCGGGCATTTATCTTGCCATTGACGCATGATCTGTTGTGTTGATCTTTGCATAGAGCGTGTATCTGGCTCTTAGCATTAAGTTTGTTGTGTTGATTTTGAGAAGATCGTTTCTTGGGCGTTTTTTCTTGCCTTTGATGCTCGATCTCTCAGGTTGATGTTGGGTTGATCTATGCTCCTGGCTTCTATCTGAGCTGCAACAGTTGATCTCTTTTGTGATTGTTATATGAATGGTTGCCTCTGGTTTCTATTTGGCCTTCGGTGTCGGACCTTGTTGTGTTGATATTCTCCGGTGTTGCGCCTTCAGCGATCTGTGTTGCCTTTGGCATAAAGAGTGACTCTGATGTTGTCGATCTGCAACCTTTATCTGGCATTCGATTAGGATCCATTTGTTGTTAATTTGATCATCGCCTCTAGCTCGTATATGGCTTCCAGCGCTAAATCCTTTGTTGGCAGGATCTTATCTTCTACCTTCAACCTTCAGCCGATGTCATGTAGCCTTTGGCATCGTCATCATCCACATCCTTTTTTCATTTATCCTTAGGTCTTTGTTGCCAATGGAGATCTCTTTGGGCTTCCTCTGAGTCTGTTTTGAATGAGGAAGTCGTTGGCGCCTTCAAAAAAACTTGAGAAGATTTTGGTGTCGATACTCTTGCCGACTCTGACTGTATCTCAAGATATCAGAGGGCTAGAGAAACGGATCAAGGATTTGGTTACAACACTGCCTGACCGAGGGTTTGGCTCGTCTCCTTTGAGAGGTATTCTGGAGTTGCTTCTGCTGCAGGTATCCTCATATGATGCAGAATTCAACGTTATTTTGAGCGAAAGCAGCTCCGAGAACCTGAAGTTGCTGCCCTTGAAGCCCAATTGAAAGTAGAGAAGTAGAAATTGAAGGTCATGGTAGAGGAAGATGTTGCTTTAGGAGAAAAGATCACTTCTTGAGTGTATATCCCGCTTTTTGTATACGATCTTCTTGTATCGGTGTCATCGTGTTGGCATCCGATCTCTTTGGTGTTGCGCCAATCATTGCTACCTGCTTTTGTCTCAGCTTCGACATCGGATCTCTTTTGTTGTTGGTATGTTGATCGTCACCTTCGGCTTTATCTCACCGTCGGGATCGGATCTATATATCTTGTTGTTTTGATTGTCACTTCCAGCTTTGTATTACCTTCAGAATCGGATTTGCTTCAATGTGGGTATCTTGATTGTCACCTCTGGCTCTATCTCGCCTTCGGCATCGGATCTGTTTGGCATGGTCCAGCTCATGCTGAGAAGTCGTCAGGAATAATTTATGCATGTGGCGAAGACACGGCGTTTGAACAGCATGCCCAAGGCATAGATCTTAGGAACGAGGCTGGCCATGGCAACACTAGCAGTTTGCTAATAGAGCTTCATAGTCGATGAAGCGCCACACCGGCGGTCAAGTTTTATTGAGAAAAGAGCTCGAGCCGGTGATGATCTTATGGACTTCAGCCTTCTCTTCTTCTAGGAAGCAAAGGAATTCATCATTGTCCCCGAAGACTTTTGTAGTTAAGTATAAGTAGTTGTCCCGAGAGACGCCGCTTTGTGGCACATTTGGCTTTCTGGTTTGGAAATCTGTCGAGACTCGGTGAATAAACCCTTCAATTTCTTCGCGGGCCATCACCTTCCTGAAGATCTTGTATTTGGGGGCTTTGTGCTTCATCGGCCTCGGCTGCCAGTTTTCAGGAAGCAGAGGTTTTGGGGGAGCATTTCTAGCCGCTTTAACCCTTTGCTCGAATGCTTGTCTCTTCTTTTCCCTTTTGCTGATGTAGGGCCTCCCGTAGCGATCATGGCTGGGCTCGAAATCAGACAACGTGTCATCCTCATCCAAGTCAGAATGATGCATTTCCAGTAGGGTAGGCAAGGGGCATTCCTCGGCAGGTGTCAGAATGGGAGTTATATGCTCCTCGTCTTGCGCGAATGGAGAGATAGTTGTATATCTGTTCCCAATGGGCAGGTAGGGAGGCGCCTGAGGGACATACACAATTTCTTCATAATGAGATGTTGAGGAGGTGTACTCCTCGTATGGAGACTCAGGGTCTGCTGTGGTAGTGATCACTTGTGTTGATTCTACCTTCTTGCATTTCTGGAGCTTCTTCAGGAGCCCAGCATCCGTGACTCCGTTGTCAATTAATTTTTGGATTTGATCCTTAAGGACGAAGCAGTCTTCGAGTGTGTACCCAAGTATTCTGTGGTAATGGCGATACTTTGACTCGTCTACTTTGTTTGCTTCGTGAGGGCGCCGGGACTCCGGGAGCTCTATGATTCCAAGATCCAACAGACCTTTGAAGATGTCAGGGACCTCCTCTCGGGGGGAAGGAATACTCATTTTCAATCCTCTCCTTGAGGGTCTTCACTCGCCATCGTGTGGGATCGGACGAGAGGTCTCTAGACCGAGGCAGCTCGTAAGTCTCCTTTGGTCAGAGCATTTGCGTCACCGAAGTCTGGAGTACAGTTTTCCCCTTGGGGAAGCTTTATTCTTCCTTGTGCGCTCGGAAGCCTTGTCAATGGTTTGATCTATGCGAGCCATTTTGGATACTAGACCTCTTGAATAAAGCCCACCTTCATGAGCTTGTCGACCTCGGCGATAATTTTTTGGAATTAACTTGGGTCGAAAACGTCTTTGAGATTGCTTGATAGGGCGGACATCTTCTGCTATGGAGAGATGGTGGACAACCATATCGACATCCAAGCTTGATATTTCTTTATAGCTTCAAGCAAACACGTCCCGGTTCTCATGAAGGAAAAGAACAAACTGGCTCTTCTCGTCCAAGGACCGTCCTCTGCCCCCTAGATTAATTTCTTCTAGTTTGTGCATAGTTGCTTGACCACCGCCTTTAAGCTGTGGCGATGCTTTAGGCATGTTGTGTCTTTGGTGTTGGGTAGATAGCCTTCAGTGTCCGGCGCTACATCTGTGTTGTTTTGATGTTGTATGATTGATCTTCAGCCTTCAATGTCCAGCATCAGATATGTGTTGGTTTGGTGTTGAGTAGATCGCCGCCTGAGCATATGTCCCGCCTTCCGCCTGCAATCTTCTTATATTTGTGTTATTATGTTGGCAATTGATCTCTTTGGTGTTGCGCCAACCATCGCCACCAACTTTTGTTTCGCCTTTGACATCGGATCTACTTCGTTGTTTACATGTTGATCATCACTTCGGGCTCTATCCAGCTCTCAGCGTCGGATCTGTCTGGCGTGGTAGTTCGCTGACGACGAGAAAGGCAAAATGAGGGCAACGTCCAATGCATGCCGAGAAGTCATCAGCAATAGTTTGCGCATGTAGCGGAGACGCGGCGCTTGATCAACATTTGGAGTAGAGGCATCAGTGAACAACATGCCTGAGGCACGACGATGAGCTCGAAGCCTAACATAAATCTTGGTGATGAGGCTAGGCGTGGAAACAACAGTAGCTCGTTAATAGAGCTTCACAGTCGATGACGCGCCACGTCGGTGGCCAAGCTTTGTTTGAGGAAGAAGCTCGAGGGGAGGAACTCGGTGCTTCAACAATGGCGGTGCATAAATGCCACTAGCAAAATAATGTTTGGAGTGGTTGATGGCGGCCAAGTCCAGCGACATCGCAACGGGGCGACGGCAGCAGCACAGGTCCAAGTAACCAGCAATAACCTTGACCGGGTTCTTCAGCAACGATCTCGAGTCTCGACGGCGAACTCATGGATGTTGGAAGAGAAGCGGCTGGCTGTGTCATGATGGAGGACATGATCTGAGGTGAGTTGGGACAACATTCTCCTCCTTCTTCGAGCTTGTGTTTGGAGACAAAGATCGACGATGAAGACGGCGGCAGTAGCGGCTTATTCTTGCTGGAAGAGGCACCGGCGCGGTCTTGATCAGAGGTGAGTTTGATTGAGATTGGAGAAGCATTCTCCTCCTCCTCCGAGCTTGTATTTTGGAGACAAAGATCGACGATGATGATGTCCGCAGTTTTCTTCTTCTGTCTCTTTGCTGGGACATTTGAGGAAGTGGATGTCTCATTGTCTTGGACCCCTACGGGCATTGCCGTGACGATGTTGAAATCGTTCTCTTGCAGGATCCTTTCTGTACTTTGGTTTCTTGGTGATGAAGTCTCGAATTGGTCGGCTTTATCTAACAATCCGTAGCAGGGGTGACTGGAACCGCTGGCATGGATAGGAGTACGGTGCATGACAATTTTTCTTCCTTTCCTTCTCAGCGAGCTTCTTTGTCTTGATGAGGGAATGGTCCGTTCGTGAAATGTTGTGGTTCCCCTTGAGCTGGAAAGTGTTGTCGCCAGTGTGACCGTTGGTGTCGTTTATGTCTGAGGCTGCTTCGATGTGGAGATTTTACAACTCCTGAACAATGTAGTATGCATAGGTTGCTCACATGTCGGCGAGGTAAGTTTGATGATTCGGGACACTTCGGGCTCGTAGCAATGGCGATCATGGAGTGATTCCTCATCGCCGTCGGTTGCATGGAGGCCAAGTCAAGGTCTTTTTAAGTCTTCGGCAGGTGGTGCCGAGATTGTTTGAGTCACAAGGGTTTTGTCAGGCATTTTGGGCTGTCTCTTGGAAGCAAGGAGGGAGAAGCCGTCGTTACTTGTCGGATCAGATCCGACACGAACGACTGCCCCCAGTTGCTTTTGTGCTCCATCGCTTAGCTCTTTTGGTTGAAGAGTTTGTGGGCCCGGGGTGAAAACATCATCGTCTGTCGAGACAGGCTCATTGCGAATAGTCGCCCCGGACGCCTTTGCGGAGCTCTTGACTCGCTTTGTTCTTTGGCCACCTTCCACTGAGAGCATGCGTGGCTTGCTTGTGGGAGCTTTGAGATCTTTAATTTGGTGGATGCGAGATCCGACGGGAGAGTCTCCGGCACGCGAAATCGCTCTCGGACAGTTTTGTAGAACGTCTAGCTTCATTTGGTGATCCATCCGTTCAGTCTCGCCGACGTCTTTGACTTGTTGTCTTTAGCGCCAGCTTCTGGTTGTGCACGACTTGATCCGCTCCATCCCATTGATGTGCTTGACGCCATCTTCTGTGTGCGTACAAGGTAAGTTTGTGACAGCTTCTGTTTCTTCTCCTTGACGACCACAAGATCCAACCAAGGATGTCTTAGTGTTGCGCTTACTCCCGTGAGCAGCGACTTCATCTCCTTGCGAGGTCCGTTTATGGCTGCCCCCGGTTGTATTTGTGGAGCACTTGACTTTATCCGATGATCCGTCGAGTTCTTTAGCTTCATCTCCTCGGCAGCTTTCAAGCGCGTACGAGACACTTTTGCAGCATTTCCAATATTCTGACGGGCAGAGGATCCGATCCCGGGGGTCTTAGCGTTGTATCCTCCTTGGGGCGCAGCGTGAGTTGTCATCCTTCTTACAGGGCCGCTGTAATGACACCTTTGTTTGTGCACCAGTAGTAGTTGACACTTTTCCGCCGGAGGTTGCCGCAACTGGAGCAGTGAGTGAGACATTTGATGGCGATGCGTGCATTGGGAAACCGTCGGTACCCATCGGAATGTCGAACCAAGGCCTTCGAAACAGATAGTCACGAACGCCTCCAAAAGTTACTTGTGCCATATCCTCGACGTAACTCTGATGAGTCGGGTGTTTGGGCTCCGCATTCCTCCGTCGGCGTTCATACTCCGCTCGGAGTAACTGAACATAGCAATACTGAACGTGGAGCGACGCCTCATCATTTCCTGTCGTGTGGAGGCTAATCCATGGTTTGTCGCGGTACACCTCGTAATGGGCTTCGTAGTCAACCTTAGGGGCATTTTCACAACAGATGGGTAGATTATTTTGGTTTTACCTTTCAGATCTTCGGCACATGGTGCAGAGATCGTCTGGATTGTAAAAGTTTTCTTGGCCACCATGGGTCTTCTCTTGGAAATAACGAGGATAAAGCCGTCTTCATCGGTCGAAACGGGTTCGACACGAATGACTGCCCTCGGATCCTCCTTTCGGATATTTGGCGCATGGTGCAAAGATCGTCTGGATTGCAGAAGTTTTCTTGGCTACCATGGGTCTTCTCTTGGAAGTAACGAGAGCAAAGACGTCGTCATTGGTCGAAACGGGTTCGACGCGAATGACTGCCCCAAGTTGTCCTTGCGGAACAAGCGTCTTTGATTGTTGGCTGCCACTGAGTGTGTGCACGGCTTGCTCATTGGAACTTCGGCATTCTTGGCTTGATGGGTGCGAGATCTGGCTGAGGAGCCCCCGACACCTGGGTGATTTTGGGGAGTCTTAAACTTCACTTGGTGGCTCGAACCATTTGACGGCGCCGGCATCTTTGGTTTGACATCTTCAGTTGCTCCTGGGTAAACACGAGATCCATTTGCGACCATCTTGCTTTTGCCAGATCCAATTGAGGGAGCTTCATCGTTATGCTTCCTTCGACGAACCTGGAGCCCGTCTTGGCAAGTCACCATCTCTTCATGAGGTCCTACGATAGTCTTCGCTTGTGTGTCGAAAGTAGCTGCTCTTGGTTAAACACGAGATCCACTTGCGACCGTCTTGCTTTTGCCAGATCCAACTGAGGGAGCTTCATCATCATGCTTCCTTCGACGAACCTGGAGCCCGTCTTGGCGAGTCACCATCTTCTCATGAGATCCAACGATAGTCTTCGCTTGTGTGTCGAAAGTAGTTGCTCCTGGGTAAACACGAGATCCATTTGCGACCGTCTTGCTTTTGCCAGATCCAACTGAGGGAGCTTCATCATCATGCTTCCTTCGACGAACCTGGAGCCCGTCTTGGCGAGTCACCATCTTCTCATGAGATCCCACGATAGTCTTCGCTTGTGTGTCGAAAGTAGCTGCTCCTGGGTAAACACGAGATCCATTCGCGACCGTCTTGTTTTTGCCAGATCCAACTGAGGGAGCTTCATCATCATGCTTCCTTCGACGAACCTGGAGCCCGTCTTGGCGAGTCACCATCTTCTCATGAGATCCCACGATAGTCTTCGCTTGTGGATCGGAGGTAGCTGCTCTGGAGTGGTAAAGGAAACTTTTGATGGCGTCGTCGTCATTGGAAGGCCGTCGCTTCCAATCGGGATGTCAAACGAGAGGTCGCCAAAGCGAATAGTGACAAACGCTTCAACAGTCGCCTGCGCCATATCCTTCATTTAAGAAGTTAGACTTGTCAAGATGTAAGAGTATATATGTATTTTTTTATTTTGATGATTTGTTTTTTCATCATCATTTTCTTTTTTTTTCTTTTTTTTTTGATCTAGAGATGGGAGGTAAGGTGTGGTCCCACCGGGCGTTCCAGATTTTGTTCGTGGATAAAACGTCGATCTCGCGGAGACGAGATCTCTATTTTATTTCCGAGCAAATCATATTTTAATTTCATTTCAGGAAATTGTAGGCACCACACCCCTGGATCTGCCGATCGCCAAGTCGACAGATCCATCATTTACATCCCCGTAGGGAATACCTCCGATTCTACATCCAATAAAAATAAATATTTTCCTATAATAATAATGAAATGACGTGAGGTCTTGGACCACCACGTTCATCGCCATGCAGGATATCTTTGTCGCCGGGGCTTCAAATCCGCCGGAGTTTGGGAAGAGCCGTCCAATGTCCAATTGTTGTCGTGAAGATGTAGCAGCTGGAACAAGGAAGGCGTCGTCTGAGCGTCGGAGTTGATATTGTTCACGCGTCGAAGCTTGTGGGAAGCTTGTATCCGACCTCCATCGCCGTGGCAGCTGGACTCGATGAAGCCGGCTGGAACCAGAGAAGCGTAGGCTGGGACAAGGGAAGCCACTATCCAGACGGGGGAAGTTGCCATCCATGCTCGGAAGCTCAGCGTCGGGGGGAGATTGGAGAGGCCCTTGCTGGGGATGCATGCAGCTCGTCGATGTCGCCTACTACTGGAGATGTGAGTTTGGCGCGAACGAGCTCGTTGCGACGGGCGATCACTGGGATCTAGTTTCTTCGAAGATCAGCGACGGCGCGTGGCTTTCCTGGAGTTGAGGTTTCGCCTGCGTCGCGGGGCCGTCGGGGAGTGCCATTCGCCAAGATCTGGTGTTGATCACGCGAGTTGCTGGAGGCAGGGACGTCGCTGGAAAAGACCTTGCCGGACGTTGGCTTAATGCCGCAAGCTCGAGATCAAGGATGGCGACGGACGGCTTGATGAAGATCTAGCCGGGCTGTCGAGGAGCGCCGTTCACCAAGCTCTGGAGAGGGTCTCTGTCGAGGAAGCTGGCTAGAACAAAGGAGGTGTGTGAGCCTTGGGATCAGAGGAAACAGCAGCTGGAGTTCAATGATGTGCTGGAAGCTTGAAGACGTCGGCTAGAACAAATGAATGGCCGGAGCTCCTTGGACAGGACTAGAGGATTGTTTGGAAGCAGGGGAGTCGCGGCTGGAACTTGAGGGCGTCTAGATCTGGACTTCGCGGTGGTGAGAAGATCGCCGGAGCAGAGAACTTGCCGCTGGAACTTGAGGGCGCCGGCTGAAAACAGAGGAAACAGGGGAAGCTTTGTTTTTGAAGCCGCCGGCGACGAGAGAGAGAGAGCCTTGGCCTGATCTCCGTCGCTGATGAGGAAGCAAGCTGGAGTAGCTTCGCTGGAGGTATGGACGGCGTGGCAAGATGGAGAGTGAAGCTTGAGCCGCGGGATCGACGAGCCTCCTACAGCGTCGACCCAGAGACGCGAGCGTCTCGATGGGTTCCGGCTGTGTTGGCTGGATCTACGCCATCCGGTGGTGCGCAGCGTCAGAGCACCTCTAGAACCTCTTCGTCTTCAAGCCTCCAAGCACTCTTTCGAAGATGTGAACCTCTTGACAAGAACCCGGCGTCTTCCTCTGGCCTTCCGCCTCCGATGAGCTTTTGGGTTGGATGAAGAATGGCAATGGGTTTCTCTGGTTGGGCAGTGGCGATGGAGACGCCTTTGGGTTTGGAACTGAGATCCTTGGGCCGGACGGCGACGGCGAGGTGCTCCTTGGGCTGTGCGAGGTCTCCTTGGCTGGGCGAGGTCTCCTTGGCTGGGAGACGACGGCCTCTCTCCTCTCGAGCTCTCTCCTCCTTTGTATCAGCCTCTGCTCCTCTGCTTCTTTGCTTCTTTTTTCAATGCCTTTTCTCTCTACATTTGCCCAGCCTTTGTTTTACCTTCATTTGCTGGCCTTTCCTCCCTCCATTTGCCAACTAACCAGCCAGCCTTCACCCTCCTCCTTTTATAGGCACGAGAGGTGATCTCTTAATATGTTAGAATGGGATGGAGAATCCTGATTATGGGATACTAATTGATGCTAATCCTTTTATATAAGGATAGCTCATATAATCCCACCATATTTAGAGATGCTGATTTTATTTTTTATATGGTATGAGAATGCAATCCAACCATAATTGAAGATGCTGATTTCTCATATGATATGATATATATATATATTTGATTTGGCTGATTTTATATGGGTAGATATTTTGTTTTGAAATTTGAATTTGAAATTCAAATGTTCAGATTTGAATTATCTGAATATTTGTCCAATTATTCAGATATTCGAAAGGCCTTATTTAAATTTTAATTTCGATATTTCATATAATACTTTGGAAAATTTACTGAAATATCCCCGGGCAAGCCGGGTGTAAATTACCAAAATATCCTTTTTTATCGGCCATATACTTTGGACCCAAATGTCTCCGACGCAGATGAAATATCTCTGTTCCGGATTTTCACACCCCTGAAGGCGTGAAATGACTAAAATGCCCCCCTTGGGGTTAAATGAACAAAATACCCTTTCGGTTTGGTTATTTAAGCGCGACGCATGGCGACGCGATTTCTGTGCGTGTCGTGGACACGTGCGCGCATTATGTGGTGCGCGCATATTTTTTGTCGGGACTTAAGCGAATTTGAAGTCGGGTATTTGTTTGGGTTTATTTGAATTTTCGGATTTTTCCCTTATTTATTTCAGGGAATTTTCTGTAATTTCCCAGGTGTGGTGGAAAATTACCAAAACGTCCCTATATTTACACAGCTTATTTAGGATGCCATCAAAGCTATGTAAGGGCTATTTTGGAGTGTAGTGGGAAATTTAGACATGCATTTTGGTTTAAATTTCCAAAATACCCTTGGATGGGTAAAATTACCAAAATATCCTTATTCCTCCGGTTTGTATAGGATGCCGTCAAAATCGGGGATATGTAGGAGATTTGGATGGACTCAACTGTGTGTGAGCCAATTTGGGTTTAGTGTGTGCGGATTCAGTCCGGGGACTTCTGCAAATGTAGTCGACTTAGCCTTAGCTAAAATCGATGTCAACACTCATTATTCAATTGTATATCAACATCATGCAGACAACATTGTTCTTTTTCATTTGATGGGTGTGAGGTAGATGCTTCTTCATTGTCATGCTTGTCATGTCCTCCAATTTCATCTTCTTCATCAGCATCATTATCTTGTTCTTCTTCTGCTTCATTTTCTTTTTCAATAGCATCATCATTGTCTTCATCATCTCCTTCATCTCCATCATCAGTGATTTGATGATTCACATATTCTTCTAACTCTTCTTCTGTAGGATTTAGATTTTCGGGATTGGCCTACATCAATTGTCATGGAAATTAGTACAAATCAGATGGAAAGATCAAAGATAAGAAATTGTATATAATGCAAAAATGATTGAGCTCACCGATGTTGAAATGATATCGTGCCCTACAAAGATAGCTCTCTTGTTCTGATTCAAGTCTCATTTTATACATCTAGGCATTTTTTGTTTGTTATTGATCGGTGTAATCACGCCTGTGAGCTCGCAATACCAGCACTGAAAAAAAAAATATGAAGATGAATGAGAAAGATGAAAATTATTGACAAAAATAAAAATGTATGACAAAGATGTGAATGATTCCACAAAGATGAAAATGAATCATAAAAGATAAAAATGAACAAAAAAGAAGATGAATGAGAAAAATGAAAATAAATGAGAAAGATGAAAATAAATGAGAAAGATGAAAAAAGATTAGAAAGATGAAAACAGGTGTGAAAGATGAGCATCAATTGCAACTATCAAAATAATCATAAAATAATTGTACTCAAGTAAGGAAATCTTACCAGTAAGAGGGTTGTGCATCTTTGGACCCTTGTGGGAGTGTTTACCTTCTTATGAATTGCTTTCATAAGGTATTCCAAAATGGCACCACTCCAATCATATGTTTTCATGTTGTTTAGATCTTGAACCAGCTCCAAATAGCCCTATGCAAGCTGTAGGCCAGAAATAGTGAAGAAAGAGCCAAGGAGCATGAGGCAACAAAGTCTTACACTATCCTCTTGATTTGTTTTCGTTTTACCAGAAAACTGCCTCACTAGCTCGTTCTTCAAGGAGCTCAGATTTATCTATTTCATGCATTCGAATACTCTATCCCAGAAGGGCGAGGGCTTTTTGTTCGGCCCCTTGGAAACTTTAATCTTCTTATCACCTTTTATCATGGCAAAGATTAGTTGAACATCTCTCTTTCTAATATTATGGTTTTCATTTCCTAGCCTGAATGTCTCAATATACCGATTGTATCGGTTAATTATTTTTGTGATGTCATCATCTCGCGTTGTGCACATGTTTCTTGTGATCTTCCTCTCGTAGATCGCTTCAAACAGTGTGTAAAATGGTGTTCATCATCAAGTCCAAGTGTTCTGGCTTGATATGTGTGTGAGCTTCTTCGATAGCTGACACTATCCTTGACAATATTGATATGGATTGTTGTGTACCCTGAAAAATGAAAATGAATCCACGAAGATGAAAATGAACACGCAAAGATGAAAATGAACATGCAAAGATGAAAATGAATATGTAAAGATGAAAATGACATTCACAAAAATGAAAATTAACACACAAATATGAAAACTAATCCAAAAAAGAAGAAAATGAATGATACATATGAAAATGAACCTATTTAGCCATTCTCATGAAGCAAATAGACTAATTGATGCATTTTCATCTTTTTCCTTTTTTAGGGTTCTTATGCTATTCGAAACTCATAAGTAAACCCTAAAAGGCATTACAATCAGATTCATGAAACTAAGAAGATAGAAATGGACTTAGAAGCATCAATTGGAAAGATGAAAATGAATCTCAAAGATAAGAATGAAAACTTTCCTTCTTCTCCTTCCTTTGAGGCATCTTCAGATTCTTCACTGATGTGGACGGAGTCTGAAATCGGAAAGGTGAAAATGAATCTAAAAAATAAATCCATCGGAATCTATAGGTAAATGAAAAAGAATCAAAACTTACCTTTTTTTCCTTTCTTTTAGGCATATTCACATTCTTCTCCATCTTTGATGAAGTTTGAAAACCGGTTTTTTGATTGAAAAAAATGAAAATGGAGCTCAGGGGATGGAGCCGTTGATTAGTCGTGATGTTCGTGAAGACACAAGAGTCGATGGAGACGCCGGAGTGGATAGAGACGCCGGAAACGAGCGACGGAGCAATCGCGACGGGTGAAAGATGAAAATGGAAAATGAAATGGCGAGAGGAGAGGAAAATGAATCGCCGTCGAGTTGGTTGGAAAATGAAACATCGTCGAGCGAGAGGAAGATGAAACGTCGATATGAGGGCAGTGTCATCTTTTTTTATGCCAATTGGAGTTTTTGCCCTAGAAAGAAGCATGTAGGGGTTTTAATCAAAGACGGTGGGGGTTTTGGACGGTTGGTGATGAGAATATAGGGTTATAGACTAATAACCCTAGAGTAAACAAAGTTTATACGAAAACCTTAAACATATGACTTATTGTTATATTCATTCATGTATTATTCATAGTGCGTATATTATAAATATCCACCTCACAATTTGTACCACTCAAGTAAGACAATAGAGTCAAAATTTAATACAAAAAAGTATTTATCATGATCCAAAATTCTTTGGCTAATAAAAGTGGGACGACGACTGGATTTAAAATTAATTTCTCAATTTCTGTTGTAACATATATAATGTTTGGAAAAAAATCTGTGTATATGGGATATACCCATAGATACATATCCCTACCGTTGGATTGAAGCAAGGATCTGTTCCCATGTACCCAAAACAGAACCCATAATGTTTTTTCGTGTCTTGCTATCCAAGCAACGAAGTCTAATCAGCGGACTCCCATCCGACCGTCCATCCTAGAGAGAGGAGTAGGATCCAAGACGACATTCTAGAAGCGGTGGAACTCCGTGGCGTCAGGCGTGGCGTTCTCCCTCCCTCTCTCTCTCTCTCCAAGAAGAGAGGAGCAACTGCGTCTCCGCCCCGCCTCTCTCAATCCCTAATAAGGAAGTTAAGGAGGATAGAAAGGGAATTTATTCCTTCCTTTTTAGCTCGATTGGATCCTCTTCTAGGGTTGGGTGGAGCGTAGTCGAAGAGGGGAAGCTTTCTTTTGGACATGGTGGGGCCGTCAAGAGTGCCGTCTTGGGTGAGCGCGGCGTCGAGGGTCGATCTCGAGGGGGCGGCGGCGAATATGCCGTCGATCACCGATGGGTCGCCGTCCTTGCCTTCCGCCGATGCTACTATGGGGTTTGGGGAGCGGACGATCTCCGCCGCTGGGGCTGCTGTGCTCTCCGCCGTCCTTCTTAACCCCCTAGACGTCACCAAGGTGTGAATTATATGTGATCCTACTACTTTCTACTTGTAAAGTTTCATCTTCGCCCACACCACCCCCTCACACTTGATGATGCCCTAAAAGTTCCTTTTTTCTCCGTTTCAGACGAGGTTGCAGGCGCAGGCTGCCGGAGTCGCATATTATCCACCCCAGCATCATGTAACTCTTTGCCCAAACACGGTATCTTCGCTGGCTAAGTTTTGAATTTGCTGGTTTGCTCGCATTTGTTTCTTGGGGAGTGGCTAAATTGTTGGCATCTTGTTCAGATATTTTCGGACTTCAGATGTTCTCCGACGTGTACTCGAGGCGGCATATTTGGTGCTGAACCTATTTGCCCTCCTGATTGTTTTCATTACAAGGGAACGTTGGATGTGCTCGACAAAATTATTAGACAAGTGGGTGTTTTCTTTGGATTACCTTTGATTGTTGTGTAAAGCGACAGGGATTCATTTGCTGTTATGGCCAAATACTAATCCAGCATACCACCCGTTTTCTTTCTTTGAACTTTTGTGGAAATACCAGGAAGGATTTGCTAGATTGTGGAGGGGAACCAATGCAGCATTACTTCTAGCTGTACCTACTGTGAGTTTCTCCTTCTCATGTTTCTTTGTAACCCATTTTATTCTTCAAATCATGGGCTTGGATTATTTACAGAACCTTTTCCTTTTGCTTCTGAAGTATCTTGTACTTAAGTTGATCATTAAATAAAGGATGGTATTGGATATTCTTATGTAAAGGAATTATTAACCTCATCTTATTTGTACATAAGAATTTTGTCATCATCCAATTATTCTCGAATTGATCCATTCAATGGTTCAAAATATAACAATGTGATTAAAAAAATCGGATTCCCTTATTCAAATTAGGGATTTGTTAGGCCCCTTAGGGACTGTTGTACCTAAAATAGCGAATTTTTATTCATCTTATCATTTGATAACTCAGAATTGTCTAACAAACGCATACAAACTCGAAGACAGTAACGAGTCCATAAAATACATCTTGCTCATACCATCATTGAAAAGGATATTTATCGAACATCCTTCACGCTGAAGTAGTTCTTCCTCCACGATAGTTTTCAAGAATGTGCAACTGGATCCACTATTTGCCTCTATTATTTCTGCCCACCTCTTTGAACCTTGGACATTCGCTTGACCTTAACCATAGAGCACGAGACCAAAAAAACAAAATTCTCTTCCCATTGATCCTGGAATCTTGCAACTCCTAGCTGCAATTTATCGCTGGACTTAACAACAATCCCTAAATTCTCATTCTAACCATTGAACCTGGAATCTGGCAACTCCTAGTTGCTATTTATCGCTGGACTGAACAACAATCCCTACATTCTCATTCTAAAGTTTCAAGGCTATTCCTTAACTAAGCCAACTTGACCGATCCCGTTTATCCTGCTCATTTCCCATTCCAGTATGTTGCCTTTTCACTCCGTGCTCTATCATTTTAACTTCAGAATCTTTGGGAAGTGCAGGATTGTTTTAGTTTGTAACTGATAGAACATAGCTCTCTTACCTGACTAGTTCCTTATCTGTCATTTTTTTGTGGCAATGGGAATAAATTATTGTTTTTTTTCCTCATATGAGGCAAGTAATTGATTGAGTTGAGATACTGGCACTGAGGGGCTTTCTAATGTCTGTTTGCTGACAGGTGGGGATATACTTACCTTGCTATGACATATTTCGTAACCGGATTGAAGAGTTTACGACTGAAAAGGCTCCCAAGTTGACCCCATTTGCTCCACTAGTTGCAGGATCAGCTGCACGCGCATTAGCATGTATTGCTTGTTCTCCTATTGAACTGGCAAGAACACGCATGCAGGTATCCATATCAAGTTATCCTTTCTTATAAAGGACTCGCGTTGTTTGAATAAACCGCAAGCTGTTGCTGAAGTCCTTGTGGTTGTTGTCTGTCAGAATACCAGTACAGTGCATATTTTTTTATTTCAGAACTGGAAAATCATATCAAGATTAAAACAATTCTGTATTTTGACCTTGTCTTTCATGCTTTTTTAGCAAGATGGAGAAAAAAAATTAAATCATCTGCTATTCCTTTGATTAGTAGGTCAATTTTTTTTCACATATACCAAATCAACATCATGGTTACATTGACTATCCACATGTACAGGAAGAAAGTGGCCCGATCATTCTGAACTCTGTTTAGTTCATTTTTTGTCATAAAGCATCCCACTGATGTCATTTTTAAGGAATCATTTTCTCCTTACTCTTGTCTCCTTTTTCTCATGAAATCACTTGTCTGCACTTGTCATGCACATCTCATAACCTGTACCCTATGACAGGCATATAAAGAGTTCCGAGCTGGAGCAAAACCCCCAGGGATGTGGAAAACTTTGCTTGGTGTTCTGTCGCCTCTGACCAATACGAATAATCTCCAGAGCTGTACGGTTTTCTTACATATAGTTCAAGAGTGTTTGTTTAGCAATAGGCACCAAAGGGGTTTGTCTAACTGTTTTCTAGTACTCTTTTCTAGCTTGTCAGTATCAAAGCATCTAATGCTTCATCATGTGTCATGTACTGCACAGTGCAAGGGTATCGGTTACTATGGACTGGTGTGGGAGCTCAACTTGCCCGTGATGTTCCCTATTCTGCTATTTGCTGGTCAACACTAGAGCCGGTATGATTTCAGACTATGCGATGATATCATTTAATTTTCAAGAGACTTAACTACAAGAAAAGCTCCTGTATAATGGTAAATGTATCTTTTGCAGATAAGAAGAAGAATACTTGGACTTGTTGGTGAAGAAGCCAATGCAATTGGTGTCTTCGGAGCAAATTTCACTGCAGGATTTTGTGCAGGTACCCTTGCTGCCGCCATTACATGCCCTCTTGATGTTGCAAAAACTCGAAGACAAATCGAGGTTAGTGTTATCACATTGCTGCATTCAATTTGATCGTACACGCCCATGCTAGGATAGTGTATGATGTGCAATAAATAAACCATCGTGAACTGGTTAGGAAAATATTATCTCTCACTATTTGGAGATCCTATTTTGTTTGCTTTTCAAATTTTTCCCTGATTATCTTTCACCATGGATGGGTGGATACGTTGTCTGTTAGTTGTCATCGGGGATTTTTCAGATTGTGTGCTGAATCTTTTGTTCTAAGGTGAATATTGCATCTGTACTGAAATGTGGTCCTTTTTTTTAATTCAGAAAGATCCAGGGAGGGCACTTAAGATGACTACAAGGCAAACATTGGTTGATGTTTGGAGGTAACTTTCTTGTTTTGATACCAGCGATAAACCTAATTCTGGAGTTTTTCCAAACATGCTGCTATCGAAGGCATTTGCTCTTTTCACTGCTCCAATGGCATATAATCATGCTCGTTGATTGTAGCATGTCTGATATTTGCTCTTGGATTATAAGAAACTTGCTTTATTCCCTTCCCTGTTTCTTTCCGCTTCTTCTTATTCGTTTTTTCTGTTTGAATACATCTTAGTGTTCTATCCTTTTATTTGATGAATGCAAATTTGCACCATAGCATTTGAGTGCTTCAACCATTATAATTGCATGCTTATTTAAGGCATTGAGCACTCATCTTTTCTATCTATGATGGTCATTGGAAAGATAAAGCATTTGCTTTTGATAATTGGCAATGCATTCTTAAATGCTACAATCTTTATGCAGGGAAGGAGGAGTGAAGGGACTTTTTACTGGTGTAGGTCCACGTGTTGGGCGTGCTGGGCCTTCTGTAGGAATTGTTGTTTCGTTTTATGAGGTCGTAAAGCATGTTTTACATCAAAAACATTCAAACGCATGAACGATAATCTTTAAACATATATAGAGTAACCTTATTTACAACTTCAGAAAGATCCAATCATGACAAAGGCAAAATCAGGCCATGTGCATCTCTACTGTCAGTGCCTTTTGTTCTCAACTCTCAAGCTGTTATCTTTGTCGAGGAGTTATTTGATGCACACCAGTAGGCTGCAACAGATTTCTTTGGAGCTTTCTGCATCAATTTATTTTCTGAAGCTGTCATTCTGACTTCGTGATAGTACACGTTTTGTTCGACTGAAATCCAGATGTCAATTTTGGAGGTTAGATGTAGAGGAAAGACATCTGCTTTTCCCTTTCCTAGGTTTTTAATCCGTCCTTGGTGATGAGGGCTGTCATCCCAGTAAAGATTCCACATCAATAAGCTTCCTTCCAGTTTGGAACTCTCTTTTTGCATGGATCTTCAAGTGGTGCAGCCGAGTTGTCAGAGCAATTAGAGACGGAGCATCCGAATCTCAGCACTGCATCAAAAATTCTGGCCGATTATTCGCAACACAGAATGCTCCATTGTTGTACCGAATACTTTATCTTGTGAATTATGCGGTGGAAATTGATTTACATCTTGTCAGGTACGATTTATTATCTTGCTCATCTTACAATTGACGCAAGAAAGCTGGATGCTGTAAGATACCTACTACACTTGGTTGTAAGTTTGTCAAACTTTATTGAATGGTTTCAAAATCTACACAGTTTAGCATCTTGATGCATAGTACCCTCTTGGTTTAGAATTCATGGAATTGAGTTCCTGCTATTGTGAATGTGAATGTGAATGTGAATGTGAATGTGAATGTGAATGAGAATGGGAATGGGAATGGGAATGGTGCCTATAAGTAGTCACATGTTTGGTATGCGTGGGTACTTTGTTCATCCTCCCAGGCATTTTTTTTATCAAGGTTTGAGGAGCCTGCGCAAGAAGATGAAATCAAAATGCAGGCCTTGCTTTGACAAGTACGATTGTTAGATGAAGAATCCTTGTTACCTCTCTAAACAGGTGCGCTATAAATCTGATAACAGGGAGAAAGTTTCCTCTACAGGTGCGCTATAAATCCTTGTTACCTCTCTAAACAGGTACAGCTCAAGAAGTAGGTTTACTTGAACGAACTGGTAGATTACGACGTTGGCTGGTTTTAGAGTTTTAACGCATTTATAGAATCAAATAGATTGTAAGAGATTGGTTTTTGACATAGTGTTGATATGCATTGCACATGCCATCATTACCGATGAATTAAATTAATTGATTGATATCTCACTATCAATTTACATTTCATCGGTGATGAGATATCGATCAATTGATCTAATCCATCGATAGATCGTCTACTGATGGAATAAAATAAACAATCAATATCTCACAAATCTTTATTGTTTTGACATCTATGCATCATTCATATCGAATCCATTCTTTTAAATACAGCAATGCTTGCTGTTTCAACAAAATGATTCACCGATGGTACGATCCTTATGTTTTCTTTCTATTTCAGTTGAGGTCTGATGAGTAGTTTGCTAGTGATCGTTTTCTTTGGTGAAGCTAGGCAACATTCATATGTGAGCTTAATTGTTATTGAGCTCGGAATCAAACTGATAACAAGCAGTATTTGAAAAATAAAAGCCACCTCAAATGAGCGAATGAGATTAATAAAGCAACACTTTTGAGTCATGCTTTACACTCCCTCCTCCCACAGAAGCAAGACCTCTCTTCTCCATTGTTTCACAATGGAGGAGCTTCAATGTACCGAGACAACTCCCATGTTGCAATTGCATTCTTTGGAGACTTACAAGGGGATTTGTATGCACCCTTGGAGAAACAAATAAAACTAGCAAGCTGCTAGCTATGGGATCACAGGAAGTTGATGGAAGATGGCAATGGGCAATGGCAGAGGTGAAAAAATGGGAGCGTTTTTAGAAGAAGGATGAACAAAGGCCGGTGTAAGGCAGCAAAAGGAATATTACAATCTAGAAGTAAGGACTACCGAGACATGTCCATAGGGCCAAAGCCCATTTTATGACAGCCGCCCGATGAGAGATGAGAGACGAGAGACGTAATATAAGTCCTTTCCCTATCGCCATTGATGTTGTCCACCGAGTTCTTAGAAGAGTTTGTACGCAGAGGTGGACTCGAAAGGGTGGATCAGGTAAGTAAGAACCAGGGCTACCAACATCAGCACGTAGGCAATCCCTTGATCAATAGTCGTTCCTGGAAATCATATACAGCAAGAAATCCAATTATTACCAACTAAAACAACAAAAAAGTTTTCAAGCAGAACAAACAATTAATGCATGTTAGAATTCAAACAACAAGAATCAACTCTACCAACACGGAAAAACATGTCAAACCATGAAATAGAAAATTTTTAGGAAGAACCGACCATCGCTGGCCGGAGCCGGGGCGGGAGCCTGCGCGTGGGCTGCCGCCGGCAATGCCATGCCAAAGATAAGAGCAGCAGCAACAACAACAGCCACCAATGAAGCCTGTCGAAAGCCAGCCATTGTAGAGCAATGAATTAATTCAGGGTGTTTCTCTCTCTCCCTCTCCCTATCTCAGCAATGAGAAGAGACCCAAGAGAGGAAGAGAGAGACCCTTTGTTCCTCTTTATCTCTCTTCTCTAGATAGTCTTCTTCTCCGGAGGGATATATCCAGGATTTGGAGGATGGAAGGGTGGTATGTTTATATGGTTGAGAGAGCTTTGTGTGGGTTATACGTACTCTTGGCTGGCCTTCTCCAGCGCGCGCGCTCGCGGGCGGGGCGCGCCCATGTGAGGCTGGGGTTGTCAGCGCTCCCGCGCCAGCCTGGAGGGCTCCAGAGTCCAGCCTGCTTCGCTTTTCGTAGGCCCTGCTCTGGCCTGGTCTCTCATCCATCCAATGCCAGACCTTACCTGGGAGATTACCCAGGATCCATTGATGCATGCCAAGAAACTGAACAGGCTGAATCTGCGAGACACCTAAGGCGATCGGAGCGAATCCGGTTTCCCTCGGTCCGAATTAGGTCTCCATACGACCGGGGTCGTCAGATGGCATAGCTTTTGATCACGGTGTCCGATCAGGACGTATGAGGTGTCAAATTGACCCGCTCGGCGAGCTCTACAAGAATCATTGGAGATCAAAAGATCTCCTTATGATTCAAGGTGTTCCGAGCCCAGATTCTTTTTCTCATTCTCTAAAATTCAGTTTTATTAAAATTTTTCATATTTGACAGTTTATTTCATGACTAGGTTTTTTTTTTTTTTTTTTTTTAGCAGTTTGATTAATAGTTTGATTGGAATTAGTTTATATTTTTAAGCAGTTTTAGTTCATCTGTAAGTAGAACTCTCCTTACTCTATAAAAAGGAGATTAGGGTTTGTAATTGAGAGAGTTTTTGATTAATGAGATTTTGAGTAGTTTTCTCCTCTTGAAAATTCTGATTTTCTCTTCCACAGAGAGGACGATCGTCTCTCCCGTCAAGAGACTGTATTTTTCACACTCACCCTGCGCCATTCATTTATCTATATTAGTCCCCAGTATACCAAATTAGCTATATATGTTCACTTGCATAGATTCCATTCACCACTGGCTGCAATTAAACTGAATGAATACCAACTCACCCAGGAGTTGTTGGATCCGAATGTGTAAATTTTTGTAAGAATTCATGACCAATGCTGATAGGAAATGGTGAGTTTATATGTAATTACATCGCTGTTCAAAAACTCCTCACATATAACTTACCAATTGTCCTAAAAGCTCGGGCTGATAAAAAAAAATGAACTTATAGGTAGACTACACATTAAATATTAAATTTTGATGAATATCTTTAATACTTTTTAGGGAGAAGGGTCAATAGGGGCTAAAAAAAAATAGGTTTGTCAGTAGGCCTTAGTTTTTTTTTTGATATGACAATAGGGGCTGATGCGACAAAAAAGCCCCCCAGCCCCCCCCCCCGGCGCCGCCGGCCCCGCGGCCCCACCCCGCACCCCCCCAAGTGCCCCCCGTTAGCAGCCCGATCTTGCTTGTCGCTAGCCTCCGGCAGCGCCCCCACCCCCCCCCCCCCCCGGCGGCCCCCAGCACCCCGAGCGCCACCCAACACCCTCCCCCCCAGCCCCGAGCTCGCCGTCGTCGTCGCCGCGTCAATCCAGCTCGTCGTCGTCGTTGCAGCGCGCCACCCATCGCCCCTTTTTCCTTTTTTTTTTTATTTTTGAAAAGTAAAATCGGATGTCCTCTTGCGATGTTTTTTTTTTTTGAATTTTGACAAGTAAATTATGTCTCCCACTTGTTAATTTTTGCAATTGTCAATCAAATTTTTCACAAAATATTCCTTAATTTGTTTGACTAATTTTTGACTCAAGTTAATTTTCACAAATCTACAATTGAAAGAAAGTGGAAAGTAACTTGTACAAGTTACATTGTACAAGTGTAACTTGTACACATGGAAAGTAACTTGTACAATTGCAAAAAAGTGAAAAGTAACTTGTACATTTGTGACTTGTACATATGAAAACTAACTTGTAAATTTACAAAAAAGTGTAGAATAACTTGTACATTTGCAAAATAACGTGGAAAGTAACTCATGAATAAACGTGGAAAGTAACTATTGACAATTTGGTGGAAAGTAACTCCTATCTAATTTGGAAAGTAACTATATGATGGTAGTTACTTTTGCAATATTGGGAAAATGAGGTAGTTAATGCTGGTAACAGTTGCTTTCCACAATCACTAATTACTTTCCACAATCATTAGTTATTTTCCACAAAACACCAGTTACTTTCCACAATCCTACTAGTTACTTTCCACAAAAACACTACTTACTTGTCACAATCACTAGTTACTTTCCAGCGCTTGATAACGCATAAAAAGTGCACAATTATCCCTTTTAACTAGGTCTTATTAGCCTCCGAGCAATGCTAGTTTGACGATCTTTATTGCATTTCAGGTTTAAGAGCCCTAAATGATGCTTATGACCACTTTGATGCTAAAACGAACGAATTAAGAGCGTGTCAGAGCAAAAAAGCGAACATAGGTCGTCTTTAGCGTCAAAGCTGTACCTGCTCTCAAAGAATTAGATGATGTGTTATGCATGATTGAAAAGCTCTTAAAGTCATAATTCCAGAACTTTTTACTGTTCTTAATTTAGAGCTTTCTGCAAGAAGATGAAGATGTGCTTGTTGCAATCAAGAGGTGTAGAAAAAGATTTATTATGCAACCCGGAGCGAAGGGACTTCACTCCTTCCTTCCCTCAGGTTTTGTCAGAGTACTTTGACAGAACCCCACCATCCGGCTGGGCGGGCGGCGAAAAAAATAAAAGGAAAAATAGGAAAGTCAAGTGGATAAGCATGGAAACTTCCTAGGGTTATCCTAAGTATTTAAGGCCTATTTTGGCCGAATTTTGGGAGTTGTTTTTGGCCTTTTCTTGCAGCTTTTTAAGAGTTCTCTCTTCTCCTCTTCCTCAAGAAAAAATTAAGGTTAGATCTTGAAGATAGATTCATGGAGGGAGCGCGTCATCAACCTTCTTCGATGGATCGTCTCTTCAAGATGAGTAGCTAAATCCTTAGTCTAGGAAATTCTATGATGTAATAGAGAGTTTATCTAAGTTTTTCCTATGGATTAGAGCATGTACTTTATGATGGTTTAATGGATAGATTTTAGATTTTATATATCTATTGATAATATTTATTATGGTGAATGAATTGTATGTTCTTTATGCCCTAGAATTCGGCATGTCTTTCTTAGGTTTTTCCGTGGTTGTACAGCCGGAATCTTTGAAAACTCAAAACAAAAAAGTTGTAGATCTCTTCCTTAGCTTTTGACCAAATCTTGAATCATCTCATTTCGAGTTCGGATGTGAAAGTTACGCTGAGATTACGATCGCTGGTTTTGAGTATTGCATGTTAGAGGCTAGGATTAGGATTTTTCCAAGATGCTTTTATGCTAGAACCATGTTAGATCTTAGGATTGGATTCTAAACCCTAGATTATGATTGTAGGAGTGCTAGAACCACTACTTTAATGCTAGAACCATTAAGACCTATCATTATAACCTACAATTCGTTCTTTATCATCATTGATTAGGCGATCTCAAAGTGCTAGAACCACTTTGATTATTCTCATACCAATTATCCGCTGATTTGATCTTCGGTTCGACTTAGACTTCTAATGAATCTATGTTCAGTGATAGTGGACCTAGCCGATCTTCTATCAAGTTTAGAAAACCATCTAGAACTTATGGAATTGCTCTTATCCTAGGAATGCCTAGATAACTCTCGATTACGGATTAGAATTTTCCTAGCATTTTCTCATATTGATAATTTATTTTAGTTTCTCTGTTTAAGTTTTAGTTAATCTTAGTTAAACCCAACTCATTGCCCTTTTTTCCTCTTGATTGATTTAGAACTATACGACGTAATTAGAACTTCAACCTCAATTCCCTGTGGATTCGACTCGGACTTGCTATGATCTACCCATAAAGTAGTTAGTTAGTAGTTTGATTATAAATTTGTAATTTTGACGTTCTTGTTAAGGTAACGACACTTTTCAAGGCGTGTCAGCGCCCCCCGTCAGCGGCACCCAGCGCCCCCCGCCCCCCCTCGCCCCCCCAACCCCGAGCTCGCCGTCGTCGTCGTCGCGTCACTCCAGCTCGCCGTCGTCGTTCCACAATCACTAGATTCTTTCCATTGGTATAATATGGTAAGTAACTCAAGTTATTTTTGATGATTTCATCACCAAGAACACAAGTTAGTTTCCGTAATCGTGGAAAGTAACTTACTTTCCATAATCGTGAAAAGTAACTTACTTTCCGTAATCGTGGAAAGTAACTTACTTTCCGATATGAATAGTCACTGGAATATGAATAGTCACTGGAATATGAACAGTCACTGGGATATGTTAGGAATATTGAAAGGGCATTTTAGTAATAAAAAAAGAATTATGCACTAAATGCCTTAAGAAAAAGATATGAGGACCTAGGACTAAATATTTCCATCTGAATGACCTAAACACCAATTATAAACCATTATTTCACCTCGGGATGGGATATTGAGATAAATTTAATTACCCCCTACCCCTCTAGTGGGCTCCGTGCCACCTGGAACGGGAAACCTGTGAGGACCCGTACCTCCAACCCGGTCCGACCGCGTTGAGTCGAGTGTCTGGGTTTGTGGTTTGGCTCGGTTGGCCCTGGGATGCGATCGGTTGATCACATCGCTGTTTTTGACACAAGTGGCATTTTGGTAAATATGCTCCCTAGTGGTCTGTTTCACACCCGCGTTTCACACACTGCCTTGGATTGATGTATATGTTTGATTAGAATCCTAAGGGTGCGTCCGATCGGAAGATCGGAGCTCGATCGGGAAAGATCGAATCGGATGGCTGAGATCGATCCGGATTTCTATATAAGCCCTGTCCCTTTCTCTCTCTTTCCTGCTCTTCTCCTGTCGTTTTCTCTCCTTCTCTCTCCTTCGGCTGAGCTAGGGCTCGGAGACGCGGCTTTCGGAGCGCGGATCTTGGCGGCTTGACTGGTTGGACGCGTGGAGGAGCTGCCCTACTTGCTCAAGTAGGTGTTTCTACCTCGATCTTAGGATCGGGTTCTCCTAAGATAGGTTTAATGCATTTTCGATGTAGGAGTACTTGTTAGAATGCTATGTAGCTCTTTGTGCATGTATTGTGGATGATTTGAAGTATTCCTATTTCGCGATTTTCGTATTCCGACGGCTGGTTTTTGTATTATCGCAGTTTTATCGGTTTTCGCCCGTTTTGACCTAGATAGGAGATTTAACCACCAAAAATGTAATTTCTTCATACCATTGGATTCTCCATCGTTAATTACACTTGCTTGCAAAATCTCATTGTTTTCCAACTTGATTTGATCCTTGAAATCCAAGAAATTGGATTTCCGGCACTATTCTGATGAATTGTGCCTAAGGCTCGACGGTCGATCGGTGCATCGACCGTCAAGCGTTGATACGCTCTATCTGGGCATGACGGTCGACCGTCGGATCGACCGTCGCATCGTCCGTCAGGCTCTGTCGGGATTTTGGCCTCCCACGGTCGATGGACCGATCGACCGTGGGCTTCCTCCCTTTTTCATCCTGCCTCACGGTCGACCGTCGAATCAACCGTCGCATCGTCCGTGAGGCTCTGTCTCGTTTTGGGCTTCCCATGGTAGATAGGCCGATCGATCGTCACCCATGTGATTCTCCTCGTTTTGGCCTCACGGTCGACCGTGGCATCGACCGTGACATCGACCGTGGCCTCACGGTCGACCGTCGGATCGACCGTCACATCGTCCGTGGGCCCTTGAACATGGTTTTCTGGCCTTTCTTGGATGGATTTGATTTGTGATTAATATCTAAACATGTTGGGAAGCATGTATGTGAATTTTGTGGAGTTTTCAAAGGATTCCTATCGAGTTTGAGGATCGATTCGAGTAATTTTCCTTTTTGGGCAAATCTATGGTTTCGATTGCATTTAATACATGCTTGATTGTAGTTAAATGCTTAGTTGATTGTCTAACCATTAGCTAGCTATGAGTGCTAGCTAATGAGGATTTGTGGAACCTTAGCCTCTTGCCGGTGAGTGCCGAGGGCTATTGTATAACTGTGAACCTGAAACTGATGTTGTGGCATATAGAGACATCTAGGATAGATGTTTGCATAGGTTCACGCATTGTGTGCATTAGAGGCATTTGAGGTTAGGCGGGCGATAGTTTGGGTCGCCGATCCGAGGCTCTCGGGTAGCTCGGATCTAGCCTTAGGACCGTGGATGGGTAGTCAGGAGTAGGGTGTGATCTTGTAATCGAATCTCTTGTTGTTGAAGATTTTGCGATAGCTGGCTTTGATTAGTGTTTGAGGTTTAGAAGTCGTGTTGGTCTCCCAAGGCCAAGGGCTAAGGATGGTTGTCGGTGCCCCTGACATGGTCCCCAGGCAGTGACTTCCTGCTGGGTAAGGGTGATCCTACTGGTTCTGGTTCTCTGTTTCCTCCCAGCGTGTTTGGTGGATGTATCCCAGCGTGGTCGGTTGAAAAGAGTAGGATCCTTGGGGTAGTCGGCAGGGGTCGTGGAACCCCGTGGCATTCCTTAGACTTGAGCGGGGAGACAACACTGTTGTTGTTTTCCTCTCTTCTGTGTGCCGTAGAGTAGAACCCTACTGAGCTTATCGCTCACTCCTACCCGGGCTGAGCGGGGAGACAACACTGTTGTTGTTTTCCTCTCTTCTGTATGCCGTAGAGTAGAACCCTACTGAGCTTATCGCTCACTCCTACCCGGGCTGTGTTTGCAGGTGCAGGCGGCAGTTCTTCTTCTGTGGAGCCGGCGGGATCAGCCTTTGGCGACGCGAGTACATCCATGGGTGCTTGAGGTTGCTAGAGGATCGACTGTTGTACTTTTGGATAATTTGTGTATTGTAAACACCTTTGAGGAATTTTAGGATTATTGTATAAATCTTTCCCTTGGAGGAGTTTGTTATAGAATTTTGTAACTGTACAACTTGATGAATATATATGAATTAAATATCTGTTTCACCCCTGGAATACATTTGTTTAAATTATCCGTCTTTTTCGCTTTGTATCGCGCCAATTGAAGTTGAATAGTGATAGGAACCCTCACGCCCTGTTCTGGATGGGTTTTCTGGGTCGGGGTGTGACAACTTGGTATCAGAGCAGGCTGTAGGTCCCAGGGATAGGATTAGGCTTGCGGTTAAGGTTTTGAGTGTGGAATGGGATAGTTTTAGGTCTAGAACATCCTTGCATGTCTGTTTGCGATTGTGTGTGATGTTTTTGCTTATCTGTTTGCTGTTGTGTTTTGTTGCTTCCCGGTTGCGTCATGACGTCTCAGGGGGAGATGTGCATGCACACCGGTGTTGTCCGTTCCCTCGCCTGACAGCGTCTCTCCCCGTGCTGGAGACGAGCGAGTAGGGATTGGACGTGTGTTGCCTCTGTGCTCTTGGAATCCCAAGAGGTGGACCCGTGGTGGTCGAGAGGCGATGTTGGAGATCCTTCGACAGTAGAGGACTGTTTGAAGGAGGTGACCCGGATCCCGGATGTTTTGGACATCCTGGAGTATCGCTTGCTTGGGAAGCTGTTGTTTTCCTGCCTTGCCAAGAAGCGATTCGTAGTGGCGCTTGTCGGGGCCACTAGGGACACTGTTGGTTGTGTGTTGAAAACAGTTTGCGTACTGTTCTCTGGCACCTACCCTTGGAGGGTGGTGCAGTTGGGAGTACCCTCCTCTGGTTCTGGGTACTCGCACCACGTGACGACACGTGGGTTGGCTGGTTCATCTGGTTCGGTATGCTAGAGCGACAGCAGGGTGCACCCTAGACTGTGCGCTAGCTACTGAGACAGGTGACTTGAGGGTTGACACCGGGCAGTTGGCCGGTGGTTGTGGCGAGTTTCGGGGCTGTCGTTCCTGCTTCCAGGGAACGGCTGGGTAGCCATTGGCAAAGGCAGTGGTTTCAGCATCAGCGACAACTCTAGCAGCAGCGTCGTGCCTGTCCTTTGAGAGGTAGCCTGGACCGCCATACTGAGAGGGATTCCACAGGGTGCTCCAGTGCTAGCCGCTGGGTGTCCTTCCGCCGACGGTGCTGGTTGCGAGGGGCGCTGGGCGCTTACCGCAGAGCAGTCGGGCGTGGCACATGGCGTGGGATAGAGCAGTGGGTTGATACCTCAGTTGGGGCTGGTATCTTGGGCAGACGCGGGAATTCAGATTCCAGATAGTAGCTTCAGCAGCAGCCAGTTTCCGAGCCGCCAGCTTCGACTTTCAGCTTTCAGCTTCAGCCTTCAGCTTTCGGAGCTTCTCGCAGCTTGAGTTTTCTTTGTGGCTCTGGGCTTCCCCGTTGTGACTCGTCCCTGTGTAGCCGTGTTGGCTTGGGACTGGAGTCGGGTGTGACTTGAGGGTAGCCACCGATTGGGACAAGAGCTTGGGTTGGTTGCTCTTGTCGGCGCGTTTCCTAGAGGTTGGGAACCTCTAGGTGTCTGTCGCCCACGTGTGGTACACGTTGGAGTTCGACGGCTTCCTCGGTTGCGTTGGTTGGCCACGCACCGGGTTGTGCTTCTTTGGCCGTGGGAAGGTGTCGTGGGTACACCTGACGGCGTTGTTTCGCTCTCGTTGAAGATCGCGGTTCGGCGATCCTTCTGCTTGTCGAGAGCTGGGGCTTGTTCACCGGCTTGTGGTGAACTCCCTCCCCGTTGTTTCGAGGGTGCTCTGGAGAGCAGCTTCCCCTTGTGTTGTTGTTGTTGTTGTTTGTGCAGCTATCCTTTCTGAAGAGCTTTCTGATTGTCGCCTTCGCGGGACACCGAGTTCGAGGTTGAGGTTCCTTTGGGCGGTCTTGAGCATTGCGAGTTCGCACGTGGATGCTAGCAGCGTTTGGAGAGTCGAGGACTCAGTCGGCCGAGTCAGTAGCTCGGGACTCCGTTCGCCCAGGCGTGTGGCCTCAGAGTGTGTTCCGGTTCTCAATGTGAATGGTTCCCTCCATAGATGTATAGACTTCAGGAAGCTGGGACGGTGTTGCAGCACAGAGTATGCGCCGCTGCAGTGTAATGATGATGGATTAGCAGTTGAGAGACTCGTCGACCGCTTCAGAGTTCGACCTTCGCATCGACTACACCAGCTGAGGATTAGGGATTGCGACATCCCAGAGATAGCCTTCCGTACGAGGTACGGACTGTACGAGTTCACAGTGATGCCGCTTGGTCTGGTGAACGCACCAGCAATCTTCACAGATGTGATGTGGAGGATCTTCAGGCCGTATCCTGATCAGTTGCAGTGGCGTCGTCGACAGCATCATATCTACTGGCGCGTTGAGGAGGAGCACGAGCGATGTTTGGCGTTTGCATTGCAGCTATCGAGGGTGTATCGACTGTATTTGACTCCCAGCTCGAGGTGTTGGCCTTCAGAGGCAGGTATCGACAGATGGGCAGTCTCAGCGGCAGGCAGATTGATTGATTCAGCTGGGCTCGACACAGATGTGCGATGGCAGAGGTCGAAGACGATATTTGAGATTTGGTGGAGGCATCTCCAAGACCGCGGAACCGTTGACCAGAGTGGCCAGGAGACCGGAGCTCTTGCCTTAAAGTCACTGCGTCAGTGCTATTAAGAGTGATAGCCACCAGCAGTTGGTTAGAGGGGCTAGAGCAGATTTGGTGGTTTGTCAGTTCATCGGAGACAGACAGTCAGTCAGATCGGATTTCGAGGATCAGATTCCAGACGACTTCCCTTTGGTGGTTGCAGCATCCCAGCTCTCCCGGCTAGAGTGGTATAGACCCAAGGTATATATCCGGAGCTCGTGGAGATCCGTGCTGCGGTTGGTACCGAGCACATGATAGAGGGCTGGACAGCATCAGCAGATCACAGGTTGTGTTTCGTTAGCAGTGTTGCAGATCCGGCATATCTATTGCAGCCTCCCTTACTGTGTCAGAGTGGGAGCGGAAGCACACCATGGCGGACGTTATCACCAGATTGCAGGAGGCAGCTGAGTGGAGTATCTTCCTTTGCTGGAGTTTGCCTAATGCAGCGATCATCAGTCCAGACGGATGCAGTGCCATTCTAGGTGTAGCACGGCAGTTCGTGCCGTTCTTCCGATTGCTCAACCTAGGTTGTTGAGGCATCATCCACCATCCTAGACGTCATCAGGCAATCCTCAGAGGGATTAGCACAGAGCAGACGAGAGAGCTACTCAGGTCAGAGGCGATGATCTTTGGAGTTCTCAGTTCCTGGCACAGTGTTCCTGAAGGTTCCTTCGCGCAGGGGATCAGTCGGAGTTGGCAGAGAGCAGAGGCAAGATGAGGTCGAGGCAGAGGCAACCCTACTCCGAGAGTCTGCACTAGAACCATGACGACGTGGAGCGACGACGACATCGAGCCTATGGAGATTCCTGATGGCTTAGTAGACAGTTGATTGTACTCCAGAGGTGGAGTAGCAGATCCAGAGTCGCACAAGGACGTCCTATGTGAGGTGCACTCCTCTCCTGTTGCTGTTCATTCAGGAGACATGGAGATACATCGTGGGTTTCGTCATCAGCTTGGTTGGCACTAGATGCAGGGATCAGATGCAGAGATAAGATTCAGGATCAGATTCAGAGGTCAGATCCAGAGACCAGATGCAGAGGTCGGGTCAGCACATATGAGATGAGTTTGTGTGCCGCATAGCAGTCCACATATCAGAGAGGTGATCAGATGGCGTGATGCTTCAGCTTCCATCACCTCAGGCCATGATTACAGGACCACATGCAGATTCTAGCACAGCTCTTAGGAGCCGATGATCACATCGTCGACTTTCAACACAGCATCTCGCGGCACAGATGGACAGACGGTCAGAGCAGGCCATTCAGATCCATGGCGACGTGCTTAGAGCATGCGTTGTTGATACAGACGTCAGACGACGAGAACACATCCTCATAGCGGAGTTTGCCTACTTCCGCAGTTGACGGCTCAGCACCGGCGTTGCACCTTTTGGGGCAGAGAGATCAGTGCAGGTCAGATCAGAGGTGACAGCCGTTAGAGTTCGCAGTTGGCAGCAGAGGGTTTGCTTACAGATCGGCTCTATTTACGCACTCGTCAGTTGCGTGTACTACCGCCACATGTTCAGTGTTGAGGAAGTACATTCCATGTCCGTCCCACGTGATCAGACATGACGGCATCGTAGTCGAGAAGGACGTCGCCTGCATGGAGTAGCCAGCGCAGATTCTGAGCAGATGGGTTCAGGTGTGAGAAGCAGATTGATACTGTTGGTGATGATCAGGTAGAGGTGTGGTAGTGCAGAGAGCTCAACGTGAGACCGAGGGGATTACATGTGCTAGTGGTTTCCCCGATTGTTCACCCCAGCAGGTAGTTTCCTTTGTGTGGGCATTCGTGCCACTAGGACTAGTTGGTTCTTCTTTTCCGGCCCTACCCTTGAATTTCAGGACGAAATTTCTTTAAGGGTGATAGGCTGTGAAGACCCGTACCTCCAACCCGGTCCGACCGCGTTGGGTCGAGGGTCTGGGTTTGTGGTTTGACGCGGTTGGCTCTGAGATGCGATCGGTTGATCGCATCGCTGTTTTTGACCCCAGTGGCATTTTGGTAAATATGCTCCCTGGTGGTCGGTTTCACACCCGCGTTTCACACACTGCCTTGGATTGATGTATGTGTTTGATTAGAATCCTAAGGGTGCGTCCGATCGGAAGATCGGAGCTCGATCCGGAAAGATCGAATCGGACGGCTGAGATCGATCCGGATTTCTATATAAGCCCTGTCCCTTTCTCTCTCTTTCTTGCTCTTCTCCTGTCATTTTCTCTCCTTCTCTCTCCTTCAGCTGAGTTAGGGCTTGGAGACGCGGCTTTCGGAGCGTGGATCTTGGCGGCTTGACTGGTTGGACGCGTGGAGGAGCTGCCCTACTTGCTCAAGTAGGTGTTTCTACCTCGATCTTAGGATCGGGTTCTCCTAGGATAGGTTTAATGCATTTTCGATGTAGGATTGCCTAATCATTAGCTAGCTATGAGTGCATGTATTGTGGATAGGATTACTTGTTAGAATGCTATGTAGCTCTTTGTGCATGTATTGTGGATGATTTGAAGTATTCCTATCTCACGATTTCCGTATTCCGACGGCTGGTTTCTGTATTATCGTCGTTTTAT
>OY986970.1:5195562-5285451 GCA_963920575.1 Narthecium ossifragum
TGTCTATTATATACATTGTATTTATGTTTCTAAATGCTAATTCTCTTCTTTTGTTTCCTTTTTATATATAGGATACTTGATTTATTAGATCAATGTTAAATGGCGCGGATATCGATCGGACATGTTTTGGATATTAATGTAATTTAAGTTTACTCTTTTGAATTAACATAATTATGTAACTTTGATGTATGCAGTAACTATCTTTTTGTATAAGCAACATACAAAGCTATTTGTTTATGAAATATATTTTATGGTATGAATTATTTTCATTTGAATCATAATAATGTGTTTGTTTGTTTAGAGAAAAATAGTTCTTATAGTTAAAGATTAATTTTTAAAGTAAAATATAAAATAATAAAAATTAGGTTTGATGACAAATTTTAGTGAGAATAAAAATTGTCACTAAAACAAGATTCAGTATTGTGTGACAAACTTAGATAGCATTTGTTGTCACTAATAATGGAATTAGTGACAAACAATGTTGTTAGTACTTGTCACTGTAAATACTTTTAGTGACAACCTTTTTATTGTCACTATAAACTACTTTCAGTGACAATATCACTTGTCACTATAAAATATACGTTGTCATAAATAAAATCTAATTATAGTGTATTTTAACATATAGTGACAACAAATTTATTTACAGTGACAACAATGATTGTCACAAATTCAAATCAACTGTGACAAGTGTAGTCGTCACAGATAAATAACTTTCAGTGACGGGTACTCTCGTCACTGAAAGTAACTGATTTTGTGACAACGCAACAAAGTTGTCACTGAAACTTTCAGCCACGGAGGTATAGGCGACGACCCTAAACTCGTCACTAAAAGTTTTCTGTGATGGATTTCAGGGTATTAGTGACAAGTTTTATTTTCACTATAGACCTATTTTGTTGTAGTGTAAATAGCTTTTAGCATAGCAGATTTGATAGGCTCATACTTTTCTTTATATCCACGAAGTTTCTCTGGCACTTTCTTCAATATATGCCACAAACACCATCGATGCCTACTTCTCGGAAAAACTATCTCCACTGCATTAGTGATCGCACGATCTTGATCCATAATGATAGCATTTGGATGGCCAGACATACATGCAACCCAACTCTCAAACAACTAGGTGAAGGACTTTGTATCCTCAGTGGATAACAATCCACATCCCAGAAGAATCGACTGTCCATGATGGTTCACTCCTACAAAAGGAGCAAATGGCATGTCATATTTGTTAGTGAGATAGGTGGTATCGAAGGTTATCACATCTCCAAAATGTTCAAAGGCTGCCCTACTGCCAGCATCCACCCAAAACAAATTCTGAATTCTAGAGTCATCATCAAGATCAAAAACATAGAAGAAATTTGAATTCCTTTTCTGCATCGTCTGGAAATAAGCAAAAACAGCCTTCGCATCACCTTCGCCTAACCTTAAAAGCCTAGCCTTGCTTATATGGTTCCGACAATCTCGCTCTCCAAATGTTAAATTTTCATACCCACCAGCTTCGACTACAAATGTATTAAAATTCCGAGACATTGGAATGCCAACCTGATCATTCAGTTCGAGCCTTCTTTTAGCTTGTCCATCTATAATCTTGTTACATGGAAAAAACCTTGATTTGGAAGGGCTAAGTGCATAGTTATGTTCTGTTGTGACTGTGAGAACTGTCCACCTCCCATCTGCACATACCGATGCATGTAACCTAGCATTGCAATCTGTCTTGCATGTCGGCTGCATCCGTAGTGTATTGTTTGCACTTGATTGTGTTTTCCTTGCACGAGAACATGCTAGAGTTATATGTATCGGATTTCCATTATCATCCGTCTTACGGCTTCTCTTGGCGATAGCAAATCCCATATGAATGTCGTAATCTTTATAATACTTGACGAGTTGTTCCACATAATCAAACACCATTCCGCAAGTAGGCTCATCAACTATTTCACACATTCCCATTGTGACTTTAGTATGATTTGGATGTAGATTAGGATTGTTTGCTTCTTTTACTTTTGGATCTGAAGAACTTGAGGCCATAATAGATAATCTAAAACGAAAAATTGAATGAGTAGTATCATAATCAAACGCACAATATTTGCTTGGAGAGCATGCAACATAAGATATCATACTTAAACAAGCCATAATTTATTGTGCAGTATATGCATCTAGAATACTACAATCTGTATCTTGTCATTTAGACTCAGATCAATTTCTAAAAGTGTAAAAAAACAATGGGTGATGAGACTGTGAAGCCCCAAAAAATTAAACGGAATACGGATAAAAGCGTATTGATTTGTCTACTTTTTTTCTATCTGTATTTTAGAAACCTAGCTAAATACTTCAATTCGTTAAATCAATGGGCGAATAGACTGTGAAGCCCCAAAAAAATTCCATAGAATAAAAGCTTCTTACAAGGGAAAAAAATAGTGAATAAGAAAGAAACTTTAAGAGAAATGCAGGAAAGTTCAGTTGAGAGAAGGAGAGACGAGAGAAAACCTCTGCTCCTCCGTTGCCTTTGGGGCTTTGGGACTTCACTGCGAGAGGGAGATGGCTATTTAAAATCATGCTTGCTTCCCCTCGAGAGACTACGCTGGGCGACGTGTGCTGGAGGAGGGCGGGGGGTTTGGCTGGATCAGTCCAGCCCTACATCGTGAGGGAGAGGGGGGCTAGGGTATGAAATGATACTGGGATAATGGGTAGAACCTGGTATGGAGTGATCTAGTGGAGGTGAGGTTTAAATTAAGGCAGACACATGGCAGCATCTTAGAGCTGCCAGGTTAGGTGGGCTGAGGTCCAACGCAAGCTAAGGTTGGTTGGGAATCATTACTCTTTTTTTTTTAACCACACTCATAACACCCCCCCCCCCCCCCCCCCCTTTTTTAATTATAGCTTTGTGCATAAAATATAAATAAATAAAGCAAAGATAAAAATACTGACAGGAGTTATAGTCTTAAGAATTTAACTTCAAGCCAAACAAAAGTGGTCAAACTCGACTATTTAGATTCAAGCCGACTGGATCGAATCCATTGCTGAGTTGAGCTCGAATCGCTCGTTTAGATTCAATCCGACTTGATCAAATCTATTACTGATTCAAGCCGACATAGGCAGTGCCGACTTTTTTTCCTCTCAACTATGAAATCAAGGTGCTTCTTGTGATGTAAAGCAGCTGAAGATTGATCTGGTCTGTTTGACAAGCATTGAGTTTGCCTTTTCTACTAAACATATCTAGTGCCCTTTTATCCTTTATTGCGCAGCCTAGTCAAGAAAGTCTTTTGTTTTGATATTATCCGCATGTTTGATGGAATTATTTGGAATAACTTCCGCATTCGAGCTGATGGTTGCAACCTTTTTGCGGATAAGAATTTCAAGATTTCGAGTGAAACCAAGTTTTTACGGGCAAGTGAAAGTTGAGATGTCTCCCCACCAATGATAGCTGTAGATATTTGGTCAGCGATATCTGGTGGGGAAGCAGGATTTTTGAACGCTTTCGAGTAGGATTTATCCCACGGGAGTGCAATGTGCGTGCAAATTGGTTAGCTAATCAGGCTCGGGAGTTATCGCTCGCTTTTGATAGAGTGGAGGTGTCGGGGGTATGCCCCCTGCACCTTAACTCTAATCCCATTGTAATGGGGTGTAGCCCTCGGGCTTTGACTTATCAAAAAAAAAAGAAAGTTGAGATACTTCAAGGGGAAAAATAGAAGCATGAAGCAAATATCGCAAGAAGCGGAACAACAACTGTTAGGATCTAGAGGAGAGGAGGAAGAAGAAGCAAACAAGCACAAACACAAGATTTACGTGGTTCACCCCAGAATAGGGCTACGTCCACGGAGTCGCTGGAGGTTTTCACTATCTCGGAGGCAAAGAGCCAATTACAAGTTACATATGGCGGCCGCCCGTACAAACCCTCATATCCTAGGGTTTCGGCACATAGGGTTTCGGCACAGGTCGATCCCCGCCGGGGCGCTGCCCCGGACCCCGTCAACTCTGCGTAGTGGGTCATGGTCGGGTCCGCCATGATCAGGCTCCACAAACTCAACAACAACTTGTCAATATGAGTCTGAGTTTAGGAACTGGAAATGAGGAAAATGGAGCAGCAATTAAAGCCAAAAACTTAGCCCTTGCAAGCAAGACACTGGAAGCTGAGAACACTTTTCTCAACCTTTCCTTGGGGCGGGAATGAAAGCACGCCTGAAGTTGGAAACTGAAGGCTTGTCTTCTGAAAATGCGAAACTTTTGGCACGGAGTTGGGATATCAAACTTGAGCAGAAACTTACTGATTGCGTAGAAGAATGCAAGAAACAAATATTGGCAGCTGCAGACAAAGAGGGTTGGACTTTGAATCCTCGGATTCCCAACTTATGAAGATCAAGTCCGTTTCGTATGGTATGGGAAATCCATTAGAAATCTGACAGAGACTTGCATGTGTTTTCAAGGTATGTACAGAAGGGTGCAGAAGAACCACAACAATGATCTGGAGGAGCAGTTGAAGGTTAGACATAAGGAATACACTGCTCTAGTGTCAGAAATAAGTGAAAGAAAGAACCACAACAATGATCTGGAGGAGCAGCTGAAGGTTATAGATAAGGAATACAGTGCTCTAGTGTCAGAAGTAAGTGAAAGTACAGAGAAATTAAAAGGTCAGCAAGACATTCTGTATCAGGTGGCTTCTGAAGTATTAAAAGCTTCAGAGGAAAGCCGATTAGCTGAGTCAAGAATCACAGTTTAAATGCAGAGAATCAAGCACTTCTGGACAAGATACAGCAGCAGAGCCAAAGCCAGATAGTAGAACGTGAGAAGGTTATCAATGATCTCAAGGCTGAGAATGAACGTCTGATTACCGAAAAAAGTGATCTGAGCCGTCAACTAAAATCAGCAAAAACGGATCTTCATTTGAAGAAATCAGGTACCGAACTTCAACAGTTGAGAGAGAAAAATGAGACACCGGATTACAAAGATGGTTTTTGTTTCGTTAGTGCAGTTTAATGCTAGCTGACATGTGTTCAATTTTTGGGGATTTGTCAAATAGTCTCTTATTAGTTAAATGATTTTTTTTATAAGAGACGTTCACTCATTTACTACCCATATTATAACAAACGACTAAACTACCTCTATCTTTTATCTATATAGATCCTAAACACCCCAACCCCCCTCACGTCCCTGTCCCCATCACTGATCCCGCATTCTGTCGCGCGTTCGTCGCGATCCCGCCGTCCATCACCATCCGTACTGTCACGGTGTCGTTCCTGTTGCGCCCCGACCCGCGTAGGCCCAACCGGGCCGGGTGACGCGAACCGGAACCTAACCTACTGTGGAAATTTTGGCGAGGTTTTCCTCTAATCGTAGTGGTTTCCCTAGCAATTCATAATCATCATGTATTATACAAACATTCACAAACCTCAAAACACTGAAATGGATATAATACAAATCCTCAAAACAGAGAAAATTATACATTTAACACTCCCGTAGAAGGCTATCTATAACAAAAGGGTAAAACTGAGATCGTCGCTCCTCAAGCACCGCCAGATGCCGCCACGTCACCAAACACCGGCCCGGTAGGGGCGACCGAAGAAGAGCTAGCGCCAGCACCTGCAAAACGCAGCCCGGATAGGAGTGAGCACTAAGCTCAGTAGGGACACTACACTACGACACACACAAGGGAGGGAACACAACAGTGCCGCCCCTAAGTTCATCCTAGGTGTATACAAGGGTCCCATAACCCTACTGGAAGTCCGTGAACGCAGGCCCAAAACACTGCAGACTCACAACATGATACTGAACACTGTTTGACGGGCCAGGACACCGCTGGGTAGGCACTCCTCGACCCAAGAGTCAAGAACACCGAGCTCCGGCTACACCTCAGATACAACATGGAGTCGACACGACCTCTAAACATCAAACCACATGTATTCAGGTTATTTAACCCTATCATCGAAATCGACTGAATACTACAAATCGAGTCCTGGACCAAGCTACCCGCAACGGTCCTAGAGCTAGATCCAGACTGCCCGAAAGCCCCGGATCGGCGATCAACCCATCGCCAACGCCCTACACAGATGCAACTAATGCACAAAGCAATGCATGATATGAGCACACGTAGGAATATACAGATAAGCATGCAACAGTATGTGATTGTATATCAAACACGGTCTGGGCACGGCACCCTGCCGACCCGGGGTGGTGAACATGTAAATAAGGTCTAGGAGCAACTACAGTGGTACCACCACCAACTGTCAGCAGTCAACCACAACACCTGCACCGGGAAGCAGCCCCGCAAACAACAGCTCACAGATATCACAGATAAAGCCCTCGGCGCATGCCGGCATGCAAGGCTAAGGAAAGTTGTATGGTTACCCGCCTATTTATTCTAAACATCCCGGGAGTCATCACTCCCCCAGTTCACGACTGCCCCTATTATAGGGCTAACATGCTTACACATATGTACCAGGTATAAGACAGTAAAGAAAATTGTACATGCAAGGCCCCGCGGGCAAACCAAAAAAGGATTTCTCTCTCTGCCGTAGACGGATCGATCCTTCCCCCAAGGGAAGATCGATCCTTCTAATGGCAGAGAACAATCTCTCCATATCGTGCCGAGTAAGATCGATCCGTCTCCCCAAGGGATGATCGATCCGTCTCCCCAAGGGATGATCGATCCTACTCGCGATAGGGAATATCCTCACTGTCGTGCCAAGGAGGATCGATCCTTCCCTCCAAGGGGAGATCGATCCTACTCGCGACGAGGGGGATTCATGCTACCCAAGGCACAAGGATCGATCGTTGTCACCCGAGAATGATCGATCCTGCTCGGGTTCAGCATGACCAACGAAGAAGAATCGATCCCTCTCACAGAAGGATCGATCGTGTTGGGTTCTCCGGCAAACTTCAGGCGAGAAATACCATTGGGAAACTCCACCAAATCCCATAAAAACCTGGGATCTAGTAGTACGAAGGACCACGAGTCCAAAACCGGTGAAAATACTATAATCTAACAAGTATACATCAAGATCTAAGAGAAAGATCACAGACAACCGGAAAAACAAACCAAAAACCCGATGGATTGTAGGTAGGATCCCTACCTATGCAATAGCAGCTTCAATCTCAGCTACTAGGCCTTGGATCATCCACAACCTCTTCCAAATTCAGAAAATCTCAGCTCAAGAACTCGGATTTCAAAAGAGATTCAATGAAGAAGGTTATGTCCGTTTTATAGACAAATGAACCGACTTAAGCAGGATCGATCCGTCCAAGAGAACGATCGATCCATCCCAGAGGAACGATCGATCCTTCTCAACGATCCGTGTTCCTGGCATTGATCGATCGATCCTTCTAGTAAGGAAGGATCGATCCTTCTTTCGCAGAAAGCGAGACTTGGGCTAAAACTTAAGCCCAAGCCCGGATCTTTCGATCCCGGATCCCACTAACCATTCTAGCCAAACATTAACACAACCATGGTCTGTGTGTGCACAGTTGGGTGTGAAACTAGCCGACAAGGCGTAATTTACCAAATTGCCCTTGCGGTCCATGACGAGCCACAGGAGTATAGGGACGGGTCCTCACAGTTCCCGTCTTCGTTCGTCACAATGCCGTCCGTCGCCCTGATCTGACGGAGCTGGAGGTCTCGCCGACCACCGATCCGAGCTCGCCACCCAGATCTGAGCTCGCTGATCCCCTCCGCCATCCCGAACTCGACGGATATCTCGAGATCTCCCCCCGTCGCCATCTCGCCATCTCGCGACCTCGCCGATCTCCCCCTTCGCGACCTCCGATGTCCTCCCCGGGTTCAACCTCCAATCTCCTTCCCTGGCGTGACCTCCTTCCCCGGCGGCCCCGTTGCGACCTCCGATCTCCTCCCCCGACGCAACCTCCGATCTACTCCCCTGGCGCGACCTCCATCCCCAGCGCCCTCATCGCGACCTCCTTCTCCGACGCCATCCCCACCGATCTCCAAGCCATCCCAGCCGATCCCCGACGTCATCCCTGCCGATCCCCCTCACGATGGTCGCGACCACAGTTGGGGACAACGAGCCAGTGAAAGTAAGGATGAGATGAGAGAGAAAGGCTCGGAAAAAATAGAAAAATGGGTAGAAAATGCTGAAAAATGATAGAAAATAGGAAAAATGGTTCAAAATATTTGGAAATTGTTTATTTTTTTCAATTTTGTAGTTACTTTAAAAAAAAGTTCAATTTTTGTGTGGGAAATTCACTTTCCAAATTGTAGTTATTTTTCGATTTTTTTGAATTTTTGTTGAAAAGTAATTTGGTGGAAAGTAACTTATAAGATAGTAGTTACTTTTCATAGTTACTTTCTAATATCGGGAAAATATTGTAGTTACTTTTCAAAAAAAACTTTAATTTTTGTGATTGGAGTTCAATCCCCAATATTGTAGTTACTTTCGAAAATTGGAAACATATGTGCAAAAATTAGCTAAAAAAATGATGGTAGTTTCTTTTTAATATTGTAAAAATATGGTAGTTACTTTTAAATTTAGAAAAATATGGTATTTATTTTTCATTTTTTTCAATTTTTGTGTGGAATATTCACTTTCCAATATTGTAGTTACTTTACAATAATTATAGTAACTTTTCAATTTCCAATATTGGAAGTTCAATTTCCAATATTGTGAAAATATGGTAGTTAGTTTTCAATTTGGGAAAATATGATAGTTACTTTTCCCTTTGTAATTATTTTCAATTGATAGTTAAAATATTGAAAAATATTGTGAAAAATATTTGTAATTACTTTTTAATTTTGCAGTTACTTTCCATTTTGTTTTCAATTTTTGTATGGGAATATCACTTTCTAAATATTTTGTAGTTGCTTTTCAATTTGTAGTTAAAATATTAAAATTATTTTGTAAAATATTTGTAGTTACTTTTCAATTTTTGTAATTACTTTTCATTTTTTTCAATTTTTGTGGGGGAATATCACTTTCAAATATTGTAAAAAATATGAAAGTAACTTTCCATTTTGTAGTTACTTTTTAATTTGTAATTACTTTTCAATTTGTAGTTAAAATATTATGAAAAATATGGAAGTTACTTTTCAATTTGTAGTTAAAATATTGAAAAATATTGTGTAAAATATTTGTAGTTACTTTTCAATATTTATAATTACTTTCCATTTTTTCAATTTTTGGATGAAATTCACGTTCTAATAATTGTAGTTACTTTTTTATTATTTTGAGGGAAATTCACTTTCTAATATTTTGGTAGTTATTTTCCATTTTTTTCATAGTTACTTTCTGGGTTTTTTTAATACATTTTCCTTCTTTTTTTTAACCATTTCCAGCTTTTTATACATTTTCCTTCTTTTTTACCATTTTTCTTATTTTATTCGGATTTTTTTCTCTCCTCTCAACACTTCCCACTACGCGCTCGTCGTCCCCAAATTCTCCTGCGACCCCCGCGACTGGGATGAGAGAAGGGAGAGCTCGGGGATCTCAACGGCGACCCCGCCATCTCCGTCGCCCTAAGCTCCTCCTTCCGACTTCCTCCTCCTTCCCTTTCGATCCACCCGACATCGCTCCCACCTCGCCTTCCCAGCCAGATCTCCGACCACCGCCTTCCCAGCCAAATCTCCCGCCACCGCGACCTCGCAACCTCCGAGCTCAAGATCCCGATCTCCCCTTCCCAGCCAGATCGTGACCCCACACCGCCGATCTTTCAGCTACATTACACGGCTTCTCATTTTAGTCAGCTAAGTGTTTTTCTTTCATTCAAAGATCGATTCGAGTTTCTAACTAGGTCAGGATCCATTTCATTTCATGATGGCAGGAGTTTCTAATATTTTAGGGATATTGTATTCGGATTTTATCTTTGAAGTAGTTTGGTTATTTTAGGACTAAATTGATATATGATATCAGGTGACTCCCGTGCCATCTGACACGTAAATAAGAGATTTTAGCCAGGTATGTGTAGCCATTTTGCCACGTGTGTCATGACTCATAACGTATCTTATTTTATATAATAAACTAGGTGGGGCCCGGTGCCATGATCACCCCATCACTACCCCTCATTCTCTCCCTCTCCCATCCCTGTCTCGTGCGTGCACCAGATATACATGACTCAAATATCACGTCACCAGATGTATGACTCATATACTACGTCATAAAACATTACTTTTATAAAAATATATGGAACGAAGAATATGGATGATTAAGTGAAGTGTCTCTCTTTCCTCATTCTCCTCTTCCGACTTCCCCTCTCAAGAGGCCTTTGTTTTGGGTAATATATGCATACTTTCATTCTCTATTTTTCAATTTTTTTTTTATATTTTTAGTTTCTATTTTCCAATTTCTGTGAAGTGGGTTTGTTTTAGAATGCTGGAAATTTATTTTCTGAAAAAATTAAACAGAAAGGAGCGAAAACAACACTACCTTATTGTATAAAATTGATCAGAAGGAATGAATGGATAAATTGAACCACTTAACTGATACTCTCACTAATTTGTAGCATTAATTGGAAGTAACCGAGAAACCCAAGGTTCTGGCGTGCCAATATGAGCCAAGTCAGCCAACCCAAACAGAAGCCCAATGCTCTTGGATCTGGTATCTACTACGGGATCCAGGGATCCGCGCACGGCGGATTTCAATTTTGACGTCCCGAAATTTTTTCGGGACGCCGCGGGCGCGGATACCTCCCCTCGGCTACCGCGGATCCCGCGATAGCCAAACGCGCCCTACATGTCTCTAGCAGTTAAAACTCATAACCCAATCCCGGCTCAGGTCCCGGCCCAGGCCGAGGCCCAACCATATAAGCGCTCAACATCCGTAACTTGAAGGGCGGTGACGGGATCCATTTCAAACGGTTAAACGAATACAACGATGGTATCATCGTAGATAATTCTCAAAGCCAAGGCCCTCATTGTCTTTTAAAGCCCCCAAAGAAGCTCCAAAAGGAGTCCACCTCCTCTCTTTCCAACGCCACCGCGGGAGCCAGAAGAGAGGTCTCTTCTTCGAATCCCTCGTCGTACGTTCATCGCTTTAAGCTGAGCAAAATCTATATCTTGGTTCTCGTCTTTGTTGCTTGCAGACCCTCATCTCTCCGGCCGGGAGAGCAAGAACGAGGACAGCGAGCTAGAGAGTAGAGGCATTCTTGGTGAGATTTTTGAACCCTTTTGAGTTGTTTTTCTTCGCTTATATGGTGGTTTTTGGCAATGGTTTAGGTGCAGAGGTGTTTAGTTTCATTTCTTGAATGCTAATCTTGTATGGGAATGAGAAAGGACTACTGGGTTTTTAATTTCTTTTGGAATGGCTGTGGTTTGATCCTATAGGTGTTCTTTTCACTGGGTTTTTCTTGTTTGGTGAAGGGCGTCCTTATAGGTTTTGAATCTTTTTGGCGTTTCAAAGGTTTTGGTGTATGGATTACTGGGTCGTGATGTGATTTTATTTGATTCTTTCTTTGGGATTTCTTGTGTGGATCGTTTGGATGGATTATGGTGCATTAGAATGGATCATGGATGGATAGCATCAGCAGCTGGCACTGGGTTGACTCATCTCAGCTTTCGTTTTTTAGACCTTTTGCTCATGACGAGGAAGTATTGCTGATCCCATTAAGCATCAAGATTGTGAGACTCTAGTTTATGGAATTTTTTGATGTTATAACCTTGTTTTTGGAATTCTTATGTTCGTATGAACCATTAATTGGTATCTGTGCATAAGGTTGACTGAAACTTAGTCTTCTTTGTGGAGTCGGATCTTTTGCTTTGTGTGATTTCAATCTTGGCATATGCATATAGAAATTGCAGATGCATACAACACACACAGGTATACGCATTTCCACTTTATAAGCCATCCAGCATCAACACTTTATAAGCCAGTTGATGGTATTTAGCTTGAATTGTAGAACTTCTTTGGCTTTTCCTCCCTATCGTGACATCAAGGTGCTTCTTCTGAATATGCCTATTATGCTAACAGTATCTAGTGCTCTATTACTGTTTCTGATGCAGCCTAATCAAGGAAGTCTTTTGTTTGGATATTATCCGCATGTTTCATTGAATTCTTTTGGCTTAACTTTCTCATCTGAGATGATTGTTGCAACCTTTCTTCAGATAAGGATTTCAAGGTTTTCCAGTGAAACTAAGTATCTAGTGGATATGGCGAAACGGGACAAGGAAGAACTACAGTCCACCATAAGTATCTACACCCATCTTAATGACACTGAAGCACTGAGACGCGGTGATGATAATATTTGCTGTCTGTTGATCTCACATAAAGAGTCTAGTTGATCTCAGGGAAGAGTCATTATATGTTACCTGACATGAACAAAAGCAGTTGGCTTCTAATGTTATCAGTTTTTACATATATATCAATATATATGATTGCTAGTGCTACCATGCATGTTATATATATTAGGACAGAGGCCAAAGTATTATTCAGTATCCTTTAGCTTTGAAAGAAGGTCAATATGCATGACAAAGCACTTTTTAGGTATAAATCATGATTGGATGGCATTGTTTTTTCATTTGGTCATTTTTTTTGGAACCAGTTTGCAAAACTTGATGGAAACATAGAGTTAGAATATTTGGACACTGGCATAATCAAACAGGCAGTGTTTCTCAATTCTGTTTATTCCGAATTCTCATCTACATTTTTCCCACAAGAACTAAGAACTGCATGTCCCATAGTTCTCATATGTGCTCATCTAGAATGTTTCACTCTTCTACGCATGATTGAAACTATAAGGCCATGGTATTGCAGAAATGGAGAAGAGTCTGGAGATAGGATTGAAGTTGATTGGTGAACTGAATGATGAAACAGATCCCTCAATCAAGTCTGAACTTGTTTCTCTTTTGAAACGTTTCCAGACGGCCTTCAAAGGCCTCCATGGACTCTATGTCAATTTGATTGTAGATCTGAAGAAGCTTGCATGTAACAACGGAAAAAGCAATGGGACAGCTTCTAATTCATTGTCCGCATATTCATATTCATATTCAGATTCAGAGATACCTTCGAAGAAGCATGACGAGTTAAAGGAAACTCGAGGAGGGATAGCAGAACTTCAAAACTGGATAGATGCTTATCATACTTTGCAGAAGCAGCTTGAGAATTTTAAAGACAGAAACTTTGAGCTTGAGAATGAAGTTCATTCAATTGCAGATAGATTAGCACAACGTAACATGGAGATTCGGAGAAAGGAAACTGAGCTTGATAGTGTCACAGAGAATGCTCAGATCATGCAATATGAGAATGAACGTCTCAAGACAGAAGTAGAAACCTTGTGCAAGCAAGTTGCTGAAATGAAAGAAGAAAAAACTGTTGAAGAAATCAAGCTTGAATTGAAAGTTGAGACATTAATAGCGGACAATAAAAGCAAGAAGCAAATATTGGAAGATGCAGCTCAACAATTTGCCAATCTGAGCATGAAGTTACGAATTGCAAATGAGGAAAATGGGGCTTTTAAAGCCGAAAACTCAGCGCTTGCAGGCAAGACACAGGTGGCAGAGAGCAGTTTAGTCAACCTTGGGGCGGAATCTGAAGTAGGCTTAAAGTTCGCAACTGAAGGCTTTTCTTCTGACAGTGCAAAACTTTTGGCAGAGAATCGGGGTTTGGAAGTTGAGCTGAAACCTGCCGATTGCCCAGAAAAAGCCTGGAAACGAATATTGCCAGATGCAGACAAAGAGAGTTGGACTTTGAAGACTCAGATTCTCAAATTATCAAGTCAAATTCAAGAGGCTGAGAAAACCTTTAGAGATCTGACAGCGGCTTCCAGGTTTTTTAAGGATGAGAACACAATTTTGCCTAACAGCAACAATGATCTGGAGGAGCAGTTGAAGGTCAAAGATGATGAATACACTGCTATATTGTCTGAAACAAGTAAAAAGGCACGAGAAGCGCAGGAAATGATAGAGAAATTAAAAGGTGAAAAAGATTATTTTAAAAGTGAATGTTCCCCGTGGTTAGGTATCTGTGAGAAACTAAAGCTGGAATTGGAAGCAGGGAAGCGGGAGGTGTCTGAAGTAAAGAGAATTTCAGAGGAAGACGAAGCCAAGAATGACATTTTAACTGCAGAAAATCAAGCTCTTCTGGAAAATATAGAGCTGGTTAATTCTCAATTTCAGATTGCAATCGATGCACTTCTTTTTGATTTGCTAGAGGCTCATATGGAATCAGCTGATCTGAAGCATCTGCTGGGTGCTTCGGTAGATAAAAACAAGGTATTATCTTTTAAAATGTTGACACATAGGGACCAAGACCTGCAGGAAGTATTGCTAAAAGCAGAATTGCCAAGCGAGATTGGGAAGTTAAGGGAGAAAGAGTGTATCGTGCAGCAAAGCCAAATCGAGATAGTAGAACATGAGAAGGTTATCAATGATCTCAAGGCTGAAAATGAACGGCTAAGAGCTGTTGCTTCTTTAGTGGCTACCGAAGTTAGTGATCTGAACCGTCAACTAAAATCAGCCATTACCCAGATGACTGATCTCAGCCTCACACTTGAAGCTAAAGAGGCTGAAAAGGGTTTATTGAGCTCAGAGCTTTTGACAGTCACTGCCCAGTTACAGAAGACAGAGGTTCATGTGAAGAAATTAGAGACTGAACTTCAACAGTTGAGGGAGATAAATCTGATACCGGATGATAGCAAACCTGATCTAGAGAAAAGGTTGGAAGTTTCAGCTCTTTGGAAGGAACTTAAAGAGATCCGAGAGGAGTCATCGGGTCTCATCCAAGCCATGAAGACACATGCAAGTGACTTTCAAAATGGGCTAGAAAGAGTCCAATCACTAGAATTACACCTCAAGCAATCATACCAGAAGCTTATGACTGAGATCAGGGAGAAGGAGGAGAAGTGCAAGAGGATGGTGGAAGCATTGCGGGAAGAAAACAAAGAACTTTACAGAAGGACAGATGCATTTCGTCCAGAAGCTATTAAGATGAAAAATAAGCTGAGGCATATCAAAGATGTGGGCAGCGCAGAGATGGCAGCTCTAAGGAGAGCACATCATAAGCTGGAAGTAGAATTTGAGGAAAAATGTAGGCATATCAACAAGTGTTTAAATGAGTTAGCAGAAGAGGTCTTTATGTTTGAGACATATTCTGCTGCATTGGTTGAGAAGAAGATTGGGGTGAATCATGAAATGTGCGAGCTGCAACTCAGAGTTAATGACAAGGAAGGGAACAATACTGTGCTAAAAGATGAGGTAGCGAGCATAGAGAAGAAATTGGCAAAGAAGAAGCAACAAAACGAGGAAAGAATGGAGTTGTTGGCTGCGTATGAGCTGCTGCATATACAGCCGCCCGAAAAGAGGTTGGAGGACATGGAGGTGAAGGCATTGATTGAGAAGAACAAGGTGGCTATAACACAGCTGTTCAGGATGATGGAATACCATCAGGAAAATTGTAATCATCCTCAGGATACCTCTCATTGATGAATATGGTCAGAGTTTTGTCAGCCGGGAAGGAAGACCAACGTAGGCTTTGCATGGTTTCACATGAATATGGTCGATCGGAACAAATCCTATTTGGTGTAACCAATAACCCGTCAAAGAATCTAATCTAGCACGATAACGGGAAATGCGATAGTGAACTAGTTAGTTGTAAAGGACTCTTGGTCATATAGAGATACACATGGCTGCCTAGAATCATTGGAGATCTAGGATGGATGTGTTATTAGTCTACTACGGTGCCAAATAGAGGAGGAGGGGGTTGTCTTTACCCCAAGTAATGCAACAAGCCCCCTCCTCTTATTCGATGAGAGACTCTTCACTTTTATTGGATAAAGGCCATTCTCACCGAAAAAATAAGAGGAGCTAGGTAAGAACAGTGAAACAATTGTTATCATCATGACAAAAGCGCTGTATATATAGAAAGCAAATTAGTATAAGCATATATGAGGACAATGTAAAATATTCTTCAAATTAAATTGGAAGTAGGAGTTGAAAGATTTGTAGATCCAGTTTCGGAGATCACTCACTTTTTTGACCCAATGAGAGGCGAACGAGAGACTGGAGGCGGTGATGGACTTACCGACGGCGAACGAGAGTTTGGAGGTGGTGCTGGACTTCTCGACGGCGCTCGGGTGGCCGAGGGAAGGACCAAACTTTCGTATGCAGCTACAACTGCTGGGCCGGGTCTCCGAACGGTATTCATCACACCGGAGCAAAGGGCGAAGCTTGGTCCCTTGTACGCTAACGAAATCGTCCTCGACGATGCGCTTCTTGATCGCTGCTGCAAACGCTGGGAGTTTGCCTTGTATGGCAGATTTATGGGGGGGGGGGGGAGAATTCCGCTGGTTGTTCTCCGACAGAAATTGTCGCTCCTTTGGGGCACGATGGCCAATTTCCAGGTGGTGGACTTGAAGGGGGGTGTGTTTGTCTTCCGGTTTGAGAACGTGGTCGACATGCATTACGTGCTCACCCGGGGACCATGGGCCGTTAATGGCCATCTGATCTCTCTCTTGCGCTGGAGGGAAGGCTGGACCCCAACCGCGGCGAGTTTCAAGAAGATGCCGGTGTATGTCCGCATGCCTGACCTGGACATCGAGCTCTACGATGAAGAAGTGGTGATAAAGCTGGTTTCATCTATAGGGATGCCGTTGGCGGTGGATGTCCCTACGGTGGCAGCTGTGCGGGGCCGTTTCGCGCGTGCTTGTGTCGAGGTTGATCTGGATCAGCCGTTGAAGACGGGGGTGCCGTTGAGGAAGCGTGGAGTCGTCACCCATGTCTCTTTCGTCTACGAGCACATCACCATCTGCCCTCGCTGTGGACGTATCGGACATCTAGCCGATCGGTGCTCCATGCCGGCGGCTGAACCGCTCACACTGGAGGGAGAGGTCCCGGCGGGACGGAAGTCCTCCACTGTGGTGCCTGATGCCATGGTAGAAGATTTGGGGGGCAAGGAGGGAGAGCCGATGGATGATCTACAGGACCGTCTGCCATCGCCTGTGGTGGCCGGAGCGGAGGACGAAGGGTGGCAGATCGTTCGTCGCTCGCGCCCTGTGGCCCGAGGTGGCCTCCGTCGTCTCGATAAGTGTGCGCCTCCAACGGGTTTCCCGAGGGATGCTGTCGACTGGCGAACCGCGGGATTCGCTCCACGTGGTGTTTTCCCCGGCGGAGATCGGCGAGGAGCCACCGCGAACGTTGCGGCGGATAAGCGTGCGACTCCAGAGGGTTTCTCGAGGTCTGGTGTCGACCGTTGGACTGCGGGATCCGCTCCACGTGGTGTCCTCCCTGGCGGAGATCGGCGAGGAGCCATCGCGGACGCTGCACTGCCGCGAGTCGCCGCCGCCATTTGCGACCAGGAGGGCTCGTGGCAGAAGGGGCTTAATGGCGCTGGTCGGGCGGGTGCAGGAGGGCGACAGGGCTTAATGCCTGATGATGGCGTGCGACAGGAGGGGCCACGTGGCCCGTTGGCAATGGTGGAGCCATTGCTCGGTGGCTTACAACCGGGCGCCCAGCTCGTTGGCCCTGGGCCTTCAAGCGGGCCACGGATTGGCAGCCCAAGCGTCGGTGGGTCTGGTCTGGGCATACTGATGAAGGGGAAGAACCAAGTTACCTCCTATGTACAGCCCAGTTTTATTGATCGCAGCTTACTACCCTACATACCTGATCCGGCTATCAGAGAGGAGGAGTTGGATGACATTCACATGACGGCGGTCAACCGCATGCACTCGGCTCTCCGTGCAGCTACCCCGATCTACGATCCCACTCGTTATGTTGAGATGGAGGATGAGGATGACACGGAGAGCAACAATGGTGATCAGGAGATGACGTTGGTTCCTACAGAGTCCACATTTTCCGAACGCAGTAATCGGCGAAAGCGTCGTCTTGCTTTCACTCCGGGCGAGCACACTGTCACTGTTCTCGATGAGATTTGATTCATGGGATTGTAGGGGTGCCGGAGCTGAAGTCCATGGGTTTGGACAACCGTTTTGACTCTTTGAGTCCGTCATGTTTTGTTACATGTATTGGATCTTGTTACTTTTGGTCTCAGGAGGGCGGCTACGGCCCTCCTTTTTTCTTGACCGTCTGATGTAAGTAGAGATGTTCTAATAATCTAGCATTCGGGCTCAACTCATCAAAAAAAAACAAACCACTACCACTGTCGATCTGGACTATATACGTTGTGGCAAAAGAAAGATCAGTATCTTCTAATTAGCTAGATCATTGCCACGCTGTCAGCCTCGACAGGCCAGGTCTGAAGCGTACTGCACTGGCTGCTCGCTTTGCTTCGACTTGAAGATCTCGTCTTCATCATTCGCGTCGCCAATTGCAGAGTATTCGTCAAAGACTCGAAAAGGTATTGGCGATTGTATTCATGATTACCGACTAACTCGATCTTGTTAGCATAGCCTGTCATCACATCCAGAATTATAGTGACGAATGGGAGGGGTGAGAGAACCTCGCTCGCCGGAGCAGCCGAGCAGGAGCAGGGGGACTCCAGTAAGCCTCCAACTCCGCGAGTACAGGGCTATCATCTAGCCGGCCGGAAGGCCAATACTGTCAACACCAGTTCGTTTTATGCTTCCAATATGGTTAGTGGAAGTGGTCTAGCTGATGAGATCGCGACTAAAGGGGTTGGGAAGTTCAGGTTGGGGAACAATGTAATACCGCCAGAGCTATTGCAGAGGATTAGGAGCAAATAGAATCATACGCTCTTTGAGAGATTTGTGGGAGGGAGGGTTGTATTAGAGTTTCTCAGGCGAAAATTGGCGGGGCTTCGGAGAACAAAGGCACTGTTCTTGGTAACAGATATGGCCAAAAGGAGTGTTTGCTTTCAAATTTGAAACAGACGAAGATAAGCTAAGAATTCTTATCGGAGGGCCATGGATGGTGGATGGACTCACCCTTTCGCTCATCAGGTGGAGGAACTTCTTCAGGCCGACACCAGCAGCGTTTACAAGAGCTCCGATGTGGATTAAAATTCTTGATCTGTCGCTTGAGTTCTTTGACATGGAGGCTATATTTAGAATGGTGTCAGATGCAGGGAGCCCCCATGCCATTGACGCTATTACCAAGCTCACAGACCACTGTAACTTTGCAAGAGTATGCGTGGAGGTGGACCTCACGCAACCAATTTGCATTGGGACCATGCTGGATAAAGGAAATGGAGAAGGCCCATTCTTCCAGCCATTTCTGTATGAGAATATCTCCCTATGCGATGGATGTGGGTTCTTTGGCCACAATGAGGAAGCCTGTCCGGACAAGAAGAAACAATCAAGCGAGACGATAGCGAAGGCAAAATCATTGTTAATCACTTTTTTTTCAAAGCTTCAACACAGTGTCCCACCGGGCGTGCCAAAAAATGTTGACGAGAAAATCTTATCGTTGATCGGTAAAGTCAAAATTATTAAAATGTTAAAAAATTATGGACGTGTAAAGGCTCAACTCTTTCGAACTCAGTTCAAATAGAGATGTTTAAGCTTGTACGATGAGAATAGTGAAAAATGAACGATGATAAGTGATGTAAAATGAAAGATGAGAAATTGACAATGATAAAAATGGGTGATGAGAAATGAAAGATGAGAAATGGACGATGGGAAATATGGATGATAAACTATGTTAGAACTAGTCCTATATATGAGTAATAGAACTACTCCTATGAGTGAAAGAACTACTCCTATGAATGAAGGCTTCATTGTAGGAAATTTACATAAACAAAAGGCTTCATTGTTGAAATTTAAAAGTACATGAAGATAAATAAGGCTATATTGAAAATAAAGATAAATGGCTACATTGGAAATAAAGATAAAAGCTGGTTTGCTCTTGATTTCGGGAGAGAGTTCTTCTTCATCTTCTTGCCTTTTATATTCCTCATGATATAACTGCTTTAGAACCATCTAAAATTGTATCAGAACTGCTCTCGAACCGTTAGAACTGAATCCGGAACTGTCAAAAATGAATCTTGTTCGACATCTTCAGTTATTTACGAAACTGCCATTAGATAGAGCATGTTGTCTTCCACTGCAATTTGGCTGATGATAACCTTCTAATTTGGAAAATCTCTGAACACAAAAGTTGTAATTCTTCAAATTCACTTTCCATCTGTCTAAAAACTAATCCATTTGGACATCGTATGAGAAAATTACGATCAAAATAGTTGAACCACATTAACGATCACTATTAAAATAATCGACTAAAATATGGCCGATTGGATTTGGGCGATTGGACTTTGATCGATGAAATCGGCCATTCTTTGGACGACGACATTTGGAAAGTTCATCTTTTTTTACTATTTTTCCACTATACACTTTGACTACCAATTTGACACACTAAACGACGGAATCTGAAGATCCAATCAACAAGAAAGTTGTGGATCTTTTTGTCCTTTTTCTAATGGTTCATGAATCGGTCAGTTTGAATATTGATGTAAAAGTTATAGTTAAAATACTCAGCTATATCAAAGCTAAATAAGGACGATTTTGTGACAATATTTACGAAATTCCCTAATGACTCTAGGACATGATTATATTTATGGCTAGCACATACACATTCAAATAGGCACGTACATTTCCACTTTATAAGCCATTCAGCATGAATGACTTGTTTGAACAAGGAAACCGAGGTGAGTTTTATCATCTCATTCGTAAAGTCAGCTGATGACCTTCAGCTTTGGTTGTAGAACTTCTTTGTCTTTTCCTCCCAACAATGACATCAAGATGCTTCTTGTGATGTAAAGCAACAGAAGATTGATTTGGTCCGCTCGAGAAGTATTGAGTTTGCCTTTTATGTTAATGATGTGTTGCGAACGTGTTGTTAAAATATTACAAACACAATTAAATATTAAATTTATAATTCTTATTCAATCACTACACTACTAGATAGAATGGTGGTGAAGTCGGGAGTCAATACACAGGAAAAACGTTGGAAACTGAAATCAATTCTTAAAACCCTAAAACCAAGGAAAAGAATCAAAGATAGAATAGAGTTATCTAAACTAATAAAGAAAAGAAATAAAAATCAATTCGAATCAATGGAGTAGTTACTTAGGAATTACTCAATCCGCTCTACTTTTATTATTAGTCTTCTCTAGTTATCATCTTGTTCCCTTCTCTCAACATTATGGATCATATGGCTGTAAGCTCACATGAATCTCTAAAATAAAGTTAATGTTCCCAATGACATAACCTATCTTTGCTTGGCATAGATTATCTTTGGTCCTACGATAACATTAAATTATACTACTCCTAATGACCTTGGCACAACCTATGTTCGCGTAGCATAGCTTATCTCAAAGGCAAACCAATAACTTCATGAAAATCATCTCATAAATCTCTACAATCAATCATAGAAATCATGTATGACTGAAAATACGTTAAAGGAACTCTGTTCCTTCAACTCTATTAACAATAAAACCATATTTATGAGATCATGTGTCGCGCCCCGACCTGCGGATGCCAGACCGGGCCGGGACATGAGGGGGAAAGACCTACATCTACTGGCTTCAACTGGCGGAAACAGTTAAAGACAAGAACAAGGCGGAAGCAAAAGAACAACGTCTATTAATATCTATTACAAAACAGATATAATAGAGTTAAACAAGGGTTTTAGTACAATAGGTTTACAAGGGATCAACAACAGTCTCCAAAAAGAAAACAACACCCACCGGGGTCTCCGCAAAGGCACAAACAAAAGCCTCCTGACCCTCAGACATGACCAGGAGCCAACGCGCTACCACGGGACGATCGACGGGGAAGCACCGGAGAGGAGCTGGGACCTGCAACTGCAAACAACACAGTCCAGGTAGGAATGAGCAACAGCTCAGCAGGGTCCTACTCTACGACTCTCGGAAAGAAGGCAACACCAAACGAACCAACTCTGTGCCAAGTACTGAGGCTTGCCAAGGATCCCATAAATCCCGTCAATAACCCGAAGGGCTCCTGTCCCAAGTACGCCCCTCCGACGGCCACTGCTCAGGGGTGGGCAACTCCGACAATCCCTATCACAGGGTGGACATGGCGCTACTAGTAGGACACCCTTCTCCAAGCGGGATCTCCACACTTGGCAGAACGACCCTGGTAAAGACTACCATCTCTCAACACTCCAAGCAGCAAAGCCAACACGACCCCTAACTCCCGACCCAAGACTAAGTCTAGCCAGGGGTCCATCGATCCCATCGATATTTCCCCCCCCCCCCCCCCAAGGGTTCCTGTCCAACGTACGTCCCTCCGACAGCCACTGCTCGAGGACTGGGCTACCTCCGACGGTCCCTGACACAGGGTGGGCAAGACGATACCTGTAGGACACCCTCACCCATGCTGGACACCAGCATGGGGACACAAGCCAGGTAACGGCATCCACCACTTAGCCTTTGATTACCGGAGTCCACGGGTCAACCCCACCCAGCCTAGACAAGCATGTCTAATGCACAGGAAGCAGGGCAGGATATGAATAAGGAAGACAGTAACAAACAACACAGCAGGGGCACACCTTCGGCCCATTTATACTAAACACACCCGAGGGTCATGACTCCTTCGGTTCACCACAAAGCGGTAAAGGGCATACCGTCAGCCCATTTATCCTACACATCCCGAGGGGCATCACCCTCTCGGTTCAACTACAAAGCAGTAGATCAATCTCATGTAGCAATGAGATTGATCTACCTCGAGGCTAGAAGCACCCGTCCTGGTCACCCCAACGGGATCGATCTCCACCCATATGGAGATCGATCTCGTATGTGACCCTTGACGCGTCGACGCCAACCGCCAAGAGATCGATCTCCCTCCCAGGGAGATCGCTCTCGCTCGAGTAGGGCGTGCCACCCCAAACGAGATCGATCTCATCCCATGAGATCGATCCGGATGGGTTCATCGGCGGGCGGATGGCGAGGAAAGCCGCCGGAACCCGCAACCAAACCTCACCAAACTAGGTGGGCTGGTAGATCCAAGTACCATGAAGCTATTCAAGGCTTCAAAATCAAAAAACATCAACTACACAAAGAGATCCATTGAAATCAAAACCGGATTCCAAAACCCTTAAAAACAAGCCGGAGTCTTTGAGTAGGATCCCTACCTCCACAGAGCTGCTTCGATCCACGAGGCCAAGCCTAGGATCTTCCTCACGCCGTCACGGTTCCAACGAGCCTTCAAGCTCCTAGAACGGTGGCCGGAGGAGGGAGAATGGCGGCGAGCAAGGTTCAGCCAGCCAAGGGGAAGAAGCAGAGCCGGAAGGAAGAAGAAAGGAAGAGGAAGCCAAAGCGAAGGAGAAGGGAAGGAGAAGGGGGATAAGGCCGGGGAAAGCCGGGAAGCCCGAGGGAAAGGAGGGGAGCAAAGTCTCCCCTCCTTTGACAGGGGAAACGACGGCCATCGCCGTGGCCGTCCTCTCGGACTTCACCGACAAGGACTTTCAGGGCAAGTGAGATCGATCCGCATGGCATGTCGGATCGATCCGACTAGCATACGGGATCGATCTCCCTTGAAAATGGGATCGATCTCCTTCGCCCAGAAAGGCAAACTTGGGCTGAAACACAAGCTCAAGCCCAGATTTTCCGATCTCGGGTCCACCTAACCTTTCTAAACAAACACAAGCACCAAACAAGGTCTGCGCACACACACGCGGTGCGAAACGACCGACAAGGCACAATTTCCCAAATTACCCTTGTGGTCAACCACAAGCCACAAGAAAAAGAGGGGCGGGTCCTCACATCATGCATCGAGAAGTTCATAAGAATCAAACTAAAGAAAGACCAAAACTACACTAGGGTTTCATGGTATTCCTAAATACAAGAAGTTAGCCACTCATTTTATGGATGAAAGCCATCGGTTTGGAATATGAAGCTGTCACCATCCGCATACTCACCATCTTCTTTTTCCTTCTCCAAAGATATTCGAAAAGATGATTATTTTCGGATCAATAACCCTATTTATAGGAGAACTTCCGAAATTAGAATTTGAGTTGAGCTGGACTTCAATTACAACTCGGATTTCTTGAATTAATTTTGGTAGTCATGTACCGTGCGCAAATGGATCCAATCTGTTCGGAATATGAAACCTTGTCAAACACAAACGTTGTAGATTAGGAAGTCCTCCGTCATATCCCGAATATTTCATAATATTTCGACTTATCTAGAATATTTGACGAATATTCTTTCTTCTAAACGTCGGCGGACCAGCTTTCCAGCAGCTATATATATTTATCTTCTTCAAAACTGGTATCAATCCATCATGAGTCTCTCAAAGTGTCTAACATTAAAGTTGTATATTTGGAAGCCTTCTATAACCTAAAACATTTTCAGAATATTTTAACTTATACAGAATTTATGGTGAATATTCTCCGGCTAAATTTTCAATTAGTACCCTGTAGTTTGACCTATATTTTTATGTGATCCTTATATTTCAAAAATTTACAATACAGACCTTCAAATTTAAGAATCTCTCTTATGTGGTCCGCCACGTCACCAACCGTTAGCTGCCGTCCAAGATCTGACGAAAAGTGGGGCCACGTGCGCCGCACGTGGCCCCACTTTCCGTCAGATCGCGGACGGCAGCTAACGGTTGGTGACGTGGCGGACCACATAAGAGAGATTCTTAAATTTGAGGGTCTATATTGCAATTTTTTGAAATATAAGGACCACATAAAAATATAGGTCAAACTACAGGGTACTAATTGAAAATTTAGCCAATATTCTCCTGACAGACGACGAAACAGTCTTATTAACGTAAATTCATCTTTTTAACCAAACTTCTTCTATTTCTTTTCAAATCATGATTAAATCTGAAATCAACTAACAAATTATTAAATACAACTACTCTAGGCTTAACAAAGATAATTTAAATGATTTAATCATGAATATTTAGTGACTCATATGTAGTTTGCCAATTGTACCATTTATGGTTTAGCCTAGTCAAGAAAGTCTGTTGTTTTGATACTATCTGTATGTTTGATGGAATTATTTGGCATAACGTACGTTCACATTCGAGTTGATGGTTGCAACCTTTCCGCAGAATAGAATTTCAAGATTTTCGAGTTAAAACAAAGTTTTTAGAGCGCAAGTGAAAGTTGAGAAACTTCAAGCGGAAAATCGAAGCATATTGCAAGAAGCAGATCAACACCTTGTCGATATGAGTCTCGGTTTACGAATTGGAAATGACGAAAATGGAGCTATTAAAGCCGAAAACTCAGCGCTTGCAAGCAAGACACAAGAGGCAAATAAGAACACTATTCTCGACTTGAGGGCGGAATCTGAAGTAGGCCTGAGGTTTGCGACTGATGGCTTGTCTTCTGAAAATGCAAAGCTTCTGGCACAGAGTCGGATCATGCCACTAGGCATTTGATTAGGACATTGCACAATGATCCGAACACTTTGTCGCATCTCTTCGATACGGATACAGTAACGATCATAGCGATCTCCTCTGGTACCTAGTACGTCAGGATCCGATTGGTCATGAACATCGTAAGGTGCTGCTCTTCGCGAATCCCATCTGACTCAGATTAGTTTGAGAAAACCTTTGCATGACTGAAAGAGGATAGATATCATGAAAACTTGAAGATACGTGCATAATGTTCTTGGACAGCCACAATGATCTGCAGGAGCAGTTAAAGGTTAAAGATATCGAATACGCTGCTCTATTGTCAGAAACAAGTGAGTAGGCACGGCAAGCACAGGAGATAATGGAAAAATTAAAAGGCGAAGAAGAAATTCTTAAAAGTGAATGTTCCTGGGGGTTTGATGTCTGTGAGAAACTAATGCTGGAGTTGGAAGCAGTGTATCGGGAGATGTCTGAACTAAAAAGAACTTCAGAAGCAGACCGAGCCAAGAATCACATTTTAACCGTAGAAAATCAAGCACTTCTGGACAAGATACAACTGGCCATGGATGATAAGGTCATCAAAGCCCCAAACGAAAAAGGATAATAGAACCCGAGGTTATCAATGATTTCAGGGCTGAAAATGAATGTCTGATTATGGATAATAGTGATCAAAGCAATTAAACAGAGGCATTCAACTTCAACATAAGGATGGTGTTTGTTTCGTTAGTGCAGTTTAATGTAGGAAATAATTCTATTTTGTTTTTTAGTTTTGTTGCTTTTAGGACTGAAATGATTTACGGGAAGGAATGAGGAATATGAATTATTAAAGTGAAGTTTTTGTCTTTTCTCCTCTTTCTCTTCTCTTCTTCTTGCTTCTCTCATGTCGTCTCTGTTGGAAATAAAAGAACTAGGATTATTGCTTTTACTAAGATAGCAAGTAATCCTTTATAATCGGTTTTTTAAAAAAACAAACAAAGTTGATATATTGTTAATCCGGAAAATGAATGAAAGAGAAGGAAGACGAATCTGACGAAGAAATTCCGCTCAATCGAGGCCAGTGTGCCACACTGTGTCCTTAAGCTATATTTGCCCACCACCCCTTGCTTCTGGTTCTTCAGACAAAAAGCTCACAGGGTACAACGATCCACCGCGATTGGAGGGAAGCTGGCCGTCCGATCGCCCTTCGAGCTCCAAGATGGTATGGTACTCTCAATCAAGACCCTCTATTATGCAAGTGGTGTGGTGAGGAGTGTATGCATGAGCAAGCTTAGAATGGCTGGTATGGGGTCCTATTTATAGGCTAGCTAGGCTAGTTGATCAGCCATTTATTGGGGAGGTGAAAAGACTCGCCACGTCATCAGTAACCGCTGCCACGTCAGCGCCACATCATCAGTAACTGCCAAGTCATGGGCTGCCACTCTGCCACGTCACCAGTAACTGCTACTTAGTGGGGAGCTGAACAGGCGCCACGTCATCAGTAACAGTCACCCATGAGAACATGGGCTGCCACCTCATCCATAACTACCCCGTCATGAATATCATGGGGAGACCAAGAGTCATAACTGACTCAACCCATTTCTGGTGAATTGATGGCTCACTTAATGTGGCTCAGCCCAATTGTGACTGTTCAGGAAGATGAACAGTCACCTACCACGTATGCAAAAAATGCACTCGTGGCGTACACGTGGCGCCCACATGGACGCACATGTCACCGTCGTCGACGCCAGTCCGGCCGGACGGAGGCGGGTTGCCGGCGGGCGATGGCCGGTGGCACACGCGCGCACGTGTGTGCGCCTCTCTCTAGTTCTTACACACAATCAAACTATAGATGCCCAAGGCTCTATATAAACTAGATAAATGTTCTTGTCCCAAGCAATGTGGGACTAAACTTTTGCACATACACTCATATGGGCTTCATATGGCTCTCTTCTTAACTGGGCTTTAGCATGCTCATTTGATTCAACACACATGTATATAAGGCTTAGCCCACTCCATCACCCTAGGAGTTTCGGGCCTTCTCAAAAGCCTTAAATCCAACAATCCCCCACATGAATTAAATGATTGATCAAATGTTGTATGATCCTAATGCACTTGAGAGTACCGTAGAAACTTGCTGCATCAGGAGAGGTAGCTTTCGGCTTTGAACCTTCCTTAGTAAAACACTATCGGATGTGCTTGTTAAACAGTGAACGCAATGTCTTGAACTGTTCAGCTTTTATATACACCAAGACAACAGTGCTTACACAACGCATTTCTTATACCACTGATGGCTCATTTGTTGTGTCCATTTCGGCCCTGGACATGCCTGGTAGAATTCTTCGAGTGCTTTAGAAAACTAGCCCTTAAAACGTTCTCATAGAAGCGGCCCCTTCTCACTCGATATAGGTGATCTCTTATTAAGAGCATCTTGTCATGCTTTTACTTATTGAGTAATAAGGATCATTAAAAGCATATAGGTGATCTCTTATTAAGAGCATCATGTCATGATATAGGTGATCTCTTATTAATAAGCATCCTGTCAGGTTATCACTCACTCATCATAGGAATGGGTAAGAGTGATGTCACACCCCGACCCAGAAAACCCATCCGGGCCGAGACGTGAGGGTTCCTATCACTATTCATCTTCAATTGGCGCGATATGAATGCGGAAAGACGGATAAATTTGGACAATTTATAATCCAGAGGTAAACAGATTCAATTGTAATACATCATCAAGTTGTACAGTTTATATTCGATACAAAACTCCCATGAGACAGATATAATACATGATTCCAAAATCCTCAAGGGTTTACAACATGCATACATATATATATCAAAAAGATATAACAGTCATATCCTCCAACAAAACCTCAGACGCCCCTGGATGTGCTCGCGCCGCCAAAGGCAGATCCCGCCGGCTCCACGGACGAAGAACTGCCGCCTGCACCTGCAAACGCAGCCCGGGTAAGAATGAGCGATAAGCTCAGTAGGGTTCTACTCTACGGCACACTGAAAGGAGGAAAACAACAACAGTGTTGTCTCCCAGCCTAAGTCTAACGGATGCCACGGGTCCCATAACCCAGTTGATGTCCCAAGGGCTCCTGTCATGAAACCTCTCTCCTGAACAAGTTACCAGGAGGCCAAGAAACAGTAACAAGCAGGATCACCCTTACCCAAACTGGAATACCAAGCCTTGGGGAAACATGTCGGGAACGCATCAACATCCATCCTTAGCACTTGGCTTTGGAAGACAACACGACCTCTAAACCTCCAACACTGGTTCAAGCCAACTATCGCAATCCTCAATCACATAGATTCAAATGATACAAGATCACACCCTATTCCTGACTACCCAGCCACGGCCCTAAGGCTAGATCCGAGCTACCCGAGAGCCTCGGATCGGCGACCCAAACCATCGCCCGCCTAACCTCAAATGCTTCTAATGCATACAATGCATGAGCTTAAGCAAACATCTACCCTAGATGTCTCTATATGTCACATCATCAGTTACAAGTCCACAGATATACAATAGCCCTTGGCACTCGCCGGCAAGAGGCTAAGGTTCCACAATTTCTCATTAGCTAGCACTCATAGCTAGCTAATGGCTAAGCACACCATTAAGCATTTAACTACAATCACACATGTATCAAATGCAAGTAAGCCATAGATTTATCCAAAAAGAGAGTTATTTAAACCGATTCTCAAACCCGAGGAAAATCCTTTGAAAACCTCATCAAATCCCCCTACATGCTTTCCAACATGTTTAGATACTAATCCCAAATCAAATCCACCAAAGAAAAGCTAGAAAACCAAGTCCAAGTGGTCACGGACGATGCCACGGTCAATCCGGGGATCGACCGTGAGACCACGGACGATGTCACGGTCGATCCACCGATCGACCGTGAGGCCAAAACGAAGAAAACCTCATGGGCGACGGTCGATCGACCCATCGACCGTCGAGAGCCCAAAACGGGACAGAGCCTCACGGACGATGCGACGGTCGATCTGACGGTCGACCGTGAGGCGGGATGAAAAGGAAAGAGGACCCACGGTCGATCGACCCATCGACCGTGGGAGGCTAAAATCCCGACAGAGCCTGACGGACGATGCAACGGTCGATCCGACGGTCGACCGTCAGGCCCAGAGTAAGCATATTAAAGCCTGGCGGTCGATACATCGATCGACCGTCGAGCCTGACGGTCGATGCCCCGATCGACCGTCGAGCTCACGACGCAGTATACCAGAAATCCTATTTCTAGGTTTTCAAGGATCAAAACATGTTTGAAAACAATGAAACTTTGTAGGCAAGTATATTTAACTATGGGGAATCCAACGATGTAAAGAAATCCCATCTTTGACGGTTAAATCTCGAAATCTCCTATCTAGGTGGAAAATGGACAAAACCGACGAAGCTTCGACAATACGGAAAACGACCAGCAAATACTTGGATCCACGGTGTAAGAACACAAGGGAACGAAGGACACCACATATACAAGGAGTTACAAGCATTCTACTCGATATTCCACAGCAAAAACACATACAACCTAACCTAGTAGAACCCGATCCAAGGATCGGGGTAGAAACACCTACCTGGGCAAGCAATGAAGCTTCTCCACGCGTCCAGCCAGTCGTGCCGTGAAGATCCGCTCCGCAATGCTCAGCCCTCCAAGCCCAGCCGGAGGAGAAGGGGAGAAGAGAGAAGGAGGGACGCCGGCAGGAGGAGAAGGGAAGAGAAGAGGAGAGAAGAGAAGAGAACCGGGGAAAGAAAAGAGAAGAGGGGGAAAAAGGGTGAGTTGGAGCCAACTGCTCCAACTGCCCCCACTAACATGCCACTAACGGGCCGGGCTTATCTAACGGGTCGAAAGCCCACCGACCCGCTCACGAGCCCGATCGGTCGCTCAAGGGCCGTAAGCTGCCCAAAGGCAAGCTTCAGCGCGCCCGAGCTGGGATCTTCCGATCCCGGGTCCACCTAACCATTCTAAACAACCACATACATCAATTCCATGGCCGTGGGTGCAACGCGGGTGTGAAACCGACCACCAGGGGGCATATTTACCAAACTGCCCTTGGGGTCCAAACCGCCACACGATCGCCCGATCGTGCCCGACGGGGAACCAGACCAAAAGGAAACCGGCTCTCGACCCACGCGGTCGAGCCAGATCTGAGGGACGGGCCCTCACAAGTGATCTTAGCAATTGCCCCCACAATTCGGTTGTCCCATTGAACCTAGAATCTGGGTCTGCCAGATTATCTAGGTTGGGTTGCCATTGAGGAGTATAGTCATTTCATGGGCTTCAACCCCATTTCCCTCAATGAAACATCCACTAGATCTCTTGTTAGGCCTTTGGTTAGTGGATCTGCAATATTTTCCTTCGATCTCACGAAATCGATGGATATCACACCAGTAGACAATAATTTCCTCACTAAATTGTGTCGTCGTCGTATATGTCGAGATTTTCCATTATACATGTGGCTTAGTGCTCTCCCTATTGCTGACTGACTGTCACAATGAATACTGATAGGAGGCACAGGTTTAGGCCACATAGGAATATCTTTTAGGAAGTTACGCAACCATTCAGCTTCTTCCCCAGCTAGATCTAATGCTATGAACTCAGCTTCCATAGTAGACCTTGCTATACAAGTCTTGTCACACCTCGACCCAGAAAACGTATCCAGGACGGGGCGTGAGGGTTCCTATCACTATTCATCTCCAACTGGCGCGATACATTGCGGAAAAAAACATGGATAAACTTAAACAATTCATATTCCAGAGGTAAACTGTAATTCAAATTATAAATACATCAAGTTGTACTGTTTAAACATCTGATACAAAATTCTTATCGAACTCCTCCAAAGGAAAAAATAATATACAAAACTGGCAAAGTACAACAATCGTCCTTCAGCAACCTCAAGCACCTCTGGACGTAGTCGCGCCTTCAAAAGCCGATCTCGCCGGCTCTACTGCTGAAGAACTGGCGCTTGCACCTGCTAACGCAGCCCGGGTAAGAGTGAGCGATAAGCTCAGTAGGGTTCTATTCTACGACACACTGAAAGGAGGAAAACAATAACAGTGTTGTCTCCCCGCTCAAGTCTAAGGGATGTCACGAGGTTCCACAACCCCTATCGACTGCCCCAAGGGCTCCTGTCATGAAACCTCTCTCATGAACATGTTACTAGGAGGCCATGGAACAGTAACATGCAGGATCACCCTTACCCAGTAGGAAACCACTACCTAGGGACCATGTCAGGGACATCGACAACCATCCTTAGCACTTGGCCTTGGGAGAACAACACGACCTCTAAACCTCAAGCAAAGATCTCAGCCAACTATCGCACATCCTCAATAACAAGAGATTCTGATTAAACAATCAAGCCCTAATCCTGACTACCCAGCCGCGGTCCTAAGGCTACATCCGAGCTACCCGAGAGCCTCCGATCGGCGATCAACCCATCGCCCGCCTAACCTGATATGTGATACGGCTTGAAAAGTATCGTGGCTTAACAAGTCTAACCAAAATTACAATAAATTCTGGTGCTCTACTTTAACTACTAAGAAATAGTAGATAGTGGAGAGTTCGAGTCGAGTCCACTGGGATTTAAGTGATTGAGATCGAACACTTAGTAAATTTCCTACTAATGAGTTGAGAAAAGATTGCAGGTTGAAATTAAACTAAACTTATACTAAAGGATTTATGAATATGAGAGAAAAGACCACAGGATTCTTAATCAATAACTAAGGTTCTACCAAGTCTTCCTAAGATCAGGGCATGCAAACACGATGAATGGCTTTCTAAAAGTTGATAAGTGAATGGCTAGTTCTCCTTATCACTCAACAAGTTTTGTTTAAGATTCCTTGTTGGCAAGAACAATTATCTAAATGTCAGTGACCGAATGATTAGTTACGTTCACTGCTAATGAACCCTCTTATTAGGATGAATTCATCGCAAGTAGCAGTACAGATATGGACTTAGGTGTGAGATCGAGATGGGTTAGCATCTCGATGGCCGAATCTACAAAATAGGATGCATGAAGGATTAGGGATGGAACGTAGTGGGACTAGCACTACTATAGTGGGACTAGCACTATACAATCCCAAATCACGAAGAAGATTTCATCCGAGATATCATGGGACTAGCATGATCCTCTTATTTGGATGAATCTAATCCAAGCCCTAGCATACACAAGCTCTAGAATCAAGTGCAAACAAGAACAATCCATACATCCAGCAAGAAATCAACACCAAGATATAAAGAAAATAGGAATCAATCCATATAAGTCAAAAAATCGTATATACAAGCCCTAGATCTAAGAAATCCCTAGTAAAAAAACCCTAGTTACATCATAAGAATTCCACGGTTAGGGTTTTAGCTACTCATGTTTAGGGGTCGATCCATAGGTGAAAGTCGATGATCTCCTTCCGCCATGGATCTCCTCCAAAGAATCGTCGAAGAAAAGTGTAGAAAAAGTTAGGAAAACTCTCCCCAAAAACATATGGAAAAAGCCCCCTTAAAATCCCTAAACATTGATTACTTATAGCCTAGGAAAACATCTCCCCCGGATTAGATCTGAGCCGTTGATCTTTATTCTGGCCGAGTCGGATCGATCCGTCCAAGGAGTAGGATCGATCCTACTATCTTCAATTGCTGGTAACGCCCCGAGAAGGATCGATCCGACTAGTTGAGTCCGATCGATCGTTCGATTGATGTTACGCTGCGTCCCGTGGAGGATCGATCCGTCTAGTCGAGTTCGATCCAGGATCGATCGCTCCAGGAGAGGAGGATCGATCTGACTTGCCAAAATATACAAAATACGCTTGTTTTAGCTCCAAAGTTGATCTAACTCGTAGCAGGGTCTGTTATACCTGAAATGGGATAAAAGTAGTCAGTGAAGCATTGCTCGGAGACCAACAAAGCCAAATTACAAGGGTGTTTTGTGCACTTTTCAAGTCTTATCAATATGCCTCTAATGCAAACAAGATGCATACAATGCTCAGGCACAGATAATGAGATATAGGCATCCAACAACATGGCAATAATCATACAGGGCTAGGCATAGCCTATAACTAGCCCAAGGGGTGAGCATAGCAAGTGCCTCAGATACAGATAATCTATACTAACCAAACAATGATTAGCGCAAATAGATAGACACAGATATACAATAGTCTTCAGTGCTCTCTTGTATCTGACAGACTAAGGTTCCACAGTTACCCCGCAGGTAACTGGCCAACATTTATACAATAGCCCTCGGCACATGCTGGTATAAGGCTAAGGTTCCACAATTTTACATAAGCTAGCACTCATAGCTAGCTAACGGCTAAACAAACAATAAACATTTAAATCTACCATCCACTGAGCATTTAAATGCAAGTTCCCATAAATCCACCAAAAAGGATAAACGCACGATTCAATTCCCAATCTCGATGGAAATTCTTTGAAAACCCCTCCATAACATCATGCATGCTCCCTAACATGATGGGGTATCTATCATGAATGAAAACCAATCAAAGGAAACCAGAAAACACGGTTCAGTGCCCCACGGTCGATCCGACGGTCGACCGTGAGGCCACGGTCGATGCCACGGTCGATCCGACGGTCGACCGTGAGGCCACGGTCGATGCCACGGTCGATCCGACGGTCGACCGTGAGGCCACGGTCGATGCCACAGTCGATCCGACGGTCGACCGTGAGGCCAAACGAGAGAAAACATAAAGAGCCACGGTCGATCGGTGCATCGACCGTGGGAGGCTCAAAACGAGGCAGAGCCTGACGGTCGACCGTGAGGCGAGAAGGAAAGGAAGAAGGAACCATGGTCGATCGGGGCATCGACCGTGGGAGGCTCAAAACGAGGCAGAGCCTGACGGTCGATCCGACGGTCGACCGTGAGGCGAGAAGGAAAGGAAGAAGGAACCACGGTCGATCGGGGCATCGACTGTGGGAGGCCAAAAACATGACAGAGCCTCACGGTCGATGCGACGGTCGACCGTGAGGCCACGGTCGATCCGACGGTCGACCGTGGAATGATCAAATCTTATTGGAAATCAATGAAACTTTGCAAGCATGCGTAAAGGATGATGGGGAATCTATTGGTACGAAGAAAACACGATTTTGATGTTTAAATCTCCAATCTAGGTCTAAATGGTCGAAAATCGACAAAACGTCGATAATACGGAAATCAGCCGATAAAATACGGAAATCGCACGATAGGAATACTCGAAGTAAGCTATAACACACATGCCAAGAGCTACACAACATTCTAACAAGTACTCCTACAACGAAAATACAATAAACCTATCCTAGGAGAACCCGATCACAAGATCGAGGTAGAAACACTTACTTGAACAAGCATGGCAGCTCCTCCACGCATCCCCCAAGTCCGATCGCCAAGATCCGCTCCTCGAAGATCGCGCCTCCAAGCCCTAGATCAGCCGGTAGGAGAGAGGAAGAGAGAGAGAACGGCAGGAGAAGAAGAAAAGAAAAGAGAGAGAAAGGAGGAGAGCTTAAATAGAAAGCTGGAATCGATCACAACCGTCCGATTCGATCTCTCCCGATCGGACTCTGATCTTCCGATCGGAAGCACCCTTAAGGTTCTAATCAAACACATACATCAATCCAAGGCCGTGTGTGTAACGCGGTGTGAAACTGACCACCAGGGAACATATTTACCAAAATACAACTAGGGTCAAAAACAGCGATGCGATCAACCGATCGCATCCCAAGGCCAACCAGGCCAAACCACAAACAAGACGCTCGACCTAACACGGTCGGACCGGGTTGGAGGTACGGGTCCTCACAACCTATCACCCTTAAAGAAATTTCGTCCCGAAATTCAAGGGTAGGGCCGGAAAAGAAGGACCAACTAATCCTAGTGGCACGAACGCCCACACAAAGGAAACTACCTGCTGGGTCGCACAATCGGGGAAACTACTGGCACATGCAATCCCCACGCTCCCACGTCAAGCTCTCTGCACTACCATGCCTCTATCTGATCATCACCAACGGTATTGATCTGCCTCTCAACATCTGATCCCGTCCACTCAGAATCTGGATTGGCTGCTCTATGTAGGTGGCATCCTCTTCGACTACGATGTCGTCGTGTCTGATCACGTGGGACGGATATGGAATGTACTTCCTCAACATCGAACATGTGGCGGTAGGACACACAACTGACAAGTGCGCAAATAGAGCCGATCTGTAAGCAAATCCTCTGTCGCCAACTGTGAACTCTAACGGCTGTCACCTCTGATCTAATCTGCGATGATCTCTCTACCTCAAAAGGTGCAATGTCGGTGCTGAGTTGTCAACTGTGGAAGTAGGCAAACTTCGCTATGGGCATGTGCTCTCGTCGTCTGAAGTCTGCATCAACAATACGTGCTCTACGCACGTCGTCTCGGATCTGAATGGTCCTCTCTGACCGTCTATCCATTCTGTGCCGCGAGATGTTGTGCCGAAAGTCAACGAAATGGTCACCGGCTCCTAAGAGCTGTACTAGAATCTGCCTATGATCCTGGAATCGTGGCCTGAGGTGATGGAAGCTGAAGCATCACGCAATCTGATCACCTCTCTGACGTGTGGACAGCCATGCGGCACACCTACTCATCACATATGGTATATGTGCTGGTCTGACCTCTGCATCTGGTCTCTGGATCTGATCCCTGCATCTGATCTCTGTATCTGATGCCAACCAAGCTGATTACGAAATCCATGATATATCTCCATGCCTCCTAAATGAACAACAACGGGAGAGGAGTGAACCTCATGTAGGATGTCCTCGTGCAACTCTGGAGTACAATCAACTGTCTACTGATGCCGTCAGGGATCGCTGTAGGTTCGGTGTCATCGTCGCTCCACGTCATCATGGATCTGGTGTAGACTCTCGGAGTAGGGTTGCCTCGGCCTCCATCTCATCTGGTCTCTGCATTCTGCCAACTCTAACTGATCCTCTACGCGGAGGAACCTTCAGAAACACTGTCATGAACTGAGAAACTCCAAAGATCATCACCTCTGACCTGCGTAGCTCTCTCATCTGCTCTGCATCGTCAGGAATCTCTGTCTGGTCTGTGCTAGACTTTCTGAGGACCGTCTGATGACGTCTAGGATGGTGGATGATGGCTCAACAACCTCGGTTGAGTAATCGGAAGAACGGCACAAACTACCGTACTACATCTCGAATGGCACCACATCAGTCTGGACTGATGATCGCTGAACTAGGCAAACTCTAGCAGTGGGACATACTCTACCTAGCTGCCTCCTGCAATCTGGTGATGACGTCCGCCATGATATACTTCCACTCCCACTCTGACACTGGAAGGAGCTGCAATGGGTCTGCCGGATCTGCAACACTGCTACCTAAGCACAACCTGTCATCTGCTGACGCTGTCCAGCCCTCAGTCATGTGCTCGGTACCAACCGCAACACGGATCTCCATGAGTCTTGGATATCTACCCTGAGTCTCTACCACTCTGGGCGAGAGAGCTGGGATGATGCAAACACCAAAGGGGAAGTCATCTGAAATTTGATTCTCGAAACCCGATCCAACTGATTGTCTGTCTCCGATGAGTTGACAAACCCGCCAAATCTGCTCTAGCCTCTCTAACAACTGCTGATGGCTATCACCCTTAAAGGCACTGACGCAGTGACTTTAAGGCAAGAGCTCCGGTCTCCTGGTCACTCAGGTCAACGGTCCCGCGGTCCTGGAGATGCCTCTACATCAGATCTGTGAAAGATACTGGTACGTTTGTCAGACCGAACGACATCACTGTGAACTCGCACAGTCTGTACCTCGTACGGAAGGCTATCTCTGAGATGTTGCAATCCCGAATTCTCAGCTGGTGTAGTCGATGCGAAGGTCAAACTTTGAAGGGGGTCGATGAGTCTGTCAACTGCTAATCCATCATCGACACACTGCAGTGGGCACGTACCTTGTGCTGCAACACTGACTAGCTTTCTGAAGTCCATGCATGTATGGAGGGAACCATCCACAATGAGAATCGGAACGCACTCTGAGGCAACACACCTGGGCGACGAAGTCCCGAGCTACCGACTCGACTGACTGAGTCCTCGACTCACCAAATGCTACTGGCATCCACATGCAAACTCACAACACTCAAAACCACCCAACAGAACCTCGATCTCAAACTCTGTGTCCCGCGAAGGCGACAATCAGAAAGCTCCTCAAAAGGACAGCTGCACAAACAACAATAACAACATGAGGGAAAGCTGCTCTCCAGAGCACTCTCGAAAACAACGGGGAAGGAGTTCACTACGAGCCGGTGAACAAATCCCAGCTCTCGACAACCAGAAGGCGCGCCAACCAGCGACCTTCAACGAGAGCAAACAACGCCGTCAGGTGTACCCACGACACCTTCCCACGGCCAAGAAGCACAACCCGGTGCGCGGCCAATCGACGCAACCGAGGAAGCCGTCGAACCTCAACATGCACCACACGTGGGTGACGGGGACCTAGAGGTCTCCAACCTCTAGCAAACGCCCCGACAAGAGCAACCAACCCAGGCTCTTGTCCCAAATCGGTGGCTACACCCAAAGCCACACCCGACTCCAGTCCCAAGCCAACAAGGCCATACGGGAACGAGTCACAAGGGGAAACCCAGAGCCACAAAGAAATCACAAGCTGCGAGAAGCTGCAAAAGCTGAAAGTCGAAGCTGGCGGCTCTGGAACTGGCTGCTGCTGAAGCTGCTATCTCCTCTGGAGTGCGCGAACCACTGGCTAGACCGGTCACTGCCTCGTCTCCAGCAGGCCTTTATCTGGAATCTGAATTCCCGCGTCTGCCCAAGGAACCTACCCTAACTGAGGTACTAGTCCATTGCTCTGGCCAACGGCGTGCGCCACGCCCGACTGCTCTGTGGTAAGCGGCTCGTGCCCCTCGCTACGAGCACCATCAGCGAAAAGGCTACCGGTGGCTAGCACTCGAGCACTCTGTGGATTCCCTCTCAGTCTGGCGGTCCAGGCTACCTCTCAAAGGACTGGCACGACGATGTTGCCACGGTTGTCACTGATGCTGAAACCACTGCCTCTGCCAACGGCTACCTAGCCGTTCCCTGGAAGCAGGAACGACATCCCTAAAACTCACCACGACCACCGGCCAACTGCCCGGTGTCAACCCTCAAGTCACCTCTCTCAGTAGCTAGCGCATAGTCCAGGGTGCACCCTGCTGTCGCTCTAGCATACCGAGCCAGATGAACCAGCCAACCTACGTGTCGCTATGTGGTGCGAGTACCAAGAACCAGAGGAGGGTACTCCCAACTGCACCACCCCCCGAGGGTAGGTGTCAGAGAACAGTACGCGAACTGTTCCCAACACACAACCAACAGTGTTCCTAGTGGCCCCGACAAGCGCCACTACGAATCGCTTCCTGGGAAGGCAAGGAAACAATAGCTTCTCAAGCAAACAATACTCCAGGATGTTCAAAACATCCGGGATCCGAGTCACCTCCTTCAATCAGTCCTCTATTGTTGAAGGATCTCCAACATCGCCTCTGGACCACAACGGGCCCACCTCTTGGGATTCCAAGAGCACAGACGCAACACACATCCAATCCCTACTCGCTCGTCTCCGGCACGAGGGGAGACGCTTTCAGGTGAGGGAACGGACAACACCGGTGCGCATGCACATCTCCCCCAGAGACGTCCTGACGCTGCCGAAAAGCAACAAAACACAACAGCAACCAAAAAGATAAACACCTCACACGCAGTCGCAAACAAACATGCGAGGATGTTCTAGACCTAGAACTATCCCATTCCACACTCAAAACCTTAACCACAAGCCTAATCCTATCCCTGGGACCTACAACCTGCTCTGATACCAAGTTGTCACACCCCGACCCAGAAAACCCATCCAGGACGGGGCGTGAGGGTTCCTATCACTATTCATCTCCAACTGGAGCGATACATTGCGGAAAAACATGGATAAACTTAAACAATTCATATTCCAGAGGTAAACTGTAATTCAAATTATAAATACATCAAGTTGTACTGTTTAAACATCTGATATAAAATTCTTATCGAACTCCTCCAAAGGAAAAGATAATATACAAAACTGCCAAAGTACAACAATCGTCCTCCAGCAACCTCAAGCACCTCTGGACGTAGTCACGCCTCCAAAAGCTGATCTCGCCGGCTCTACTGCTGAACAACTGGCGCATGCACCTGCAAACGCAGCCCGGGTAGGAGTGAGCGATAAGCTCAGTAGGGTTCTACTCTACGGCACACTGAAATGAAGAAAACAATAACAGTGTTGTCTCCCCGCTCAAGCCTAAGGGATGCCACGGGGTTCCACAACCCCTATCGACTGCCCCAAGGGCTCCTGTCATAAAACCTCTCTCCTGAACATGTTACTAGGAGGCCATGGAACAGTAACATGCAGGATCACCCTTACCCAGCAGGAAGCCACTACCTGGGGACCATGTCAGGGACATCGACAACTATCCTTAGCACTTGGTCTTGGGAGAACAACACGATCTCTAAACCTCAAGCAAAGATCTCAGCCAACTATCGCACATCCTCAATAACAAGAGATTCTGATTAAACAATCACACCCTAATCCTGACTACCCAGCCGCGGTCCTAAGGCTAGATCCGAGCTACCCGAGAGCCTTCGATCGACGATCAACCCATCGCCCGCCTAACCTGATATGCCTCTAATGCAAACAAGATGCATGCAATGCTCAGGCACAGATAACGAGATATAGGCATGCAACAACATGGCAATAATCATACAGGGCTAGGCATAGCCTATAGCTAGCCCAAGGGGTGAGCATAGCAAGGGCCTCAGATACAGATAATCTATACTAACCAAATAATGATTAGCGCAAAGAGATAGACACAGATATACAATAGTCTTCAGTGCTCTCTTGCACCTGATAGACTAAGGGACCACAGTTGCCCCGCAGGTAACTGGCCAACATTTATACAATAGCTGTGAGGATCTGTCCTTCTACCCCTGTGGCTCGTTGTAGACCGCAAGGGTAATTTGGTAAAATGCGCCTTGTTGGTTTGTTTGACACCCGCTTGTGCACACACTGACCTTATTTGTGTTAGTGCTTGATTAGAATGGCTAGGTGAACCTAGGATCGGAAGATCCCAGCTCGGGCGCGCAGAAGCTTGCTTTTGAGCAGCTGGCGGCCCGTGAGCGACCGATCGCTCCTAGGAGCGATCGATCGGACTCGTGAGCGAGTCGGTGGGTTTTCCTTCGTGAGGACGGTCGCCGTTGGCCGTCACTCTCCTCTGTCAGAAGGGGAGGACTTTCCCTCCCCTCCTTCCCCTTTTCCCCTCCTTCCCCATCTTTCCCCTTCCCTTTTCCTCCTGTTCTTCTTCCCCTTCTTCTTCCTTCTTCTTTCTTCTTCCCACGGTTCTGTTTTTCCTCTGTTTTTCCCGGCAGCCGCTTCTTCTCCTCCGTTCTCCCTCCTCCGGCCACCGTTTCGTGCGTTTTAAAGCTCGTTGGATCCGTGGCGACGAGAGAAAGATCCCTTAAGTGGTTTGGAACCTTGTTGGTGGCTGGCTTGCGGGGAATCAGCCGAGGATTAGCGCTATTCGGTAGGTTTCTACCTACCTGAGTTAGTTTAATGGGTTTCTCTTAATCTAGCCGTTTGATCTTGCTGATCTTTGTGTTGTTGGATGCATCTTGCTTAGTATAATTTTTGTTATAAGTTTCATGAACTTTGGTTGAGATTTTATTAGGATTTATGCATGATTAATCTCGGATTTTCCGGTTTCTGCTGTTCTTGAAGAACAGTCGGCTTGCGGCGAGGTTTCCAGCCAGTACGTGCATGATCTTGGGTTGTGATGAACTTAAGAGTTGTAGATCTTTGAATCTACTCTCAAACCCAACTGATTTCATAGTTTTCCAATTTTCCTATGAATTGTTATGATTTTCACACTGGCGGGCTGCGTTGCAGCAAAGAGGTGATAAGTTAGTTTGATTAGCGGTTTTGATTAGTGTTTTCCCATTAATCTAACCGTTGGATGTTTATGAATTTTGGATATGTTGATCCCGGCATGTAGATCTACTGGTGGTGAAGGTGGATCTCGAATCCGACATCGTTTGGATGTCGGATCGACGGGTCAATTAGCCTCTAGTAGAGAACTTTTGGTGTTTTAAATATAATATTATATGTCGGATTATAATATTATATTTTTACTGTTCATTATCGTTTTCGGGGTGACTTCCCGTTGCAGGAGTCCGCGGTTGACGGTCGTGGTACCGTCGTAATGCCGGGACCCGCTGCGGATCGGCTGGCAGCGGTTGGTAGTACCGCTGCAGCGATCCGGTTGACTTATATGATGCCTTATCATACTGTTGCATGCCTATCTCCTGTTTGTGTATGTTCATAGCATGCATTCTCTATTGTGCATTAGTTGCATGGTTAGGGCGTGGGTGATCTGTGGGTCGCCGTCCCGAGGCTGGAAGCTCGGATTTAGCCCTAGGACCGGGGTTTGGTAGTTTGGACCCGGTTCGAATTGTGGTGTCCAGTCGATTCGATGATAGGCCTAGAGGACTGGTACATTTATTGCTTGATGATTGTAGAGGTCGTGTCGGTCTCGAGTCGGATGGTGAGGTGTAGCCGGTGTTCCACTGTATTGACTCTTGAGTAGAGGAGTTGCCTACTCAGCGGTGCCTTTTCCCGCCTACAGTGTCGGGTTCCTGCATGTGAGTCAGCAATGTTTGTTCCTACTTACTGAGTGCTGCTCCTGGGCCTCAGGGACACGCGGTGGGGTTATGAGACCCCTGTATACACCCAGGTCTTACTTGAGGGCGACACTGTTGCGTTTCCCTCTTCCTTCTGTGTGTCGTAGTGTAGAACCCTACTGAGCTTAGTGCTCACTCCTACCCGGGCTGCGTTTTGTAGGTGCAGGCGTCAGTTCTTCTTCTGTGGCCCCTACCGGGCAGTTGGTCGGCGGTGCGGCGGCGCCTGGTGGACTTTGAGAGGTGGCGATATTTACTGCTTTTATACCTTATGTTAGTTAGTCTCCTACGGGAGTAATGTTGTATTTGGATCTTCCCCTCTCCGAGGATATGTATATTAAACACGTTTTGGGTTTGTAATCTGTGATTCGAGGTTTCATTAAATTAATGTCTTTTAATTGAGGGTGCTTTTGGTGAATTGTTAGGGAGACCAATAGGTTAGAGGGAACCCTCGCCAAAATTTCCCCCGGTTTATAGGTTCCGGTTCGCGTCGCCCGGCCCGGTTGGGCTTTCGCGGGTCGGGGCGCGATAATAGCCCTCAGCACACGCAGGCATCAGGCTAAGGTTCCACAATTGTACGTAAGTTAGCACTCATAGCTAGCTAACGGCTAAACAAACAATAAACATTTAAATCTACCATCCACTGAGCATTTAAATGCAAGTTCCCATAAATCCACCAAAAAGGATAAACGCACGATTCAATTCCCAATCTCGATGGAAATTAATTGAAAACCCCTCCATAACATCATGCATGCTCCCTAACATGATGGGGTATCTATCATGAATGAAAACCAATCAAAAGAAACTAGAAAACAAGGTTCAGTGGCCCACGGTCGATGCGACGGTCGATCCGACGGTCGACCGTGAGGCCAAACGAGGGAAAACATAAAGGGCCATGGTCGATCGGTGCATCGACCATGGGAGGCTCAAAGCGAGGCAGAGTCTGACGGTCGATCCGACGGCCGACCGTGAGGCGAGAAGGAAAGGAAGAAGGAACCACGGTCGATAGGGGTATCGACCGTGGGAGGCCAAAAACGCGACAGAGCCTCATGGTCGATGCGACGGTCGATCTGACGGTCGACCGTGAGGCCACGGTCGATCTGACGGTCGACCATGAGGCCAGAGAAAAGCTTATTAATGCTTGATGATCGATCCACCGATCGACCGTCAGCCCCACGACACAGTTCCTCAGAACAGTGCCGGCAATCCAATTTCTTGGATTTGAATGATCAAATATTGTTGGAAATCAATGAAAGTTTGCAAGCATGCGTAAAGGATGATGGGGAATCTATTGGTGCGAAGAAAACATGATTTTTATGGTTAAATCTCCAATTTAGGTCTAAATGGTCGAAAACCGACAAAACGACGATAATACGGAAATCAACCGATAAAATACGGAAATCGCACGATAGGAATACTCGAAGTAAGCTATAACACACATGCCAAGAGCTACACAACATTCTAACAAGTACTCCTACAGCGAAAACACAATAAACCTATTCTAGGAGAACCCGATCACAAGATCGAGGTAGAAACACCTACTTGAACAAGCAGGGCAACTCCTCCACGCATCCCCCAAGTCCGATCGCCAAGATCCGCTCCCCGAAGATCGCGCCTCCAAGCCCTAGCTCAGCCGGTAGGAGAGAGGAGGAGAGAGAGAACGGCAGGAGAAGAAGAAAAGAAAAGAGAGAGAAAGGAGGAGAGCTTAAATAGAAAGCTGGAATCGATCACAACCGTCCGATTCGATCTCTCCCGATCGGGCTCCGATCTTCCGATCGAAAGCGCCCTTAAGGTTCTAATCAAACACATACATCAATCCAAGGCCGTGTGTGTAACGCGGGTGTGAAACTGACCACTAGAGAACATATTTATCAAAATGCCACTGGGGTCAAAAACAGCGATGCGATTAACCGATCGCATCCCAAGGCCAACCGGGCCAAACCCTAAAGAAGACCCTCGACCTGATGCGGTCGGACCGGGTTGGAGGTACGGGTCCTCACAAGTCTACTTGGATGATTTCCAAGACACAGCTGCACCTCCAATTACAAAGCCAAATTCACTTGTGGATTTTGTGTCATTGAAGTCCGATATCCAGTTTGTATCTGTATAACCTTCAAGTACTGCTGGATATCCCGTATAATGCAATCCAAAATTTTCTGTGTACCTTAGATATCTAAGGACTCTGATAACTGCCTTCCAGTGATTTGTACTTGGATTGCTTGTGTATCTACTCAGTATGTTTACTGAGTTAGCAATATCCGATCTAGTGTAATTCATGATATATCAGACTGCTTATGATTCTGGAATATTCTATTTGTTGTACACCTTCACCGTGGTGTTTCTTTAGATGCGAGTTGACATCTAACGGTGTCCTGACTACAACATCACTTCCTTTGTCAAATTTATCAAGAATTTTCTTAATATAATGACTTTGGGATAATATATACCCATTTGAGATTTTGGTAATTTTCATACCAAGTATCACATCAGCGACACCCATATCCTTCATATCGAAGTTTTGTGACAACATGCTCTTAGTAGCTTTTATGATATCATCATTGCTACCAATGATGATCATGTCATCTACATAAAGACATAGGATTATACATTCCTTTTCATCACCTTTTATGTAAACGCACTTGTCACACTCATTTATGCGAAAGCTGTTTGTCAACATCACTTGATAAACCTTTTCATGCCACTTTTTAGGTGCTTGTTTAAGCCCCATACAAAGACTTAACAAGTCGGCAGACTTTCTTTTCTTTCCCAGGAACCACAAACCCCTCGGGATGTTCCATGTAAATTTCTTCTTCCAGATCACCATTCAAGAAAGCTGTCTTTACATCCATTTGATGTATATCAGATTATTTAAAGCCGCAAGGGCGATAATTAATTTGATTGAGGTTTTCCTAGTGACTGGAGAATAGGTGTCAAAATAGTCCACCCTTTCAGTTTGTTTGAAACCCTTGACAACAAGCCTTGCCTTGTATTTGTCAACCGTTCCATCTGCTTTTATTTTCTTTTTGAAAACCCACTTGTAACCCAAAGGTTTACAACATGGTGGTAAATCAACCAATTCCCATGTATGGTTCTGCATGATGAAATCAATTTCACTACTCACTGCTTCCTTCCATGAAGGAGCATCTGGAGCTGACATTGCCTCTTTGAATGCCTGAGGGTCATTTTCTAATAAATATGTTAGAAAATCTGGGCCGAATGAAGTTTCTTTCCTCACCCTTTTACTCCGTCTAGGTTCCTCATCCTCTTCATGAATTGAGTACCCTCGAATTCCTTCTTCCCCAGTGTTCTCATAAGCTCTCTCACTAACCTCTAATGTAGGAGATGACTTGTAAGGGAACACATTTTCGAAGAATGAGGCATCCCTAGCCTCTAATACAGTGTTCACATGCACTTCAGGATTATCTGATTTATTAACCAAAAATCGGTAAGCACTACTATCCTGTGCATATCCAATAAACACACAATCTACCGTCTTTGATCCTATTTTAGTTCGTTTAGGAACTGGAATTGGTACCTTTGCTAGAGATCCCCAAACCCTTAAGAACTTATAACTAGACGCACAACCTTTTCATAGTTCATACGGCGTCTTATCTAGCCTTTTGTGCGATAGTCTGTTCAGCAAATGATTTGCCGTAAGTATCGCTTCCCCCCACATGTTATGGGGTAAGCCTGAACTTATAAGCATGGCATTCATCATTTCCTTTAGCGTCCTATTCTTACGTTATGCTATTCCATTTTGTTCTGGAGAATAGGGTGTTGTGGTCTGATGAATAATGCCATTTTTCAGCACATATTTGGGTGAAAGGTGACTCATACTCACCTCTCCTATCACTCCTCAGCATTTTTATCTTTTTACCGAGTTGATTCTCCACTTCATTCTTATGAGTGAACATCTCTATTGCTTCATCTTTACTTCTCATTAAGTAGACATAGCAGTACTTTGTACAATCATCGATAAAGGTAATAAAATACCTCTTACCACCTCTAGACTGTACAATTTTCAGATCACAAACATCTGTATATACTAAACCTAAAGGTTCAGTGCTCCGTTCAACTGATTGAAACGAAGTCTTGGCTGATTTGGCTTCTACACAAACCTCGCATTTGTGTTCGTTATCAATTGTAAATTTAGGAAGAAGATTTAAGGACATTAATCTTTTCATGGAATTTTTATTCACATGTCCTAATCTGTCATGCCATAAATTAAATGACTCAATCACATAGGCAAGCTTCTCTTTATTAGCCTCTTGGGCAACATTGAGTACAGTAGATGCACTAGCCTTTAAGGCTTCAGTAGTCTTGACCTTGGGGATTACAGTCATTACATTCATTTTAAACAATCCCTCAGTCATGTAGCCCTTGCCAATGTACATGCCATTCTTAGCCAGAATGACCTTATCAGACTCGAAGACCAGCCTGAAGCCCTTCTTACTCATCACAGAACCTGAGATCAAATTCTTGCGTATCTCTGGCACATAAAGGACTTCTGTCAGGGTCAGCTCATTCCCAGACGTCATCTTCAGCTTCACAGTCCCTTTACCTTCCACCTTAGAGGTTGCAGAGTTTCCCATGTAGTAGCGTTCTCCATCCACTACCTGGTAGATGTCGAACATCCATCTATTGGAGTAGATGTGGCGGGTAGCGCCAGTGTCGACCTACCATTCCTTCAGGTTGCTTCCGATCAATTTCACCTCTGAGACAACTGCAACCAGTTGCAAGTCATCCATCTCTGCACTAAGACCTTCAGCTATGTTGGCTTCTGTCCTCTTCCTCTTGGGAGCTGGCTTTTTCTTCCCTTGAGCACTTGGGCGGTTGCGGCAATCCTTGGCCCGATGTCCTGTCTTTCCGCAGACAAAGCACTCACCCTTGAACTTCTGATACCCGCTGCCTCCCTTAGTGCCCTCATCGAAGCGCTTGCGCTTCTTGTCCTTCAAACCACTGGCATTCTCCACTAATTTGGACTTAGAGTAAATGTCGAGACCGCTGTTCTTATCGGTCTTGCTGTTATCCTGCTCGATCTTCAGCCTCCGAATGAGATCTTCAAGACTCATCTCCTTTCGTTTATACTTTAGATAGTTCTTGAAGTCCTTCCAAGAAGATGGCAGTTTCTCTATCATTGCCGTCACTTGGACAGGTTCATTCAGAATCATACCTTCAGCATTCATGTCAGGACCCTCTTTTATGCAAGTGGTGTGGTGAGGAGTGTATGCATGAGCAAGCTTAGAATGGCTGGTATGGGGTCCTATTTATAGGCTAGCTAGGCTAGTTGATCAGCCATTTATTGGGGAGGTGAAGAGACTCACCACATCAGCGCCACATCATCAGTGACCGCTGCCATGTCAGCGCCACATCATCAGTAACCGCCCAGTCATGGGCTGCCACTCTGCCACGTCACCAGTAACTACTACTTAGTGGGGAGTTGAACATGCGCCACGTCATCAGTAACAGTCACCCATGAGAACATGGGCTGCCACCTCATCCATAACTGTCTAGTCATGAATATCATGGGGAGACCAAGAGTCATAACTGACTCATCCCATTTCTGGTGAATTGATGGCTCACTTAATGTGGATCAGCCCAATTGTGACTGTTCAAGAAGATGAACAGTCACCTGCCACGTATGCAAAAATGCACGCGTGGCGCCCACATGGACGCACACGTCACCGTCGCCGGTCCGGCGGGCGATGGCCGGGGGCACACGCGCGTGCACGTGTGTGTGACTCTCTCTAGTTTTTACACACATTCAAACTATAGATGCCCAAGGCTTTATATAAATTAGAGAAATGTTCTTGTCCCAAGCAATGTGGGACTAAACTTTTGCACACACACTCATATGGGCTTCATATGGCTCTCTTCTTAACTGGGCTTCAGCAGGCCTATTTGATTCAACACACATGTATATAAGGCTTAGCCCACTCGATCACCCTAGGAGTTTTGGACCTTCTCAAAAGCCTTAAATCCAACAGTCTCCTCTGCCGACTTCCTCTCTCATATTTTCCTTCTTTCATTTTACATCATTTTAGTTCCAACCTCCAACTAAGCTGAGCATTTGAAGCAGGATGATGATCAATGTTAACTAAGGGGCTTTTGTTTTGGAAAATATTTTTATTCTCTATTTTTCATCTTTTTTCTTTATAATTTCCGGTTTCTTGTTTTTCAATTGCCATAAAGTGTGACTGTTTGAGAATGCTGATAAGCTATTTTTTGGAAAAAAAAGAAGAAAAAAAAGAGAAAAAACAACAATAGGGTTGTTTCATATTTTCTGGAAAACAAACTTTCTGAATTGTCAAGTGATATACCATGTTCAATGTCTTGGATCACAGATACCCCTTTATCTCGTTGGCCTACCATGTTCAATGTCTACAATGGTCTAGAAAGCATTGAAGTTGAAGCACTGATCAACTATGATGCTTGGGACGTTGATGTTATGAGAGCCTCTTTCCATCCTTCCCTAGTTAACCTCATCCTGGAATAGAGCATCGGCATTAGGGACTGTAGCCGATGGCCATTCAACGGCTTTGGTCAGGTTTGCTCGGCATCGGCTTATTTGACGCAGATTCAGGAAACTATTCCCCACTCCAGAACTGAAGAAGAAGAACTCTGGTCAAGTGTTTGGCGAGCCCCAGCCGGCCCAAGAATCAGGCATTTCCTATGGAGGGTTGTCCACGGCAAGCCTTTGGCGACTGCAGCTGTCACCAGAAAGAGAATGCCCAAGATGCACGAAAGAGTCTGAAACTGTTGAGCATGCCATATTTGGATGTGAGTTCATCTTCAAGGTCTTCTCCCTAATTGCAGGAAAAGAGAATATAAGCTTTCCCCTGAGAAACCTCGATGATTATATTGGTGCCTTAGTTGGAAGGGGATCTAAAAGAATTAAGACTTTCCTTGCTTATGGTATATGGCAAGTGTGGAAGGATCGGAACGCTATAGTTTTTGGTGAGAAGGGAGACTTGGTTGAAGCCATTGCTTGCAGGATTACGAGATTGGTGAACGAGTTCCATGGTCACATGAAATCAAGCTTGCCATCACAGGCGACTAGACAATCTCATCCAGTTGGAACTTGGGTGATTCAAACGGATGCATCCGTCGATCCCTCGTCAAACACCGCAACCTTAGGTATGGTTGGTCTTTCAAGGGATAGGAACGTAGTTTGGGCATGGGCAAGGCCAATGGTTCCATGCTCTGTTTTATTTGCAGAAATGGAAGCTTTGCTAGAAGCCTTGAAGAGGGCTAAAATCTTGGGTCTCAAGAACCTCATCTTAGAATCAGACTCCCTCTCAGCAGTGAGTATCTTGAATGGGTTGAGGGGATGGCCCCCCGACCTCGAAGGAATAGCGAAGAACATATGGCTACATGTTCTTCTCTTTGATTCAGTCTTGTTCCTTCATATATCTAGGGATTGTAACGCGAGAGCCGATGGTGTTGCTCGAGCGTGCCGTAGGACGGGGTCGGTGTTTGCCTGGTCCTGTGAGTCAGGAACTGGTTTCTCCGTTTGATCGCAGCTTTGTAGTTCTGTTTTTGTAAAATACTCAGCCAGTTGGCTCATCTCATCAAAAAAAAAAAAAAAAGTGATATACTCACTTTGTAGCATTAATTGGAATTACTCCGAGAAAACCAATCCTATGTAGGTGCGGACCCTTCAATCCGACCCGACCAAATCCAAAGCCAAGCCCAGTGGGCTTCTTGGACGCAGCATTTTACATTTCTATTGCATGTCTCGACGAATTCGAACCCGTAACCAAGGCCCAAGTCTAAGTCCAAGCCCAAGCTGAGCCACATCAGCGCTTCGCATCGGCAACTCGGCGGGCGGTGATGGGATCCACTCCAAACGGTTAAACGAATAATTTATTAGTTTCCTCCGACGATGGCATTTTCGTAGATAAATCCCAAGCTCGAATAAGCTCCATTCTTGGAGTCGTCCCACCTCTTCTATACGCCCAGAACAGAGCTCTCTCCTAGTGTACTATATATACGCCCCATGGAAATCCCATCAAAGCGTAGGGATTAAAGCAGTTGAACGAAACCCATCTCGGGACTGCCTTCGTTGTTGCAGATCGTCATCTCTCGGGGAAGAAAGAGACCTTCTTGGTGAGCTTGTTGAGCCCTTTTCAGTTGGTTTTCTTAGCTCATATGGCGGTTTTATTGAGAAGTTGAGTTCTTGTGCATGAAATGGGTTTTGCTATGGTTTAGTTGCAGAGGTTTAGTGTGTTGGCATTTCTTGAATGCTAATCTTGTATGGAAATCAGAAGTAAAGGACTACCGGGTTTCTAATTTTATCTGCTATTGGAGCTGCGTGGATTGAGATTTTCTTGAAAAGGCTTTGTTTTGATCCTGTAGGTGTTCTTGGTGAGCTTTTCGAGCCATCTTGAGTTGGTTTTTTTTGCTTATATGGTGGTTTTATTAAGGAGTGGATTTCTTGGGCAATGAAATGGGTTTTGCGATGGTTTAGTTGCAGAGGTTTAGTTTATTGGCATTTCTTGAATGCTGAATTAGAGAATGAGAAGGGAGTACTGGGGTTTTAATTCTTTTGCTATTGGAGTTGCTTGGATTGAGATATTTTTTGGAATGGATGTGGTTTGATCCTATAGGTGTTCTTTTCACTGGGTTTTTCTTGTAACAAAATTGTTTCCTAGTGTTATGGATCGTTTGGATGGTTCATTCATTAATGGAGAGATGGGTTCATTAGAATGGATGGATAGCATCACCACCTGGAACCGGGATACAATCTTGACATATCCCTGCTTTCATTTTTCAGACCTTTGCTCATCACGAGGAAGTATAGGCGATCCCATTAAGCATCAAGCTTGTTCTTGAGTAAGCATCCTGAGAAGATCATGGAAACTCAAGTTTATGGATTTTTTGAATGCCATAATCTTGTTTTTAATATGCACGTATTTATATGAACCATTAATTGGTCTTTATGCAACATACCTGAAACTTAGTTTTCTTTGTGATGTCAGATCTTTTGCATTGTTTGATTTCAATCTTGGCATATGCATGTAGAATTTCCAGACGCATGCTCACATATGTATATCTATTTCAACTTTATAAGCTATCCACCATGAGCATCTTGTTTGAATCGGGGAAAACCCGGGTTAGATTATCTTTGGCTTTCATTGTAGAACTTCTTCGTCTTTTCCACTCTACCATGAAATCAAGATGCCTCTTGTGATGTCAAAGTAACTGAAGATTGATATGCTCTGTTAAGAAGTATTGATGAAGCCTTGTCAATCTTTTGGTTTTTTTTTTCTTATCTGCATGTTTGATTGAATCCTTTTGCCATAACATTCACGTATGATCTAATGGTTGCAAGCTTTCGGCAGATAGGAATTTCAACATCTTCGAGCGAAACTAAGTGTGGATCGGATATGACAGAAAGGTACAAGACAGCGAGTGCTGAGAGACAATGAAGGTAATATCTGATGCCTGCAGATATTTAATAGAAATTCAAGTAGATCTCAGGGAAGAATGAGGTTGTGTTGCCTAACATAGATAAAGCAGTTGGCTTCAAATGTTATGTGGTAAGATGTATATCATTACTGGTACACTACCATGCATGCTCTATGTGGTAAGATCATCTCAAAAGTATCTCGCATACATAGAATGTCTTGGTTCTTTTATGTGCTCTTCAGGCCTTGACAGAAACTGAGAAGAATGTGGAGAAAGGATTGAAGATGATTGGTGAACCGAATGATGGAACAGATTCATCGATCAAATCTGAATTCATTCGCCTTATGAAATATTTCCAGTGGGCTTACAAAGGCCTCCATAGATGCTATGACAAATTGATTATAGATCTGACGAAGCTTACATGTAGCAAAAGTGAAACCGAGGGGTTAAGCTCTAACTCATCAGATTCAGGTGCAGATATACCTTCAAAGAAGCATGATGAGGCAGAGATTCGAAGAAAGAAAACTGAACTCGATAGTCTAACAGGGAATGTTCAGATCACCCAAAATCAGAATGAAAGTGTCAAGAGCGAATTAGAGACTTCCTCTAAGCAAGTTGCTGAAATTGAAGAAGAAATATCCGTTGAAGAAATGGAACAACTGAAAGTGGACAATAAAAGCATGAAGCAAATATTGGAAGTGGCAGAGCAACAACTTGCCCAACTGAGTCTGGAATTACGAAATGTAAACAAGGAATATGGGGCTTCTAAAGGCGAAAACATAGCACTTGCAAGCAAGACACAGGAGGCAGAGAACAGTTTACAGTTTAGCCAATCTTAGGGCAGAATCTGAAGTAGGCCTAACGTTGGCAACTGAAGGCTTGTGTTCTAAAAATGCGAAACTTTCGGCAAAGAATCGGGGTTTGAAAGTTGAGCTGAAACCTGCTGATTGCCCAGAAAAAATCGGGAAACAAATATTGGCAGCCTCAAACGAAGAGAATTAGACTTTGAAGATTCTCGAATTATCGATTCAGATTCAAGAGGCTGAGAAAAATTTTAGAGATCTGACAGCGGCTTCCAGGAATATGAAAGATGAGAATGCAAATTTGCTGAACAGCAACAATGATCTGAAGGAGCAGTTGAAGGTTAGAGAGAATGAATATGCTGCTAGTCTGTCTGAAACTAGTGAAAAGGCACGGCAAGCGCAGGAAATAATAGAGAAATTAAAAGGTAAAAATGTCGTTCTTCAAACTGAACGGCGCCAGTGGTCGATCAGGTGTATGTGACAAACTAAAGCTGGAATTGGAAGAAAGAAAGCAGGTGTTGAAGGTTAAAGATAATGACTGCGCTGCTAGATTGTCTGAAGCAAGTGAAAAGGCGCGGCAAGCGCAGGAAACCATTGAGAAGTTTGAAGGTGAGCTGTCTGAACTAAGAAGGATTTCAGAGGCAGACCGAGCAAACAATCACAAGTTAACTGCAGATAATCAAGCACTTTTGGATAAGATACAGAAAGATGCAAGGACCATCAAGGACCAAGTCTTGTGAACACATCTGGGCAGACATGGGGGATGACAGGTTCCTTCCCTTTGTCTTGACCAAGTCTTGTGAACACATCTGGACGACTGTCGTCCTCAGTCTCGTCAATGACAATCTTGAACTTTGGCAATTTGAAGTTTGCCACATCTGTCAACACCATTCCTACTGGAGCAGCTTTGGGGAATGGATTTGCGTCAACTCCCATGTGCTTGGCTGGGAAACCAATCCTACCGGAATCAATCGCATCCTGCAAAACATTACGGAAAGCCAAACATTGATTAGTGTGATGTGACCAAGCATTATGCCATTTACAATATCTTTTGTCCTTGATCTCATCAAGGCTTGGCATAGCATGTCCATCTTTCAATTTAACTTGTTTATCTTTGAGTAATTGATCAAAGATTTGATCAGCCTTTGAAACATCAAAAGAAAACTTTCGCATTGGACGTTTACCGTCTCTAAGTACTTCTTTACCCTTAAGTTCTCGCTCAAGTTTGGCAAGAGCTTTACATATATAAAGTTTTCCCTTAAGGAGCTCGGCCAAACAAACATCGTTCATATTGTAGTTTTCTTCATCGACGTCACTAACTTGGTTTATTTCATAATTAGTATCTCTATAGTAAGTTCCTTTAGAAGATGATTTCATCTGATCTTCTTCTCTTAACAACTGTTCATAACGTATAGCGCTAGTCTGCAGTTGGAATAGGTCAATAAAATCCCTATCTTGAAACTTCTTTTTAAGTTCAAAGGCTAATCCACTCTGAGCGATTTTTACAAATTCCCTTTCAGGCAAGGGAATAAAGCACCTACTTCTCGCTCGTTTAAATCTTTGTAACACTTTTGATGCTTTTCATTGAGAACATGATCAATTTATTCTTTGGTTGATCTGATGCATTGCACTATGGCACTGTTAGAGAGGAAATCTGACCGTTGACCGGTCAAATAGTCAAAGTCAAAATCCTATTCCACACTTAAATATCAGATGATTGTAGTTGAGTTCTGCTCTTTCGAATTAACGAACCAGATATGTCAAGTAATATGGAAATCTAGATTAGACCTAATTAAATAAGCTAATTATCAAGATTAACCTAAGAAAGGCTGTAAATTGTCTAAAATTACGGAATTAAATAAAGCATAAAGATCAACTTAAATTACTGAATCTAAGAAATGCATTTAAATCTATGGATTAACTTAATCTAAGAAAGCAGTAACTTATTCTAATGGAAAACAGTAAAGAAAGCTGTAAGAAAAGCAATAAAAAGGACTAATTAAACCTAAATTAATCTTAAAATACTCCTATGATCATGAATAACGAAAACAGTAATTAAAAGACTAATTTAATCTTACTTAGAACTAATTTTAACTTAATTAAACTATGGAAAAGAAACGGACAGAAAACGGAAACGGAAAGAAATCCATTAATCTAGAACTACAAGACAGAAATAAAAGAGGAAAAGACGATTAAAACGACTACATTATCGAAATTATACTAAGAAAGCAATAAAAGACGCCATTAAACAAACTGAAAGCTTTATTAATCAACTTACAGGTACATAAGAAACGAAAGCCATGCTTAAGAGCATGTTACAAGTTGTCGGGGGGGTTACAGTGGAGAAGAGAAGCTATTTATACTAAGGAACTGAATAACTGCTCCCGCCTTGAGGGTTGATGGCGTGGAAGGAGGAGATCGTGTGTGAACTGCTCCGTAACAGCTTCTCCCACGTTCGTGTCTGGTTTAGAGAGTACACGTGGTCGATGCTCGTTCATTACATACATCACGATTACGCTGGCTTACTTGTCGTTTCTTGTCCACGTCATACCTGCATGTGTTTTTAAACCATATTTGGCACACGTGTTAATTGCTTTTGGACGATGATATTGAGTAACATGTCCAATTGTGATTTTTGGGCGATTATCGTCCTTAGTTTCTTAAGTGAAAGTGCCATATGGACGATATCGTCCATTTGGTCAATATGTTATCGTCCATTTGGTCGATCTATTCTATCGTCCATTTTGTCGATATATTCTATCGTCCATTTGGTCGATATATTCTATCGTCCATTTGGTCGATAGGTTTCATCTGGTCGATAAGTTTATGTAGTTATCACCCATTTGACTATTGCTTTTTGCTTACGTGTCCGTCATTAATGAGTTAGCCATTATTTTGGCTAACATGCACCCACCATTTATATTCTCTCTATTTTTTCTCTTTTTTTTTTCAAAAACAGGATAGTGGCATGAAATTAGTTTCAATCCTAACATTGTTGATCAAGCTCGGCTTGATTATTTTCCCGCAGAGCTTGATTTTGAGTTTATTTCAGTTCCAGCCGATTTTAGTGTTAACAAGCCACTTGATACTTGATCTATCAACCTCATCGAGTCTTAAACAAGCTAACTTTAGGAGTGCTAACATGCTACTAAATTTCCAATCAAGCTTAAAAGCCAATAAGATTTAATTTTGGTTTGTCCGTCTAGAATTCAAACATATTTATTCAATCATCATTTTTCACCACCACTCATAACCTTTTTTTTCCCCAAAATATAGTTTTTTTAATACATATTTCTCTCTATAAATAGTTTTATAACTTGTTGCATAAATATCCTTCTATCAACTCTCATCCTCTTATCCATTGTTAGGAGCATTTGGAGGCTGGCTGCTCTCCTAGGCGGAGTTATTTTCATGTATGTACCACGTGAGGCAAACGCGGTGGCGGATAATCTAACACGCCGGGCTAGGCATGTGGCTGCTGGCGCAGTGTCAATGGCCACGCCGTCTTGATGTAACATGAAGCAGAGACTTGTATCACTCAGTCTCTTGGCTCAACTCAGAAAAAAAAGAAAAAAAAAAAAAGAAAAAAAAAAAACTCTCATCCTCTTATCTAATCTGAATCAAAAATAGTGTTTTGTATATATATTTTTTCTAAAAAATTTGAACTATATATTTCTTCTTTCAAACTTTACATATTGATGGAAGGATATACAAAATGTTCGAATCTTACGAAAAATAAAAGGTAATTTTTATTTTCTTAAAATGATAACTACTTAGAAAAAACTTAATAATAGATAAGTCCCAGATTGGTACGAGGATGGAGATTTAATTAAGCCTCATTGTTCCCAAATAAAAGCCCATAAGAGATCAATGTCCTCTTTGTCTCTATCGCAATAGCTATCGCTATGTCCTCCCCAAATTTTAAGTCCAGAAGCTAAGCTAGGTCTCCTCCGAACGCATCATCGCTATGCTGCATATCCTCATGTCTCTTGGTGAGCCTTTCGAGCCCTTGGTGTTGGATTTATTGTTCTTTTGATTGCTTATATGGTAACTTTACGAAGAAGGAGATTTGGGCTGTGAAAAGTTCTTGGTTTTGCGATGGTTTAGTTGTAGAGGTTTAGTTTGTTCTAATTTCTAGAATGCTCGGAGTTGTTATGCTGTTCTACCCTTGAGGCATATGCATCTCAACTTGTTCTACCCTAGAGCTGTAGTTTGATCCTGTAATTGTTGTTCTCGCTGGGTTTTTCTTTTTTTTGGTGAAGTTTGATTTTTATGGTTTTAATCTTATTGGCATTGGAAAGGATTTGATCTGTGGATAACTGGGTGTTGGTGTGAGATTGTAGATCAGTGATACTTCTACTACTGTCTTTGGGACTTGCCTAGTGTCATGAATCCTTTTGATGGCTTATCTCTAATGGGGAAATAGGTTTATTGGAATTAACGGATAGCATCAACTCCTGGAATTGGGAGACAATCTTGAAATATCCCTGTTTTCGGTTTTTAGACGTTTGCTCATCACGAGTAGATCCCCCCCCCCCCTAAACATCAAGATTGTTCTTGTGAACATTCTGAGAAAATTATGAAACTTGAGTTTATGGATTTTTTTAAAATGCCATAACCTTATATTTTGGAATTGATATGTTCATATGAACTGTTAATCTGTCTTTATGCAAGATTTAATTGAAAATTAGTTTTCTTTGTGAACTCGGAATCTTTTTATTTGCATGCGATTTCAATCTCGGCATATGCATATAGGAATTTGCATAACCATACAAGCAGGTATGTACTCTTCCACTTTATAAGCCATTCAGCATGAACAACTTGTTTGAACAGGGGAAATTCCTAAGCTCAGTTGATGATCTTCAGCTTTCATTGTAGAACTTCTTTGTCTTTTCCTCTCAACCATGAAATCAAGATGCTTCTTGTGATGTAAAGTTACTGAAGATTGATTTGGTCTGTTTGTGAAGTATTGAGTTTGCCTTTTCTGCTAACCGTATGTAGCTCCGTTGTATTGTTTCTGGTGCAGCCTAGTCAAAAAACACCTCTCTTTTTTATTTTATCTGCATGTTTGAATGAATTATTCGGCTAATGGTTGCTACTTACTGCAGATAAGAATTTCAAGATCTTCGAATAAAAAATAAGTTTTTAGAGAGCAAGTGAAAGTTGAGATCCTTCAAGCGGAAAACCGAAGCATATTGCAAGAAGCAGATTAACAACTTGTCAATATGAGTCAGACTTTACGAATTGGAAATGAGGAAAATGGAACTATTAAAGCCAAAAACTCAGCGCTTGCAAGCAAGACACAAGAGGCAGAGAACACTTTTCTCAACCTTGGGGCAGCGGAACCTGCTGATTGCCTAGAAGAAGGCAAGAAGCAACCATCAAACAAAGATAATTGGACTCAGAAGACTCAGATTCTCGAGTCATCAAGTGCGTGGCTACAGTTTTGAAAATCCTTTGCAGAATTTAAAGAGGAATTCTTGGAATTTGAAAAAAGGTACATAGAGTTGATTGACATCTGCAATGATCAGCAGGAGCAGTTGAACGTTAATGATAATGCATACGCTGCTTTATTGTCAGAAACAAGTGAAAAGGCTCGGCAAGCACAGGAAATAATTGAGAAATTAAGAGGTGAAGAGGAAATTCTTAAAAGTGAATGTTCCCAGGTGTTCAATGTCTGTGACAAACTAATTCTGGAGTTGGAAGCAGTGTATCGGGAGATGTCTGAACTAAAAAGAACTTCAGAAGCAGACCAAGCCAAGAATCACATTTTAACTGCAGAAAATCAAGCACTTCTGGACAAGATACAACTGCTGGATGACGAGGTCATCAAAGCTTCCAACGAGAAAGCAGAACTGCAAAGCGAGAATAGGAAATTACTGGATATCCAGCAGCAAAGCCAAAACCAGATAATAGAGCATGACGCTATCAATGATCTCAAGGCTGAAAATGAATGTCTGATTACCGAAAATAGTGATCACGGCAAACAGAGGTGCTTAGGATTTTGTTTCATTTGAACAAATAAGGCACTAAACTTCAACAGTTGAGGGAGATAAAATGAAGCACCAGATGATAAGGATGGCTTTTGTTTCGGTTGTTCAGTTTAATGCTAGTAATTATCTTTCCATGTAGGTATTAGCTGTGTTCCTTGTGTTGATCGTGCCAGCAACATTACACGTAAGGTGCTTAGGATTTTATTTTTGAAGTACTTTGGTTCTTTTTAGGGCTAAAACGATTTATGGTAAGGAATGAAGAATATGGACTAAAATGGTTTATGGTAAGAATATGGATTTTTAAGCAATAATATTTTCTTGCTTTGGAAAATATTTTCATTCTCTATTTTCCATTTTCTTTGTTTACAATTTTCAGTCTCGTTATTCAATTCTAGAATGTGCGACTGTTTTAGAAGACTTTATTTGGCTTTTTTTTTATGAAAGCTATTTTCTGAAAAATAAAAAGCAGAGAAGAGCGAAAACAACAATCTGGTTGTTTCGCTGAATATATCTTCGGTGTGTTGAATCTAAAATAGCGAGTTAGGCGATGTGTGAGCAAGAGGTGGTGACTGAGGGGGGTGACTGATAGCAGTACCGGCCTAAAGCCGGCGGTAACACGCCGGACAAAGGGAAGGGTGTTCAATGCGAACACACCTCCCCCATGGATGGCGATGCTCCGAGTAAGGGTACCAATGAGAAAGGAAAGGTGGAAACAATGGGTGTAGGCAAGAAGAAAGAGCGTAGCACATGGAAGATCTCCTCGAATGCTGTTGCGGTTGTTGCTGAACTCCGACCGAAATCTACGAGGGTGACGCGAGAGGAGGTGGTGAGGATTGGATCGATGTATGTTGACGAAGTAATCCTTGATGATGAGTTATTAAATAGATGTTGAAAGAAATGGCAGAACTCTCTACTTGGGTGCTTCCTGGGAGAGAGAGTTCACCTTGAGACATTGAAGCATCATTTGTCTTTGATGTGGAGAACAGCAGGGAGCTTTCACGTTGCGGATACGGCGGATGGCGTCTTCATCTTCAAGTTCTCCAACCCAGCGATACGAGGACCAACTGAGCCAATCCAAGAAGAGACTCACGTCCTTGCTTGGGCAGGCCAACACCAAGGAGCTGGCTGCAACCAGGTCCTTTGGAGCAGGTTGAGCCAAGCTAGCGGGCCAAGTCAGAGCTGAACCAGTTCCAAAACCAAGCTCAAGCATGGGTGGACCCATGATGGACCCATGACCCATGAGGTGGCTTAGCCAAGCCGGCCTTACTTGGTTATTTCCTTAGTTGAGTCTTAATTGCTTTCCTAGTTGATTTACTAGTTTGAGTCCAGTTTGTGCTTAGCTAGTTTCTATTGAGTCCTAGTTTTGGTTGAATCAAGTCACTAGCTTACTTAGTTCATTCCTGATTATTAGGAGTCAGTTTGAGTTGAATTAGTAAAAGTCTTTTACTTGTTGTCCAAGCAAGAAGATATTCAAGTTGTAATAGAACTCTCTTGAGGCCTCTATAAAAGGACCTCTATAGCTTGTATTAGGGTTTTTATGCATGACGAATTATGAGAATAAAATAGAGTTATTAGTAGGATAATTTAGGAGTAGCTGTAACTTAATCTTCCACAAATCCACCAGCCACCTTCACCCTTCTCTCTCTACAGCCGAATTCTTCTCCACCAGCTGGCCACTATCATCATCGCCGCTACCAGCCACCTCCGCCGTCCAACCCCAAGTCCCCGGCGTCCCCTTGGCTGTTGTGCTTCCCTCCACCACGTTCTCTAAGGCTTGGATCTCCAAGAGAAGCCAGCCAACCCTAGAGGAGCTGCAAGGTATCCCTCTTCTCATCCGTCTCCTCCTCTAGTCTTCGCCTTCCTCGTCGAATACCTAGGGTCCTTCTCCTAAAACCCTAAAGGTATCTCTCGACCTAGCCATAGATTTGCTAAGGAGGAGCTGAGACCCAGCAAGAGACTCGGTACGAAAGCCCTTGAGAAGGTGCATCGTAACAACTTGGTATCAGAGCTCCGTTCCGCGGACTGTGCCGCCCAAAGCCTTCTAGAAGCTACTCTGATGGCAGGAGTACCAGCCTATCCTATACCGCCATCTATGATACCCCTACCATATCATCATCTACCTCCACCCTATGCAGCCTACAATCCAATTCCTCCTAACCAGCCTACTACCCAACTGGTTCAACCCACTCATCCTCTTTCCCTTGGCCATCCGTTCCCTAACCCTAACCCTACTGTACCTGGCCGAGTCCCTCCACTACCATATCAGCCTCCTACCCAGCCGGTCCATCCCTCACCCATACCTGGTTCCACTACCCTTCCTCCGCCACCATACCAGCCCCAATACCCAGCCCATGCCCAGCCTCCATACCGGCAGCCTATGCCACATCCCTACGCACCATACAACCCTAGTCTTCCCTCCAATCCATCACCACCGTATCAGCCATTACCTCCACCCTACAACCAACCCAAACCTGCAAACACCAACGGGTATTTGAGTACAACTTAGACTCCAAATCCTATTGGAACTAGGATTACAAATCCAACTGGAACTAGGATTACAAATCCAACTCCAACTAGGAATCCCAGTCAAACTTGGAGTACGGCTTACCCTATAGTTGAAGAATGGAAGAAAGCCGTCCAATGTTGGATCCCTCTACCTTACCCTTCAGAAGAACAGTGAGAAGCAATGATCCAACGATATTCTCCTCCAAATCAGTCAAGACCTATGGGAGTTCAGATTTCCAATCAAAATCTCATTCTAGCTGCAACTTGGATTGTAGAACCTAAACCCAGCTCTACTTGGATTAGGACTCCTCATACTCCACCTACCCACAAGCTGCCCCATGACCCAACCCATGAACAACAACCGCTGCCCCCTTACCCAACCACACCACATCTCAGCCCAGTCAACATCCTGCCATCATCTCCTTCCTCCTTCCCTTCATCCAAACCCTACCTTCCAACCACCAGTAAGTCTCCCTATTTCTCTTCGACAGCTCCCGTCACCAACCAAGACCACCCTCTTTCTCCATGCAATACCACAACCCTTCCTTTACCATCCCCATTGTCGATTGTCGTATCCGACGATCTACCCACCATCCACGAACCTGCAGCCACCGACCTTACCTTAGTTCAAGCCCTCCCCACAGCATGTAACCTTCCCCAAGGTCCTCTGCACTCCTATCCAAAACCCATCACAACCGCTCCCCACCATGCCTTCTTCCTCATTGACCCTGGCGGAAGCTCAAAACCCACCGATGTTCTTGAAGCTCCTCACAGCCACCCAACCTCTCCACCCATAGGCATTCCATGTACAAACCCACAGGCCCCCAACTCCATCTTTCCCCACTCCGACGAGAATCCCTCACCGGCGATTGAGTTCCGGCCTCTTTCAGCTACCAGATTTGTTCCCATTCCCAAGCTTCGTCAAGGATAGGACAGATCTCAACCATCAGATCAGATCAGCTCAAATCACCACCATCTGAACCTAATCAGACTCCGAGTCAATCTTCCACAATTGATCGAGTCAGACTGGAGCCTACAAAATTTGGACAGATTCAAGCCATGCTCAACCAGATTTGGCTACACCAACCAAATCCGATCAAGCCCAGATCCAGACCAGTTCAAGCTAAGTCAGGACCAATTGGATTCAACCAAATTCGGCCAAGTCAGATTTGATCCAAGCCCACCACCAAGTCCAATCAAGCTCAGCTAATCCGACTTGATCAAGTTTGATTTCAGACTTCCACCAGATCAGATCCAGATGTTCCCTACGCATCTTCAGTTGATCAGGCATCCCCCAACTAATCTGAGCTATCCAAGGAGCTACCCTCCTTATTCGATTGCCATCTTCCAACTGATCAGATCCAAGAGCATCGCCCATCATCCATCCAGCACTCGAAGTTTCAGAACGACTTTGTCGACTCTAACCGTGAGGATTGATGTTGAAGCTAGAGCTGTGATGATCCCTTTGGAGCAAAGCAGAGAGAGCCCCAAGCTCAACTGTTCTCCACCGTATCTAGCTGCCATATTGAGTCTACTTCCACATTGGGAGAACTCAATTCGAGTTGATCTAGTCTCCGACCTCGGACGACAGACGATGACTATGCACAACCACATGTACAGCCACTGATCTACAGCCGTCCTTTAGTTCTTGGAGTTCCAGCGACCCCCAGATACCCCGGTGCTTCAATTCCCTTCTTCCAGACTAGCTGCATGGCCTCCTGATTCAGTGGCCCCATTACCACCTGATCCACCATGGGCGTGACCAGGATTTTCACCTCCGAGCCCACAGCTACAGTTGTGGTCCAGCCAGGTCACTTGAGTCCGACAGGAGCAGAGGCTTTTCCCTCAGCAAATTCAGGCCTTGAGGACAAGGCCAATTTCGAAGGGAGAGGGGATGGTACGAGGACCAACTGAGCCAATCCAAGAAGGGACCCACGTCCTTGCTTGGGCAGACCAACACCAAGGAGTTGGCTGCAACCAGGTCCTTTGGAGCAGGTTGAGCCAAGCTAGCGGGCCAAATCAGAGCTAAACCAGTTCCAAGACCAAGCTCAAGCATGGGTGGACCCATGATGGACCCATGACCCATGAGGTGGCTTAGCCAAGCCAGCCTTACTTGGTTATTTCCTTAGTTGAGTCTTAATTGCTTTCCTAGTTGATTTACTAGTTTGAGTCCAGTTTGTGCTAAGCTAGTTTCTATTGAGTCCTAGTTTTGGTTGAGTCAAGTCACTAGCTTACTTAGTTCATTCCTGATTATTAGGAGTCAGTTTGAGTTGAATTAGTAAGAGTCTGTTGCTTGTTGTCCAAGCAAGAAGGTATTCAGGTTGTAATAGAACTCTCTTGAGGCCTCTATAAAAAGACCTCTATAGCTTGTATTAGGGTTTTTATGCAGGACGAATTATGAGAATAAAATAGAGTTATTAGTAGGATAATTTAGGAGTAGTTGTAACCCTAGGAGTAGCTGTAACTTAATCTTCCACAAATCCACCAACCACCTTCACCCTTCTCTCTCTACAGCCGAATTCTTCTCCACCAGCCGGCCACTATCTTCACCGCCGCTACCAGCCACCTCCGCCGTCCAACCCCAAGTCCCCGGCGTCCCCTTGGCTGCCGTGCTTCCCTCCACTACGTTCTCCAAGGTTTGGATCTCCAAGAGAAGCCAGCCAACCCTAGAGGAGCTGCAAGGTATCCCTCTTCTCATCCGTCTCCTCCTCTAGTCTTCGCCTTCCTCGTCGAATACCTAGGATCCTTCTCCTAAAACCTTAAAGGTATCTCTCGACGTAGCCATAGATTTGGCTAAGGAGGAGTTGAGACCCAGCAAGAGACTCGGTACGAAGCCCTTGAGAAGGTGCATCGTAACACTCGGATGATCTCCATTATGTTATGACCAAAAGACATTGGTTTGTTAATGAGTTGGTGCTATCCCTGATCCCTTGGCGTGAAGATTTCTGCCCAACACAAGAGGATTTCCATGTTCTTCGCGTTTGGGTAAGGATCCCTGAGATTCCAATGGAGCTCTTCGACAGGGAAGTAGTCCTCCATATTCTAGCTTCAATAGGGCTGCCATTGGAAGTTGATGTCATTACCATGGATGCAATTAGAGGAAACTATGCACGAGTCTGTGTAGAGATAAATCTTAACCGGTGTATTAAGCTTGGAAACAGAGTCACCACTAGGAAGGGTACTTGACTTGTGCATCTTTTATATGAGGATGTGATGTTGTGTCGAAAATGTGCTTCTATTGGTCACCGGACCAGCGAATGCAAGAATAAGCTCGAGGAAGACTCAGATCTGATGGGAATGGCCATGGGGGGCGGCTAATGATCAAGCCATGGAGACTCAGGAGGACACAGAGGGAGATGTGAATAAAGATACTGAGATGGATGCAGGGGAGAGTACCAATCATATCAACAACCACTCAGAAGGCAAACTAGGGAAGTCTCACTCATCGAAGAAGGCTTACCCGCCGGAGAAGATGAAGTTGACATCGCCGGAGGTGATTGCAACAACGGCAAATGAATGGCACATTGTACGGCGTGGATGGCGTCAGAACCGAGGTAGACCTACTGTGGCAAGGGGGCGATGTATGTCAGAGATGGTCAGGGTCACACGACGCCTACACATGGAGGAGGGGACCATCGTGGTCCATTGAGCCATGGAGATGACGACAACCGCCACCAAGGTGGAGGAGGAGGAGGCCGTCACGCCGTTACCCAGATTTGGAGAAAGGTTGGGGATCAGAACAAAGGGGTGGACAAAGAAGGAAGATTTCAATTTAAAGTTGGAAGCGTTCTGGAACCTTCGGTTAGTTCTGAATGTTTGCCACTTGGTAATAATCGGGAGTAGGCGAAATGGAGTAAGCCTGGATGCTCGACAAGTGTAGGCAATCGGTTTGATGTTTTGGGCTCTAGTGAGGCCACCATTGAGGAAGATGGGTTGAATAATGGGCCACCTGGCCTTATTATGGGACGAGGAAATGGGCCTCAGAAGCTGGTCAAGCATAAAGGTAGTATCACAAAAGGGCACTCAAGCCCTGGTCCAAGTACAACTGTACAAGGCATCCTAGTGATGGAGTTTTGGAGGCAACGGGCTCTCAGCAGGGGAAGACTGTCTTGGAAGTCAAATGTTTAAATTAACTCTAAATTTCGTAATGTATTGCGTCAGATTGGATGTGAATAGTAGTAGGAACCCTCACGCCTCGGACCGGATGGGTTTTCTAAGTCAGAGTGTGACAAAGACGGTGCAACAACTTTCAGCTAAGCAATCAAGACGCATGATTAACCCTATTGTAATGCCTCTATATCCCTCGGATCATCCCAGTTGAAGTTAAACATGTCGGAGAAGGAGGTTTTAAAGATTCATTCAGCTGCCATGGCTAAAATGACAAAAGCGTTCAATGTGGACTCGCCAGCTTCCCTGATTCCTAACTCTCAAGGTTATAAAGAGATAAATATCTCAAAGGGCGCCTTCAATGTGTCGTCGCCTACCCTCCTCTGTCCTAATACTGAACCTCTGGACCCTCCCCTGCGACAAGAGGAAGGTGCGCCTAGCGGCGAGCCCTCAGGATGTCAAAACCGGAAGCGTTGCTGTGTATCAACACCAGACGAGCAACTGGTGCATATCCAAGTGGATCCATGCTAAAAGCTTTGTTTTGAAACTATAGGGGGGGGGCTACTCAGGAACGGGTAGTGGAGACATGCTACAATTTGATGGCGGAGCATCAACCTTCGTTTATTTTCCTTTTGGACACCCTCGTAGATGAGCGCCATAAAGGTTGGCTACAGCGGAAGCTTGGGAATAGTTTGGACTGCTATCTGATACCTTCTGATGGTAGGAAGGGAGGTATAGTTGTTGTGTAGAAGGTCAGTGTTGGTCTAGTGTCCATAATGCATTGGACTAATCAAGCAGTGCATGTGGTGCTCACATCTCAAGAATTTGGTCAGTTGGCTATTTCTGCAGTGTATGGTGCCCAATGCACGATAGCTCGACGTGAACTATGGGAGTCATTGACTATCATGAACTCCATTGGTCTACCTCATATGATTGCAGGGGATTTCAATGCCTTGATTTCGCCAAAAGAGAAATGTGGTGGCGTTCCTTTTTCTTTTGACAGCCTGGAGCGTGATATTCTTAATTTCATATGTTCCAATGATCTACTGGACTTGGATCACAGTGGGTGCAAATATATATGGTCTAATTGCCAACCAGGGAGAAGGAAGGTCCTAGAACGACTTAACAGGGCACTATGTAACCAACTATGGAGGAGAACATATTGTAGTAGCCATGTATGAGCTTTACCAAGGATTCAATCTAACCACTCTTTACTTTTGGTGTCAATCCTGGATGAGTTACAGAAAAAGAAAGGTCTCTCAGTTTTCAGACTAGAACATCATTGGCTCAAATTGGGTATGTTCAAGGCAGCCTTGCGTCGGATTTGAGAGTTTGAGTACCCTGGCAATCGCCAATATAAGTTGAAGTCCAAAATCAATGCAATAAAAGCTATGGTCAAAGGATGGGATCACAGGGCCACCAGTAAAGATTTGTTTGGTGTTGGAAGGAAAATGGAGCAGTGTCTTGAATCTTGGTACGCATTAGAATTTGAGAGGGAGTTGCTCGAGGAGGAAGCTAAGCAGATGGAAGAGGTAGAGCAGCAATGGGCTTTGATAATAAGCCAACAAGAGTCAAGGGTTGCACAACATGTAAGAGAGGTTTGGCTAATAGCTCAGGACAGGAACTCTGCATTTTTTCATGCCATTGTCTCGAGCAAAAGCCACAAGTCGAAGGTATTGGACATTGTTAGGGAAGATGATGTGACAATATTTGATCAGGAGTTGATTGGGTAGGAATTCGTAAACTTCTATTCTAAAATGTGGGAATCACCAAGGAATTCTTGCTCTTTGGATCTCCGGGATCTGCCATAGATAGATGCATCACTTGTTGACTTGTTGGATTGTGATGTGTCTCTAGAAGAGGTCAAAGAAGCTCTCTTTAGCATGGTACGGAATAAGGTACTTGACCCCGATGGAATTCCTATCGAATTCTATACTCTTCACTGGGATTTGGTAGACCAAGACTTTACTGATTTGGTCCTTCACTTCTTCCGCTCTGGTAGGCTCCCAGCCAATGGGAACGAAACATTTCTCTCTTTTATACCAAAATGCAAGCTGCGAAAGAAGATTGAATAATATAGACCAATTAGTTTGTGTAATGTTGGATATAAAGTCATCGCTACAATTTTGGCTCGGCGGATGAATGTGGCCCTTGATGGAGTTGTAGGATTGGATCAATCTGCATTCTTACCTGACCATAGTATACATGATAACATAGATACAACTATTGAGATCATCCATTCTATGAGGCATGCCCCACGGTCTCGCAGTCTGATGGTAGCTAAGGTAGACATGAAGTTAGCCTATGATAAGGTGAAGTGGTGTTTTCTCAAGAAGGTGTTAAGGAAGATGGGCTTTCTAGATCGGTGGGTTCGATGGGTGATAACTCGTGTGACTACACCTTGTTTCTCTCTTATAGTGAATGACCAACTATTCGGGAGGATTAAATCACAATGTGGTTTACGGTAAGGGGATCCAATTTCCCCCTACTTGTTCTTGGTGGTACAAGTGGTGTTATCCAAAATTTTGAGCAATCATGGTGTGAAGATTGAAGGTATGACGATCCCTAAGTCTGAATTCTCTATTTCTCATTTACTCTATGTAGATGATTGCTTGTTTGTTACAAGGGCTTCTTGCATGGAAGAAAGAATTCTTAAGCAAAAGCTTTTATTCTTTAAAGAGCTCTTTGGACTGGAAATGAATCGTTTGAAGTCTAGCATTCGCTTCTCTAAGGTGGTCGGTGAGGACCGGCGTCGAGCGATATGTTATATACTAGACATCCCACCTGCTAAAGGAGCTTGGACATACTTGGGAGTGCCAGTTAGTGAAAAAAGATTGAAGATGGCAGATTATTCATGCTTAATTGATAAGATGGTCAATAGGGTTATGGGGTGCCAGAGCTGTTTCATTTCCAAGGCTGGCCGTGTTGTTCTAGTTAAATCGGTGTTGCAGTCTATTCCGGGATTTGTCATGGCTTCTTTGAAGTTGCCTGCAGCAGTGCTCAAGAGAATGTAAAGGATCTGTAGAGAGTTTTTGTGGAAAGGCAAAAACCAGGTTTTAGTATTGTGGCGTGGAAGGAGGTTTGTAGGCCCTTGGAAGTTGGAGGTTTGGGTTTACGGGACTTAAGTACCTGGCAGCAAGCCTTGAAGATGTGTCGTATGGCCAAGTTCCTAGATCAACATGATACTATATAGAAGAGATTCAGTAAGACCAAATATAGATGGAAAGAAATCCTTCCTTTGAAGAGGGAAAGTAAGTCTTGATCCACCCATTGGAATGCCATGTGTGTTGCAGCTGATGCTCTGCATGGTGGATTAGTGTGCAAACTAGGCCAAAACAACTCCTTGAGTATCTTATATGATGTTTGGGCCCAAGAATCCCCTCTTGCTATGTCTCCTTTGATGTTTAATGCTGATGAAGCTTATCATGGCACGCTAGTTCAGGAGCTGCAAGATGATATGATGTGGGATTTAGATAAAATACATTCATTTGGGCATCCATGCTTATCAGAGAAGATTCTTAAAGTACCAATAGACGCTGCTGATAGCTGCAAATGACCTATGCAAAGATCAGGTATAGTTACTACATCATCGGCATATAACTTCCTGATAAGCAAGAAAGTCAAAAGCACCAGATTTGATGAGATCACTGTATGGAGAAATGTTTGGAAGATCCCTGTCGGGCCAAGAATTAAACAATTTGTCTAGAAATCCTTATATGGAAAGCTAGCAGTTAAGGAAATGCTTTGGAAAGATATGATGGTATTTGATGATCTCTGTCCTCATTGTGGTTGTGAGGCAGAAAACATTACTCATGCTTTGTTTGACTGTAGATATGCTAAAGATGTTCTCCAAACAGTATTGGGCCTCCTTAATTGTGATAGTAGTAATTAAAAATCCAAACGAATACCTTGATTTGCTTATCATATCTCCTAATCAAGAAGAGACTAGAACCCAGAAATCCTTTATATCATACGCTATCTAGCAAATTTGGAAGGATAGAAATAAAATCGTGTTTGAAGGTAAGGGTGAATCAGTTAGAGATTTGGCATACAAGACTCGCAGGCTTGCTGAGGAATTTTTAGGGAAGAAGCTTGGGCCACAGAGGGTTGAATGAAGCAGAGTTGATACTATTATCCAGGTTGATGCTTCCATTGTCTCGAGACAGAGCTCTGTCATTGCTGCAGTTGCGGTTCGTAGAGGAGAGGATGATGCTATATGGGCCATGGGTAAACCCGTTGTGGTGGATTCAGCTATCAAAGTAGAGTTGTTGGCAATCCTATATGGCTTGAGTTGGGCCAAGGAAAAGGGTGTCCAACAATTCATCTTGGAGACGGACTTTCGTATGGCTGTGGATATGGTATGCAATGCCATGGTTTGTCCACCGGGGATGGAGCTTGTCCTTCGAGATGTTTGGGCAAAGATGATGGAGCTGTCAAATGTGTTATGTGTCTAGGCCGACGATATTACTTGTTTGTGCCATCGTTCACAAGTGCCTTTATATTGGGCATTGGAAGATGGCATTACGGAATTAGATAGGTTTTTGTAAACCAGTTTTCGGGCTCATCTAATCAAACAATCTGGTTGCTTCATATTTTTTGGAAAACAAACTTCCTGGTTGCTAGAGCAAAAATTATGATATGTTATTGATTAGACGGAATGAATCGAACCAATTAAATAATATTCTCACTTTCCAGCATTAATTGGAATTAATCCGAGAAAACCAATTCCTTGTTGGTGCTCTTTGGCCGGTTTGGTGGAATATGTTTCGACCAATTCGAGCCCATAACATAAGCCCAAGCCCAGCCACATCAACTCTCAGCATCGGTAACTCGGCGGGCGGTGACGGGATCCATTCGAAACGGTTAAAACCGTTAAACCGACGAATACTTTACTAGTTTCCTACGGCGATTGCATTTCCGTATATAATTGCCAACCCCGAGCCTCGTTGAAGAGAGGTCACCTAGTAAACTATATATACGGGTACGGCCGATCTCTTCCGGATTAGGTTAACATTAGTAATCCGATCAAAGCGTAGAGGAACGAAAGCCATCTAGGGATTGCCTTCTTTGTTGCAGATGCTCATCTCTCGGAAGAGCGAGAGGCTCTCTTGGTGAGCATTTCGATCCCTTTTGAGTAGGTTTTCTTTGCTTATATGGTGGTTTTATTGAGCAGTTGAGTTCTTGTGCAATGAAATGCGTTTTGCGATGGTTTAGTTGCAGAGGTTTTAGTTTGTTGGCATTTCTTTGGAGTTGCGTGGATTAAGATTTTCTTTGGAATTAATGGTTGTGGTTTGATCCTATAGGTGTTCTTTTCACTGGGTTTTTCTTTTTTGGTGAAGGCCGTTCTGATAGTTTTTAATCTTATTAGCGTTTGAAAGGATTCTGTGTATGGATTACTGGGTGGTGATGTGATTTGATTCTTTTCTTAAAGATTTCTACGGAGAAATGGGTTCATTAGAATGGATGGCACTGGGAGACAATCTTGACATAACCCTGCTTTCGTCTTCTAGACCTTTGCTCATCAGGAGGAAGTATTTGGGATCCCATTAAGCATCAAGATTGTTCTTGAGTGAGCAGTCTGACAAAATTGTGAAACTCGAGTTTATGGAATTTATATGTTGGTATGAACCATTGATTGGTCTCTGTGCATAACGTTAACTGAAACACAGTTTTCTTTTGAAGTCAGAACTTTTCCTTTGTGTGATTTCAATCTTGGCATATGCATATAGAACTTGCAGATGCATATAACACACACACAGGTATACGCATTTCCACTTTATAAGCCATCCAGTAGGAACAACTTGTTTGAACAGGGGACACCGAAATGAATTTTGTCATCTCCTTCACAACGTCAGTTTGATGTTCTTTAGCTTGCATTGTAGAACTTCTTTGTCTTTTCCTCCCTACCGTGACATCAAGATGCTTCTTGTGATGTAAAGTGACTGAATTGATTTGGTCTGTTCGAGAAGCACTGAGTATGCCTTTTGTTCTAACAGTCCTAGTGCTCTAGTATTGTTTCTGGTGTAGCCTTGTCAAGGAAGTCTGTTGTTTGGATACTATCCGCATGTTTGATTGAATTCTTGTAGCTTAACTTTCACATCCGAGTTGATGGTTGCAACCTTTCTGCCTATAAGAATTTCTAGATTTTCGAGTGAAACTAAGTTTCTAGCGGACATGACGAAAAGGGACAAGACTAAGGAAGAACTACAGTCCACCATAGATATCTACACCCATCTTGATAACACTGAAGCGCTGAGAGATGGTGAAGGTAATATTTGTTGTCTGTAGATCTCACATTAATAAAAGTCTGGTAGATCTCTGGGAAGAGTCATTATTATATGTTTCCTGACATGAACAAAAGCAGTTGGGTTCTAGTATTATCAATTTTGACATATATATATCAACATATATGATTGCTGGTGCTACCATTCATGTCTATGTGGGGGGGATCATCTCAATAGGAAAAGGATACACATTAAGACAGATGCCATTGTTATTCAGTATCCTTGAGCTTTGAAAGAAGATCAATATCCGTGAAAAAGCTCTTTTTAGTCATATATCATGATTGGATTGCGTTGATTTGTCATTTGGTCATTTTTTTGGAAACTGTTTGCAAAAATGTTAATGTTGTTTTGAAACTTAGAGCTAGAATATCTCGATACTTGTAAAATCAAACAGGCTGTATTTTTCAATTCTGTTTATCCAGATTCGACATCTTCATTTTTCCCATAAGTAAGAACTGCGTGTCTCATGGTTATTATATGTGCTCGTCACGACATTTCGCTCATCTCCGCATGATTGACACTTTAAGGCCCTGGTAGTGCAGAAATGGAGAAGAATGTGGAGAAAGGATTGAAGTTGATTGGTGAACTGAATGATGAAACAGATTCCTCGATCAAATCTGAACTTGTTTCCCTTTTGAAAGATTTCCAGACTGCCTACAAAGCCTCTATGGACGCTATGTCAATTTGATTGTAGATCTGAAGAAGCTTGAATGTAACAAACAAAAATGCAATTGGACGACTTCTAATTCATTGTCCGCATATTCATATTCAGATTCAGATTCGAATTCAGATTTAGAGATACCTTCTAAGAAGCATGATGAGTCAAAGGAAACTCAAGGAGGGATAGCAGAACTTCGTAACTGGATAGATGCTTATCATACTCTACAGAAGCAGCTTGAGAATTTTAAAAGCAGAAACTTTGAGCTTGAGAACGAAGTTCACTCAATTACAGATAGACTAGCACAAAGTACTGTGGAGATCCGGAGAAAGGAAACTGAACTTGATAGTGTCACAGAGAATGCTCAGATCATGCAATAAGGGAATGAATGTCTCAAGAGACAAGTAGAAATTTCCTGCAAGCAAGTTTCTGAAATGAAAGAAGAAAAATCTGTTGAAGAAATCAAGCTTGAATTGAAAGTTGAGACATTAATAGCCGACAATAAAAGCATGAAACAAATATTGGAAGATGCAGATCAACAACTTGCCAATCTGTGCATGAAGTTACGAATTGCAAATGAGGAAAATGGGGCTTTTAAAGCCGAAAACTCAGCGCTTGCAGGCAAGACACAGGTGGCAGAGAGCAGTTTAGCCAACCTTGGGGCGGAATCTGAAGTAGGCTTAAAGTTCGCAACTGAAGGTTTTTCTTCTGACAGTGCAAAACTTTTGGCAGAGAATGGGGGTCTGATACTTGAGCTGAAACATGCTGATTGCCCAGAAAAAGCCGGGAAACGAATATTGCCAGCTGCAGACAAAGAGAGTTGGACTTTGAAGACTCAGATTCTGGAATTATCAAGTCAGATTCAAGAGTCTGAGAAAACCTTTAGAGATCTGACAGCGGCTTCCGGGTTTTTTAAAGATGAGAACGCAATTTTGCTTAACAGCAACAATGATCTGGATGAGCAATTGATGCACTTCTTTTTGAATTGCTAGAGGCCCATATGGAATCAGCTGATCTGAAGCATCTGCTGGGAACTTCTGTAGATAAAAACAAGGTATTTTAAAATATTGATACATAGGGACCAAGGCCTGCAGGAAGTATCGCTAAAAGCAGAATTGCCAAGCGAGATTGGGAAATTAAGGGAGAAAGAGTGTATCGTGCAGCAACGCCAGAACGAGATAGTAGAACATGAGAAGGTTATCAATGATCTCAAGGCTGAAAATGAACGGCTAAGAGCTGTTGCTTCTTTTACCTGAGTTAGAGAAAGCATCTCTCTAAGCAAAGCACGTGACAAAGCTGGAAGTAGAATTCGAGGAAAGATGTAGGCATATAGACAAGTGAAGTGGTTAACTGAGTTAACCGAAGCGGTTTCTCTGTTTAAGACGTATTCTGCTGCATTAGTTGATGGGGTGGATCATGAGATGTTCGAGCCGCAAGTCAGACTTAATGACAAGTGAAGGGAACAATACTGTGTTAAAAGATGAGGTAGCGAGCATAGAGAAGAAATTGGCAGAGAAGCAGCAACAAAACGAGGTATGAGCTGCATATATATACAGCTGCTCTGCTGGAAAAGATACTTGCTTTTTTCCTTCTCTCCTTCTTAATTGGATGTGTCGTTGATGAAGTTATCAATCCATCCCTTTCTCTGTTGGGTTCCACTACTACATGTCTCAGCCAATTCAATCGCGTGCAATTGTTAGTCTAATCCGATTCAGCCCAAGACCAGTGTTCTTGGACGACTACATCAGCGTTTAGCGTTGGCAACTGGACCGGAGTTGACGGTATCCAGTCCAGATAGTTTATTAGTTTCCTAAATGATGGCATTATCGTAGATAACTCCCAAACTCGAGCCTCATGCGCCACCTTTTAAGCTCCATACAAGCTCCAACAGCAAAGTCCACCTCCTCTATGGTTTTCTCGGTGTCTTGATTGGTTATATATGGTAGCCTGATGACGTAAGAGCTCTTGTGCAATGAAATGGAGTGAAGGAGCAAGGATTGCCGTGCCGGACGCGTACCGGCCGTGCCGCCCAGTATGTACCGGACCGGCTACAAACCGGGGCAAAAAACCCCCCCGAATCGGTATCGGGGGGGTGCCGGATATGTGCCAGGCGATACATACGGTATCGCCCGATACGTACACGATACGTACCGTACCGGAGCTGTATCGCCGACAGCCTTCTTCCCACTTGCCACCGACACCCACTTGCCACCGACACCCACTTGATTCTTCCCACTCGATAGCTTCACTTCACTGATTTATAGCCGGAGGGGAAGGAGGGAAGAAATTCCTAAGGAGGGAGGAGAGAAAGAGAGAGGGGAGGAACAGAGGAGCCGGAGGAGGGAGAAGAGGAGAGAAACAGGGGAGTCGGAAAGAGGAGAGAAAGAGAGGGGAAGGAGGGAAAGAGGAGAAAAAGAGAGAGGAGAGGAGGGAAAGAGGACGGAAAGAGAGAGGGGAAGAACCGGAGGGGGGGGGGGGGGGGGGGGAGCACGAGGGGGAGGCGGAGCCGCGGAGGCGAGGGGGAGCACGAGGCGGAGGGAGGGGCCGGAGGCGGAGGCCGAGGCGGAGGCGAGGGCCGGAGGCGGAGGAGGAGCCGGCAGTGGAGGAGCCACTCGGGACCGCTCGGGAGAAGAAAGAGAGGAGGAGGCTCTCGGGAGAAAGAAAAAAGAGGCCACGGGAGTGGAGCGCATGGGGAGAAAGAAAAAAGAGAGAGAGGAGAGAGAGAGAGAGAGAGGAAGAAGAGAAAAAAAGAGGAGGGCCTCTGGAGTGGAGTGCCACCTGGGGAGAAAGAGAAGAGAGAGAGAGAGGTAGGAGGAGGGAGGAGAGAGAGACGAGGTAATTTTTTAATAATCAGTAATTAGTAGCTTTTTTTTTAATAATTATTGTTTTTAGCATTGTTTTTTAGCTAATAATGGTAACTTTCTAATAATTAAATGTATCATATGAAATTTTAAAATTTTATGTTAATAATCATTTTAGTTATTATATTACTTTCTGATGCTATTTAGTTTTTTTTATGACTTATTCATGTTAATTTTTTAGTTAATTGCTGATGTTACTGATAAGCCTCATATAATATGTTATTTATTATTATTTTTTATTTAATGATGGTAATTAGTAGCTTTTTTTTAATAATTATTGTTTTTAGCATTGTTTTTTAGCTAATAATGCTAACTTTCTAATAATTAAATGTATCATATGAAATTTTTAAATTTTATGTTAATAATCATTTTAGTTATTATATTACTTTCTGATGATGTTTAGTTTTTTTTTATGACTTATTCATGTTAATTTGTTCGTTAATTGCTGATGTTACTGATAAGCCTCATATAATATATTATTTATTATTATTTATTATTTAATGATGGTAATTAGTAACTTTTTTATTTAATAATTATTGTTTTTAGCATTGTTTTTTAGCTAATAATGGTAACTTTCTAATAATTAAATGTATCATATGAAATTTTGAAATTTTATGTTAATAATAAATTTAGTTATTATATTACTTTCTGATGATGTTTAGTTTTCTTTTTATGACTTATTCATGTTAATTTTTTCGTTAGTTGCTGATGTTACTTTCTATATTAATTACTTACGATAATTTTCATATTAATTGATATATGTTGTATTTTACATCAAAATTAATTAAAATTGGTGGACAAATGAGAAAACTAGTATTTGTCCATATTTGAAGGTGTTAAAAAAAAGATTGAAAATTTTCATGAATTTCCTGTTGGAATGTGCTCTGTTTTTTAAGGTGTTATTGGAGATGCCCCCCAAGGAGCGTGTGGACGTCGGATGGGAGCATGGAGAGATGGTTAATGGGAATAGACATCACTGGAAGTGCAAGTATTGTGGTATGATCGGAAAGGGAGGAGGGGTGAGCAGACTGAAAATGCATGTGGCTGGTATTGTAGGAGACACGAAGAAATGCACTAAAGTGCCACAGGAGATCAAGCGGGCACTTAAACAGGAGATAGAGGCAGTAAAGGAGGGGAAAAGGGTAGCCGAAAGACGTAAATTAGAGCTCAATAGACGGGCTACAGAGTATCCGGTTGTTGATGACTACGAGGGTATGGGTTCTGATGAGGAAGCAGATTTTCGTGCAGCTGTGAACGAGTCGTCAGCAGATCAATGGGCGTGGGAGGAGATTCGCCGGCAAAGGGGCAGATTTGGTTCTTCGGAACATGAGGCTGGTTCCGGTGCTGGTTCCGGTGCTGGTTCTAGTTCACAACACTTTGACGTATCGGGTGCTGGAACTGATTTCCCTTCCCGAAAGCTTAGCAAACAGAATTCTCTTCTTGGTATGTTCGGATCTCGCAGGCAAAGGGGTAGGGCGAGCACAGACGTCAGAGGCAGGAGAAGCGTAGATGTTAGAGACATAGATCCAAACGCATTTCCTGGTCAAGAGTCCAAACAAAAACGGATCGATGACTGGAAAGGAGAGAAGAAGAAGGCAATAGGGCGCAGCATATCTAAATGGTTTCACTTTAGCCATATACCTCCATTCGCAGCCGCGAATACTTATTTTCGAGCTATGATCAGTACAGTCCAGAAACATAGCTCAGGGATTGAGCCACCCACTCCCAAAGACATAGCAGGCAAATATTTGGATGATGAGGTCGAGGACATTCGCAAGTATATATCCACATTTAAGACACAGTGGGATGCTTATGGGGTAACTTTGATGTGTGATAGCTGGACAGGTCCCACGAGGTTGTCCATCATCAACTTCCTCGTATACTGCAACAAAAATGTTGTGTTTGTGAAGTCTGTGAATGCCTCAAATGATATTCACAACGCAAACTACATATACCGCCTGATGGAAGATGTACTAAATGATATTGGAGAACAATATGTTGTGCAGGTAAGCAATTACATGTAGTATTTTTGCCATTAGTTTTGTCTAGAGACTAATGATTTTCTTTTCAATAATTCAGATTGTTACTGATAATGGCGCAAACTTTAAGAAGGCGGGCGAGATGCTTATGGAGAGAAGAGGTCATTTGTTCTGGACTCCTTGTGTAGCACACTGTATTAACTTGATCTTTCATGACATTGGGGATATAAAAATGGTAAAGAGTACCATAGAGAAAGCCCAACATGTGGCCAGATATCTATACAACTCACCTTATCTTCATGCCATAATGAAGAAGTATACTGAAGGAGAGCTCATACGGCCGGGTCCCACTAGGTTCGAAACTAATTTTATCGCACTTCAGTCTATGGCTAAACGGAAGAATGGGTTGAAGGCGTTTTTTGCATCCAGTGATTGGACGAGTTCCAAATATGCTCAAAAAAGCGAGGGGAAACAGGTTGAGCACACGATCATGTCAGCCAAATTCTGGGAGCATGTAAGTGAGATCATCAGATCCGTAGAGCCCTTGTATTCTATGCTACGAATAGTTGACGGTGACACTAGGCCTCAAATGGGCTATGTTTATCACTCGCTAAAGATGACGAAAGACGCAATAAAGAAAGCAGGAACTCGACTTTCTGACCCGATCTTGCGGATCATTGATCGGCGGTGGGACGCACAGATGGGCCGAGACCTCCACTTAGCAGGTACGTGTACGTCCATCATCATCCAATGACTTTAGGTTATTTATTAAATTATAAGCATTGACCAATCTTGTTCTCTATATGATAGGTTACTATCTGCATCCGGGACTACACTACCGTTATAGCTTAAGCATGAAACATGATTTACTGCGAGCATTGCGGATCTGTATACTTAAACTTCAACCCGATGCTGAGCGTTCCTCTCTTGCGATTAATGAGGTAAGCGCCGCTTACCTTATTGGTTGTCCGTATTTAAACTCAATCAACCCCAGTTGAAGTCAAGCATTAATACCTTATGTCGGTATGGGCAGGGAAGTTTGTTTCGAGAAGCTGCGGGATCTTTTGGAGAAAACGCGGCGATCAATGGGCGATATAACACTGATCCCGGTGAGCTTATGCTTTAATCTATTAGTCGATTATGGTATGCTAAGCTAATTGATGTAACTAAATCTAACCGCAGCAGTTGTTTCTTGTTACAGCTGAGTGGTGGGTGCAATACGGAGACTCTGCACCCAACTTACAAAAACTAGCGATCCGCATCCTCTCGCAAACCATCACATCTAGTGGATGTGAACGCAACTGATCTACATTCGCACTCATCCATACCAAAGTGCGAAATCGTCTATCATATGCTCGTCTAGAGAAGATGGTGTACGTTCACTACAACATGAGGCTTAGACTGCGGCACATCAGTACGGATATGTCGAAAGATGTTGGAGAGGTCGACATTTTAGATGCTGGCTTTTTCGATGATGACTCTGATCCTATCAACGATTGGTTGCGGACTACATATGACCAGCCGGACCTAGAGCTTGATGAGCCTGGTGACCCACCGCGTCCTTTTCAGTACATTTCACAGGAGCTGAGAGTGGACGACGTTGATGCCTGGAGCAATGAACATGTGGGTCATCATGTTGATGATTGGCATCCTGCTGGATCACATAGAGATGCTGTGAGTTCAGGCAGATCACATGCTAGACATAATGAGCCCCGACTTGGGGATGATGATAGGGAGTTTGAGAGCCTCATGCAGGGCTCTAGAGATAAAAGATATCAAACGAGCCAAGTGTCTGGAGACCAACGGGGACGGGCTGCAAGTTCTGATCCGACAATTGCGCCGACATTTGCAGAACGCATATCCAAAAGTCGTATGGATGTTGAAGATGCCGAGACTACTGATAGCAAGTCGTCGTCTTCGGAGACAAGAGAAAGTGGAGGTGATGACGGTGGCGAGGCTGGAGGAGAAGAGACATTCGTCCCAGAGACAGAGGCTCAAAGGGGCATACGTTTTACTGAGGAACAATTTTATGACCATGCTACTCAGGATTCTGATCATGGCGCAAAACATCCAGGGGCCGAGGCCACTGCGGTATATAAAAGAAAGGGGAAGGGCAACACAAGTGGAGGGACTAAGCATGACTACACTTCTATGCGTGAGGGATTGGCAGCGATCGATGCAGAGATCAGTTCATCTTCGTCTGCTCCTTCGTACTGGCATGGTCATTATGGAGAGAGATATGATCAGGACAGTTATGCTACGTCCCATCATTCTAGTCACATCGGCCAGCCTCAGTGGCCACATGAGCCTACCTTCATGCAGGGTATTTTTGGAGAGACCGGATCATCTGCTTCGCATGATAGTTCCGGATATTCGTATGGCTATCATGGTACAAACCAACCATACCAACCACATCAGATTGAAGTGGTGGCTATAAAGGCTCCTGAAACTGTCATTGATTTCCACCGTGATGCTGCAGAGTACCAGTCGTTCATTAGAGAGTTTGAAGTCTATTATTCTCAGTATATGACTTTCCCTCAGTATATGCAGCACTTGAGTTCTACTAGAAACATTTATCTTAGACCACCGGAAGACAGATTATGGTTAGTCTGAGAAAGAACTTGGTGTGTACTCATATAAGAGATGTATTGAGCTGTTGATTATATGTCATGTATTGTATTATACTACTTTGATATGTTTTCACTCTGTTATGGTATAAGAGAATATATTTGGCCAATTGGAGATGTTGAAGCTTGAAAACGAGTGAATTTCACTCATCTGGACCGGCACCGGCGCGTACCGTCCGGCACCGGCGCGTGCCGACGGCGCGTACCGTACCGGTGGGTTACCGGCACAGCGCGTGCCAACGGCACGACAATCCTTGTGAAGGAGAAATGGGTCGTTAAATTTCTTGTGCTCTCGGAGCTGCATGCGTGGAGGTTTTAGTTAGAAGAGCTGTCATTTGACACTATCGGTGTTGTTTTCATCGGCTTTTTCTTGTTTGGCGGCCTCGTTTGGTATGTGAATAACCTTATTCCGGGGTTAAGGGACTTTATTCCCGGTTTCGGGAATAACTTTGTAATGATTACTTGGAATATGGGAAAAGTAGAGTGGAGAGTGGGAATAACTTTGTAATGATTACTTGGAATAGGGAAAGGTGTTTGGAGAATAAAGTGTGGAATAAGTAGTGGATTCGGAAATATTCCTGGAATATTCCAAGAATATTCCCTTATTCGCGTTTGGTATGGGAATACCAAACGGGGAGTTTAGTGGCGTTTGAAAGGATTCGATGTATTTTTTTGTTTTTTTATATATTTAGCCCAAAATTAGATTTTTTTTGTTGTAAGGTTAAGCCGAAGCTATAACCCAGAACCTGGATACTCTCACACACTAGACAGACTCATCATACAATACTAGCTAGGGATGTCTCCTCCCCTACAAAAAAACACATGCACGAGGCAACCCTGCCGTGCAACACAATCAGCTCGACCATTCAAACTCTAACAAAAAAAAAATTCGCTCAGTTGAGTCATAGATGGCTAACCTTCTTAAAACTTACAAACTAGGGTCGTGATTCCACATCCCGGAAGCCACCAGGCATCTAGTGATAGCGATGACATCTACTTCCTCATCATTACATGCCTAAGCTTGCTAGTTTATTGAGAGATATCTGTGGGTTGGCGGCGCGCTTTCTGACAATTGTCTTCAGATCTGTGCAACGAGATCGAGTTCGTGATGCGGATTATCTCGCCATGCTTGGTAAAGATAGGCGTTGGAGTCACTGCTGGGTCTTTGCTTCTGGATCTGAAGCTCCTTCAAATTTTCCTTTTTGTCTGTTTCCCTAATTATGTAGTTTCTTCCATTTTTTTGGCTGACTTACTTAAAAAAATATATGTATATATATCTAAAACACATTCTCATAAGCAACTTTAAGCAAAATAGACTTATTGAGTTCATAGAAGTTTTTTTTTATTTGCTGCAATTGAGCCCGAAGGCTAGGTGTTACAACTCTTGATTTAATCTTACACTACGGCCCCAACACCAGCAGCCTGTCTTGTCCGTCGGGCGAGATCATCCAGCACCGCGTTTTCATTCCGTGATATAAAGGTAAAAATTACTCCCCCAAGGAAGGCTGATACACTCCAAATCTTCATGAGAATAGCCTCCAAATTTGAATGACAAATCTGTCTCCCATTAATGAAGTTAACGATGCTCCTAGAGTCCGTCTCAATGATAACATTGCGAATTCCTCGCACCACCGCCTCTTCCAAAGTACGAAGGATGGCCACCATCTCCGCTTCATCACAGATGTGTGCCATAATTTTCTCTGCTAGTACCCAGGACGGTGTGTTCCTCCCAAGCTCCCAGCAAGCAATGCCAATACCCGCCTCAGTAAACCCCTGCAGCCAAGCACCATCGGTTTGTATCACAGAGCCAATCTGTCGCCTGGAGGCATAGGTCGTTGGGGTTGTATAACCCCACCCCTTACTACGTCAGAACCCCCCCGCTAGTTTCTGAATGCGCCAAGCCAAGGCATCCGGAGTGCAACTATTGCTTCTCCATACACCTTCATTCCTCTCCTTCCACAATAACCAAAAACCATATCCAACAATGGTTTTAATCCACCTCCTAGCCGCATCAGCCAAAGAAGACGATGCCACTATACCCATGAGATCATCCAAGCTCGAGCCACTGGTAGATGGAAGAAGAATCTCCCATACCCGACGTGCAAAGGGGCACTCATCAAGGATGTGTCGTAAAGACTCATCCCCTCCACATCCTCGAGGGCAGGAACTATCCTGGACCAAGCCAATTCGCCGCAAAACATCGCGAGCTGGCACTTTCTGATGCAGGATTTTCCGATGAAGTGTTTAACACGAGGTCCAACTGGACAACTCCAACAATTCATCCAAACCTCACTCTGAATAATAGAGATTGCGCTGCGTCCTTGCCCCAACAACCAAGAATAGAGAGACCTAGAGTCTGGCTTCCCCAATGCATTGAACACCCACCTCGCTTTATCATTGACCAAAGTTGAATCAATTTTAACATCTAGAACTTCTTGTACCAAGGCTGGATGAAATTGCTCAGTTACCTTTTCTCTGCACCACTCTAAATTGTTCATCAAGCTCCCAAGATTGAAGACCTCCAACTCCCCACCCACTCTTACCAAGGTCGGCGTAGAAGAAAAAGGTCCGTCTCCACACCACCAATCCTCCAGAGGGTGCAATTTGCTATTTGGTGCCGGCGTGAATACCAATCCGGCGCGGATTTCTCCTGCACCTTGGTTGATCAACCTCCATAGAGAAGAACAAGGTCGCCTACAACTCCTCAGAGGTAGAGGACCCAACCACCCATATTTGTCTCTGGTCATTGCCGCCCATATAGACGATCGGTCCTCCATTAAACTAGCAGCTCTCCTCATATGTAAGCCACATTGCCAGAGCACCAAATCACGAATGCCAAGGCCTCCCCAGTCAAGTGGCTTACAAACCGTTTGCCAACTAACTCTTGAGATATATCCCACCTCCACCATTGGAACATGCGGCAGAGGGCTTCTCACTAGCGAAGCAATGGAGCGGGCACATAGGAGGACAACATGCAGTGCATAGGGATCTCCTGGAGGACGGATTTGAGTAGCGTCACCCTTCCAGCTTCGGCTAGAAATCCCGCTTTCCATGAGGACACCTTATGTATCATCTTGTTCAGCAGCTCATCAAAATCAAAAGCTTTCAGTTTTTTGCCAGACACATGTGTGCCTAAATATCGCCAAACACCATCAGCCTCGGGCATATCCAGAATTCTACAAATAGCCATGCGACGATCAATTGGCACCACTTTAGAGAACTGAACACTAGACTTCATAAGGTTGATCTCTAGCCCAACCGCCGCTCTAAAGTTGATCAAGATCTGCATTAGCCTTCGGGCCTCCATTGAACATTCTTCCGTCGCGAATAAACAGTCATCCACATATAGTAAATGCGAGAATCTCCCCCCGCCACGACGCAACTGGACTCCCTTCAAGCCAACACCGGGTCTTAAGGAAAGTCTTGAGAGAACTTCCTACATCAAGAGAAATAGATAAGGTCAGAGTGGATCACCTTGGCGCAATCCTCGTTGAGGAATCACCCTTCCGAAGACCCTCCCATTGACGATGAAAGAAAACTTGGTTGTAGAGATACAAGCCATGGTCCATGCTATCCAAACCGCCGGGAACCCCATAGCATTCAGAACTTCCTCCACCGCATGCCATCGTACCCGGTCATTGGCTGACCTCAGGTCAACCTTAATCATCATCATAGCTCACAACATGGGTGCACATTCCATAGAATGAAGTAGCTCCTGAGCAGCAGAGATGTTATCATGAATAGCCCTCCCAGTAATAAACGCCAATTGTTTCATCCCAAGCAGATCTTTAAGCACCTCATTGAGTCTTCTCACTAAAATGGTTGACACAATTTTGTAGCTTACATTGCATAAACTAATGGGCCGAAAGTCCTTCACTCTTCGAGGATTCTCACATTTCAGAATGAACGAGATGAAGGTCTCATTCTAAGTTGATGGGAGTGTTGTCGCGCCCCGACCCGCGAAAGCCCAACTGGGCCGGGCGACGCGAACCAAAACCTAACAAACCGCGGAAAAATATTGGTGATGGTTCCCTCTAACCTATTGGTCTCCCTAGCAATTCATCAAGCACCCCCAATTTAAAGACATAATTAAGGAAGCCTTAAACCACAGATTACAAAAACCCAAGTGAATTTAATATACATATCCTCGGAGAGGGGAAGATTCAAATACAACATTAAACACTCCCGTAGGAGACTAACTAACAAAGGGTTTAAAAGCAGTAAAAGATCATCACCTCTCAGACTCCGCCTGCCACCGCCGCGCAGCCGACCAACTGCCCGGTAGGGGCCACCAAAGAGGAGCTAATGCCAGCACATGCAAAACGCAGCCCGGGTAGGAGTGAGCACTAAGCTCAGTATGGATCTACACTACGACACACAGAAGGAAGAGGAAAACGCAATAGTGTCGCCCTCAAGTAAGACCTGGATGTATACAGAGGTCCCATAACCCCACCGTGTGTCCCTGAGGCCCACGATCATGGTCTTCCAGAAGAACTGGTCACATGTCAGGTCACACTCAGTAAGCAGGACTAACACTGCAGGCCCACAAGCAGGGAACGGCACTGCAGGTGGGAAATAGCACCGCTGAGTAGTCAACCTCTCTACTCAAGGGTCAACACAGTGGGACACCGACTACAACTCAGCATCTGACTCGAGGCCGACACGACCTCTACAATCATCAAGCAACATGTGTACCAGTCATCTAGGCCTATCATCAAGTTTGACTGGACACCACAATTCAAACCGGGTTTAAACTACCCAACCCCGGTCCTAGGGCTAAATCCAAGCTTCCAGCCTCGGAAAGGCGACCCACAGATCGCCCACGCCCTAACCTTATGCATCTAATGCATAATCAACAATACATGCTATGAACATACACAAGTAAGAGGTAAGCATGCAATAGTATGATAAAGATAGCATACAAGTCCAACTGCACCGCTGCAGCGGTACTACAAACCACTGCCAGCTAATCCGCAGTGGGTCCCGGCATTACGACGCTACCGTGACTGTCAACTGCGGACTCCTGCAACGGGAAGCAACCCCGAAAACTCTGGTGAACAGTAAAAATATAATATTATATGTTCCGAACATATAATATTATTTAAAACACCAAAATCCTCTACTTAGAGGCTACGTCGGATTCGAAATCCGACATAAACATCAGTAGATCAACATGTCGGGATCAACATATTCAAAATCGAGAAACATCCAACAGCTCGATTAACGGAAAAATACTAATCAAAACTGCTAATCAAACTAACTTACCATTACTTGCTGCAACGCAGCCCACCCGTACGAACTTCATAACAAATCGTCGGAAAATCAGAAAATTTTGACATCAGTTGGGTCTGAGAGTAGATTCAAAGATTTACAACTCTTATGTCCATCACAACCCAAGAACATGCACGTACTGATCGAAAAACTCATCGTAAACCGGTTGTTCTTCAAGAACAACAGAAACCGAAAAATCCGAGATTAAACATGCTTAAATCCTACTAAAATCTCAACCAAAGCTTAAGGAACTTATAACAGAAATTACACTAATCAAGAGACATCCAAAAACACCAAGAACAGCAAGATCTAACAGCTAGATCAAGAGAAAACTCCTAAACTAACTCAGGTAGGTAGAAACCTACCGAAAATGCTAAACCTCAGCTGATTCCCCGCTAACCAATCACCAACCCAGCTTCAAACCACACCATGGATCTTCCTCACACCGCCACGGATCCAACGAGCTTTCAAACTCCCAAAACGGTGGTCGGAGGAGGGAGAACGGAGAAGAAGAAGGGGCTGCCATAAAAACAGGGGAAACAGAGCTGAGAAAGAAGAAGAAAGAAGGAAGGAGAAGAAGGAGAAGAGGAAGAATGGGAAGAGGAAAAGCTAGGAAAGGGGGAGAGGATAAGGATGAGGGAGAGGAGAGGAGAGAAAGTCCTCTCTCCCTCTGACAGTGGAGAGCGACGGCCAACGACGGTCGTCCTCTCAAAATTCACCGCCAAGACTTCCTGACACAGGAAGATCGATCTTCTTCTCAAGGAAGATCGATCTCCTTAGCAAGGAAGATCGATCTCCTTAGCAAGAAAGATTGATCTCCTTAGCCCAGAAACTCAAACTTGGGCTAGAACACAAGCCCAAGCTCGGATCTTCCGATCCCGGGTCCACCTAACCATTCTAATCAAACACTAACACAAAACACGGTCAGTGAGTGCACACGCGGGTATGAAATAAACTGACAAGGCGCAATTTACCAAATTTCCCTTGTGGTCCAAGAAACAATATGATCCACCAGATCGCGCGCTCGATGTGAAACAATCAAACGAGCCACGGGTCCGACCCAGCCGGTCGACCCAGGAGTAAAGGGAGAAGTCCTCACAAGTGTGGCCGACCGGAAGGTGAGAACAACTTTGGTGACCTCGCCCCCCACTGCAACCCAATTCTTGGTGTAGAACTCCGAAGGAATTCCTTCTGGGCCCAAGCATTTTTGTTTTCCCAAACGAAACACAGCCTCTTTGACTTCCACCTCAGACACCTCCGTAGATAGCCAATGTCTCTGCTCTAGGGACAAGCACAGGAGATCAGGTAACTCCCCTGTTCTATAAACATCATCATCCGCCCACAACTCCATGAAATGCTGAGCAAAGATACCTCCAATTTCAGCTGGTTGGTTAACAACCTCCTCCCTATCATTGACAATTTCCCTCACCCTGGAACGATGCTTCTCCTGTCAGGGGAGGGAAGACTTTCCCTCCCCTCCCCCAGCTTTTCCCCGCCTTCGCCGGCTTTCCCCGGCCTTAACCCTTCCCCTCCTCCTTACTTTCTTCCTCTTCTTCCTCCTTCTCCCGGGCTCTGTTTCTTCCCCTGTTCCGGCTGAGATCTCCCACTCGCCGTTCTTCCTCCTCCGGCCACCTTTCCTGGAGCTTGAAGGCTCGTTGGGTTCGTGGCGAGACGAGGAAGGTCCTGGGTTAGGCCTTGGGGATCGAAGCTGTGTTGAAGAGGTAGGGTTCTCACTCAAAGCTCCGGCTGTTTTGAGGGTTTGAAATCTGGTTTGTTTCTCGATAGATATTCTTGTGGAGTTGGTGTTTTCCAGTTTTGAAGCATTGAGAAGCTTCATGGCACTGAGATCTACCAGCTCACCTAGTTTGGTGAGGTATGGTGGAGGTTTTCGGTGGTGTCCCTCGCCGTCCGGCCGCCGGTGAACCCAAATCCAGATCGATCTCATGGAATGAGATCGATCTTGGTCGGGGTGGCCCAGTCCGCTCGAGCGAGAGCGATCTCCCTGAGAGGGAGATCGATCTCTTGGCGGCTGGCGTCGGTACGTCATGGGTCACTTACAAGATCGATCTTCATATGGGTGGAGATCGATCTCGTGGGGTGACCAGGACGGGTGCTTCTAGCCTCGAAGAAGATCGATCTCGTTGCTATAGGAGATCGATCTCCTTCGGTGCAGAGAGGGTTTTTACTTGCTTCAAGTGTTGTTTTGCCCGCGGGGCTTCGCCTGCAAGTGGTTTTGACGATTTTGCCCTCGGGGCTTAATATGATACTTATCCTGCTTGAATGTTTACTGCTTTGTGGTTAACCGAGGGAGTAATGGACCCTCGGGAATGCTTAGTATAGTGGGGCCATGGGTTATGTCCCTTTATCGCTTTATGGTGAACCGAAGGAAGTCATGATCCTCGGGAGTGCTTAGAATAAATGGGCTGAAGGTGTGCCTTTGCTGTGTTGCATGTTACCGCTTTATTTAATATCCTGCCATGCTTCCTGTGCATTAGACATGCTAGGCTAGACTGGGTGGGGTTGACCCGTGAACTCCGGTGATCAATGACTAAGTGGTTGACGCCGTTACCCCGGTAAGGGTGTCCTACATTTAGCGTCCAGCCCACCCTGTGTCAAGGACCGTCGGAGGTAGCCCAGTCCTCGACCAGTGGCTATCGGAGGGACGTACGTTGGACAAGAACCTTGGGGGGGGGAAGACATCGATGGGATCGATGGACTCCCTGGCTAGACTTAATCTTGGGTCAGGAGTTAGGGGTCCTGTTGGCTCTGTGGCTTGGAGTACTGAGAGATGGTAATCTTAACCACGGTCGTTCTGCCAAGTGTGGAGATCCCGCTTGGAGAAGGGTGTCCTACCAGTAGCGTCATGTCCACCCTGTGTCAGGGATTGTCGGAGTTGTCCACCCTTGAGCAGTGGTTGTCGGAGGGGCGTACTTGGGACATGAGTCCTTCGGGTTATAGACAGGATTTATGGGATCCTTGGCAAGCCTCGGTACTTGGCTTCAGAGTTGGTTCGTTTGGGTTTGCCTTCTTAGCGAGAGTGGTAGAGTAGGACCCTGCTGAGCTGTTGCTCATTTCTACCTGGACTGTGGTGTTTGCAGGTGCGGGTCCTCGTTCTCCTCCGGTGCTTCCCCGTCGCCCGTCTCGTGGTAGCGCGCCGGCACCTGACCATGTCTGAGGGTCAGGATGGTTTCGTTTGTGCGTTTGCTGAGACCCCGGTGGGTGCTGTAGCTTCTTTTTGGGGACTGTTGATCCCTTGTAGCTTGTTGTACTAAACTCTGTTTACTCTTTTATTACTGTTTTGTAATAGATTGTTAATAGATGTTGTAGTAGCTTGCTTCCGCTTGTGCTTGCAGTCAGCTGTTTCCGCTAGCTGTGCGTTAGTCTCAGCTGTTTCCGCCAGTTGAGGCTAGTAGATGTAGGCTTTCCCCCTCGTGTCCCGGCCCAGTCTGGGTCCTGCGGGTCGGGGCGCGACACTGGGTGCCTCGGTACCAGCGCCTACCTCGTCTGGCTGCAATCCACCCATCATCGGCCTCCGGCGAAGATGGAGGAGCACCACAGGCCTTCCTTGGTCGCGATACCGCAGAACGGCCTCTCTCCCCAGTCGATCGACCACCTTGACCTCTTCCCCCCAATCGATCGACCTCTGCCCTCAGTCAATCGACCTCTTCCAGCTACAGTCCCCCCTTCCGTGCGAGCACCTTCCCGTCGTGGGCCAACCGACCGCCCTCTTACGGCGAGATCATGTTCAGCAGTATTGAGGTATGTAACCTTCTCCCCATCTATCTTATGGTTAGGCTCCCTCCCTAGATCCCCTTTTAGTTCGTTCCTTCTCTCCACCAGGTTTTCCCCAACCACCACCACCAGCAAGCAATTACCCCCTTTATGGCCAATCTTCCGACACTTATTGCACACAGTTACTCCTTCGTAGAAGAATTCCTGGAAGGATGTTCTCCCATCCTTAATCATCTCCACACCCTCCTTTAATGGCTCATCCAGACATACTTCCACACACACCCTGGTATACTCGCATCTCGCTGCCAAGGTTGTCGGAAGTTCAACCTTGAGTGGAGTTTCAATCACTGCCGCCAGTTTTTTGAGGGCATTATCCTCATACAATTCTGATGGGAGATCAGGGAAGCTAACTCTCACCGGCCAAAGAGAGCATTTTCCCATTCCTTGTTCAATCTGACTGACTCCTCGTCATCAAAGACCACCCTCTCTCTGTTATGAGTGCTCAAGCTCTCAGCTTTCTTCTTCCCTATAAATGTTGCTCCCACAGGTCCCCCAACCGCAACATCCACCCAAGATCTAGACACTTGGACTTCCTCTAGGTGTTCAGGGCACCTTTGAGAATTAGCTTCCTCAATGACTTTCACAGTCTCATGTTCCAGGAGTTGCTGTGAGGGTGCTTGGAGCCGGGGTATGGAATCCTCGATTACAACTACCATCATATAGTACTCCCTTCCGTTGCACTTCTAGTCCCCTCCAAGCTAGTCTCCTTCTCCAAGGAAGATGACAGAGTCTTGCTCATCTTACGCTCTTTCCTCCGTTCCTTTCTGTCCTTTTGCTCCTTTCATTTCTGCCGGAGCTGCCTAATGTGGGCCATCATGCTCCGTTCCTTCACCCCTTCTGCTTAATAGAAAATGTTTGACTCTCCAAGACATGTTTGGCGGCAAAAATATGGTCATATATTGGATTGGGTAAATGAGTTAACGGAAGACATAGAAGTCCATCATTGTAAATACAAGCTAATCCATCTCATTATTGATCTAAATGAATTTCTCAAAGGGTTCTATATTTGATACTCTGATACCATGTTACTCTAGCTACTCAACCTAAGAGCTTAAGCATTTGGTAGATGAAGAATAAATATATTTTATAATTTAATAGTTTGCACACTGACAGAGTATAAAGGTACTTGCAAGTAGTATCCTATATTGAAGAGATTTGTATTTAAATGCTTAATCTTTTGCTGAGACATTCAGAAAAAAGAAAGATTGGCATTATCTTCTAGAATGCATTCAATTATGGGAAAATCTCAACAAGAAAGAACATCAAACATTGTAAAGTGAGATGGTGATATCAATCGAGAAAACTCATATCCTGCCACAAAACAGGTTATCCATGATCTAAGTGCTAAGCATGAATGAATGGGAGTTGATAGCTCTTCAATGGCCATCAAAATTAGTGATCAAAACATTGATATCATACCAGACAATAGCCAGCAGCTTGCACTTAAAACTAAAGAACGTGAAAAGGATTTATGGATATCAGAGTATTCGATGTTTACTACCCGGTTACAGCAAACGGGGCTAGAAGATGCTGTGAGACAAATTGAGGCATGGATGGCAACTTCAACCAAAACTAATGAACAAAAATGTGAACATATGCTTGATCAGCTAACCAAGTTAAGGAAAGATATTTGTATGTTACTTGTTTGGCGACAACACAAAGGGAAAGGTTGGCTGGGAAAGACATAAATGAGCTGACAAGTTCAGTTAAGGATCTTAACAATAAAATGAGAATCCAGATCAAAACGAAGCTATAATC